>JANAVB010031617.1:37454505-37507005 GCA_029216955.1 Iris pallida
GATACCTATATCTTTTGGACTTGACGTATGATTTCTATCCTATCATCAGAGATTTGTACGAAGCCTAGAATATTCGGCTGGCTTTATGTTGATGGATTCACTCTTTTCAGAAAGTCGGGCTCAGTATCTTGTTGGCCGGTTAATTTTGACTCCTTACAATCTACTACCGTGTATGTGCATGAAGACTCCTTATATGTTCTTGACACTTATATCCGGTCCAAAAAACCAAAAAAAAATATCGATATCTACTTGCAGACGTTGTTGGACTAGTTGAAACAATTATGGCAGTTCGGCGTTAAAACGTATGATCTATCGATGGAGCAGAACTTTCAGATGAGAGTGATGTTGATGTGGACCATCAATGATTTTTCAGCATACAAAATGTTATCTGGGTAGAGTACTCATGGTATTATGTCTTGTCCAATATCTATGGAAAAGAGTAAGGCATTCCACCTTCAGAATGGAGAAAAAGCATCTTTTTTTGCCATCATCAGTTCCTTCATATTCGCATCCGTGGAGAAGGAACAGAGACACCTTTAGAGCTGGTAAACAGGAACTAACTCCTCCTCCATTGAGATTGACTGGAGATATCATTTGGGAAGAGGTAGAGGATTTGCCGACTGTAAGGATGATCCAAGATCAGGCCATCACTTAGAACGATTCGGATATAGCCATATTGGAAGAAGCGGTGTATCTTTTAGGACTTACCTTATTAGAACGACAATCTCATAAGACAATTTTGATGTCATGCATATTAAGAAAAATGTATTCGACAACATCTTTAATACGGTGATGGATATCAACGAAAAAATGAAAAACAATCCCAAAGTAAGAAAGGACTTGGAAATTATTTACAAGCGTCCAAAGTTGCGTCTAACACGAAGATCCAATGGTAACTGGGGTCAAGCCTCGGCACCATGTACATGGTAGGGATGATAAATTGATGATATACAATTGGATTACAAAGTTAAGATTCCCTAACGATTACGTATCGGATCTGGCAAGATGTGTCGATCTCAACGAATGCAAGCTGATAGGGATGAAAAGTCATGATTGTCACGTGTTCATGGAGCGTTTACTTCCTATAGCTCTGAGAGAGATGCTACCTTCTCAAATATAGGGTTCGTTGGCCGAGTTATCTATATTCTTAAGAGACTTGTGTTCAAGTAAGTTGACATGTAACATAATTTTGAACTTGAGAATAAGATTATATGACATTGTACAAGTGAGAAAATGTGTTTCCTCCTGAATTTTTGATAGTATGGAACATTTGTCGATTCATCATGCATACGAAGCACATATCGGTCCTCCCGTCCATTATTGATAGATGTATTCATTGAGAGGAATAAAATAATTAATTATATAGTATTAATAGTTATTTTATTTAATAGTTATAGTATTCAATATATTATTTATTATATCTACATCACCTAAAGAAGAAGGTCGGCAATAAGGCTCTGTAGAAGCATTGATATGCGAAGCATATATTATTAGGAGGTCTCAAATTTCTGCTCAATCTGCTTCGATACTCATGTCAGAACAAACTGGAATAGCGTACCATGAAATGATGAAGGTGAGGTCGATGCCCCAAATAGTGGAATTTGTACTATCTTCAATGTTGGTGGCAAGCCTACAAGTGCTTCTAAGTTACGATGGTTGGAGGACAATGAGTTTGAAGCCGCTCAACGGTAATCTGCCTAAATAGTGGTATGGAGGAGATGGAAGATATAGAGAAGTAAGCGACATAATTTTACTACATACTCTAATTTTTCAATATACTTGTAAAAAGTTCCCTAACTTTTCCGTTATTATCATAGTATTTTTAGAGCTGAGATAAAATAGAGAGACCAAGCATTGATGATATGATGATCTTGCTAGAAAGGATGATAGAAAATTTATATCGCGGTTCCATAATTATGTAAGGATTAAAATCATTTAACTATTCTAAATTCAATTGACCAACGAAAGAGCTTTGTCCTAATGACGTTATGATACGTGATATTTTAGGTTTTTCGTCCTGGCACACAATTGACCGACGAAAGACTTCGAGCACTATCTATCGAACCAAGCAAGAGGGCAAAAAGTTGGGATGGATATACTATCAATGGCTTCAAATTTAGAACCACTGATAAGCCTATCAATCACTCATTTGTTGATGAGGAGGCTAATTACACAAAGAATTTTGAAATCTATTAAGTGGTTCAGTCTACGATACCGATCCAGAATTTGACTATTACGGTATATAAGAGATATTTAGAGCTAGATTACTCTTTCCATACCAAAATTGTGCTATTTAAATGTGATTAGTTCGACACAACACCCAAGAAAGGATAGAGAATTGACAAATAGTTTGAATTTTTTGATATAAAACACGAAAAAATATATTTAGGTTTCGAACCATTGTGTTGGCTAGTCAAATGGTCCAAGCTACACGAGTTATCCTAGTCAACGTCGCAGTAGTCATGATTGTTGTACTCTATGTAAAACTAAAGCAAGAAATACACATAATATTGGAGATCAAGCATACCAGGAGGATAAGGTAGTCATGCCTCAACCAACATATATGAGTTTAGCCGGCATTGATGATATGGAGGTTTATGTTACTGTAGCGGATGATATAGATGACGAAGACCTTGACGTAGAGGACGTACCTCATGTAGAGGAGGAGTCTGAAATGTACGTATCAGATAAGGGAGAAGAATTTGAAGATGAAGGTGGAAAGTGGAAGCGGTAGTAAAAATAAAGAAGATTCGGAATACCAAGAAGATGAAGAAGATTAGTACGTATTACCTACTTATGAGTATCATCACACCATTTTTTATTTCTATTAGATAAGAATTGATTATTTGTATCAACACACTATTTTTAATTTTTATTAGATTTGCATTAATTATTTGTATCATCACACCGTTTTTTATTTCTTTCACATTTGCATATGGCTGGTCCAGGACGTACACGACATTGAGGATTTGGGTCCCGTCCTGCTGTTCCTCCTAGTACTCCAGCTGCAGATCGTAGAGGAGTTAAGGACGATGTGGTTGATGAGGAGGATGGCTTATCTCCATCGTTCACTCGTTCATCAGTCGACGGAGCATACCCTGATATTCTTTCAACATCTACTACTACCAGTGCTGGTGCCCCGTCTTCTACGCCGGAGACTACACATGTTGCTCCTACTGGGGCAAATCCATATCCTAGCCTTTTGGTGGACCGTAGAGTGTACATATGTCGATCAGTATTGCAGATCCTCCTACTCTACCAGAGCGGCCAGCCAACATCACTCATCCAGAGATGTGGGCCGATGGAGCGATGTAAGTATATAATTGTTATTATATACATTTATTAATACTTTTTTATTTTCTAATGGTACATTATTTTGTTAATTATAGGTTCTTTTCGCTCCAGGCTGGTAGAGATTTTGGTGACTTGATGCGTTATAAATTCCATGGTCCCTATCTGAACTTTGGGGCCATGCCACATGATAGACGATTCATTTGGCTCGAGATGCTTGGGCTATGCCTAAACAATACCATCTTTGTTAACAATATTTCTTAAATATTTGCTCATCTATTTTAATTTTTTCTTATTTGTAGAAGTTGTACTGGTGGCCGGTGCACAGAGATCAGGTGATCCAGAACTGCTATAATTCCGTCGCCAGTAAGAGGTTGAGCGATATTGTCAACGACCAAAAGGCGTTGGCTACACTAAATAGCACTCTTCGTAAGGAGTGGTTGATGGAGAAATTCTGGAAGGCGATGAAGAAGAAAATAGACACTCCGGCTTATAAGGCCAACTATGAGAAGACAAAGGCTGCCCGTACTAAGGGTGGTCACCACACGGGTAGATACATCCCAATTTCAGAGCATTATCGACGGCTGGTGAGTGTTCTTATTTGTTCTTTCTTCAATTGGTTAAATTTAATTTTTAGTTATAAATTGATGTTTAATTGTTACACTGCGAGGAGGTCGCCAGGGCAGGCGACGACCTAAACGTCATCGAGTTTTCTAAAGTTTTCGAGCGTACCCATAAGCGAAAGAATGATGAAAAGCTCCTAGATGATCGGGTGACCAACGCCTATGTAAGTTTTCCGAGTCTTATATCTTATTCAATTTCTTCTTTTTCTTTACGTACTTAACTATATTTAGTTTACCTAAATAGTTAGTCCTAACTCTAATATTAATATTAACTCTAAATCATAACACTAAGTAGCACTATAAATCAAAGAAAAATTTAGGAGACATATGGGAACCTAACCATAACAATACTTAATAGTAAATAAAATATGAATATTAACTCTAAATCTATTCACCTATATAAATATATGAGACGTATGAGACTTTAGAGAGCCGAGTCGGTGAGGGAGGGACTTCCGAGGAGGGAGCGGGGACTAGTCAGCCACCAACATCGGCTTTGAAGAACGACTTGTGGATACAAGCCGTCGGTAGAGGGAAAGAGGGCAGTATGTACGGTACCGGATCGTTGGCATCCCAGCCGTCCGTTTATTCCAGAGCTGCTCTATCTCCACCTCCACCTCCACCTCCGCTCGTAGATACGTAGACCGACGATATAGCCGGGTACCTACACATGGTGACAGGTTACACAAATTTTGGTGGGCCTACAGGGTCACATGACCCAGGTGACCGGAGTTCTAAACACAGCAGGTCTGATTCCTATAACCACTATATCGGCTCCAACTTCGACCTCAGCGCCTTTGGCAACGACTCCTCCTCCGACCACAGCGCCTACTACACCGGCTCCTCCGACGACCACCATGCCTCTTGTCATGCTGCCGACCCTTGCAGACATTTCGACCCAGGACGTACAGCGTATCGTTACTTTGGTTTTAGGGCAGATATATGCATGTGAATGGCCGGCTATGCCTCCGCCACCTCCTCTACCTCCTCCGCCATCAATTTGATTTTTGTTTATTTTTTATTTTTTTATCGATGAGTTTGTATGAACTGAAGGGAATTTATATATTATTGAACAATTTGTGGATATGTACTATATTTCGACTATTGGAGTTCACTTCTGTATTTATTGGAGCTCATTTCTATATATATTGGTACTGGGTTAATTTATGTATATATTGGAGTTGTA
This sequence comes from Iris pallida, assembly GCA_029216955.1. NCBI lineage: Eukaryota > Viridiplantae > Streptophyta > Magnoliopsida > Asparagales > Iridaceae > Iris > Iris pallida. Next base: position 37,459,606 of record JANAVB010031617.1, read on the forward strand.
TTTACTGTAATTTAAGTGACTATAATTGTATATATATATATATATATATATATATATATATATATATATATATATATATATTGACAGGTTTGAGCAAAGCTGGAATAATTTAGTCTGGAAATAATGAGCAGCTTAGCGACTGACTAGAGACGGAATAGCGACGAATCTCTAAAAAAATTTCCAGGCTAGCGACGGACTATCGACTGAATAGCGACGCATTGTTCTATGTTAGCGACGAATTAGTGGCAGAAATTTCTACCGCTAACGTTTTGTCTGATACCAAATGCGTATCAGACGAGTCAGCGACAAAAATTTTCGTTGCGAAGCTTCTGGAAAATTTATTATTTTAGCTCACAAAATTGTGTCGATAATCCGTCGCTAAGGCATCGCCGAGATTGCCGACAGGTAAAATTTGTTGCTGATCCATCGCTATTTTTGGTCGTTTTGTCCGTCGGTTATCCGTTGCTATGGCGACGAATTACCGACGAATTTATCATAGCAACGTTATAGCTATTGACGTACCATTTCCGTGGGTAATCCGTCGGTAAATGACATTAGCGACATAAATGTCGTATTTATCGACAAATATTTCCGTCACTGAATACCAATATTTTAGTAGTGATATGACGTGTTACTTTTGCTTTCATTATCCAAAAGGTCTATAAATAACTATAGTGACCCTCCATTTGCATATATAACCTTCTAATCTACCATTTACATGTACAATTAATATTTTCAATGGCAACAAAAGAGTTCTTTTTTGATGTTGATGGCTTTTGCAACGTCTCAAGCTGTTGCTAATAGGTCTCGACACATTAAAAATCTATTGATGGAGAAGCACAAAGAGATCGGGACTAATCAATTGGAAGAGGTCAAGCATAATGCCACTGGAGGTTTATACCCGATACATAATCTTGTGGCACCCACCAAGCCTGAAGCACTCATATACGCTAATAGATATGGAGAAATCAAGCGTTAATCCCCTTGGGGCCTGGATCCAATACACAATCGTGCAACAGCAACCATGCCTACGGTACTCATAAATGCCAAAAGATATGGACACATCAAGCATGAAGTCCCTGGAGGGCTAGACCCGATACACCCTCATGCATCACCTACCATGCCCGAAGAAGTCATCAATGCTAAGGGATTTGGAGGTATCAAGTGTGAAGCCCCTGGGGGGCCAGACCGGATACACCATCCAGCATCACCCATGAAACATGAAGCGTTCATCAATTCTAATGGATTTGGAGAAATCAGTCGAAAAGCCTCTTTTGGATCAGACCCAATATACTATCACGCGACACCCATCAAGTGTGATGTACTCATCAATGCTTATGGATTCTAAAAATTCAAACATCAACTCCCTTCGAATTTGAAGTTGATACACAATGTCGCAATATATATATATATATATATATATATATATATATATATATATAGAAAAAAAAAATATATATATATCCAGTCAACGATAATGAATTTTAAGTAATTAACCATGAAGTCCTTTCATGTCTAAACATAATAAATAGTCCCGTGCCACCCACCAATTAGGCCAAAAGTTGGAGTCAATTGTATCATTGGAATAATATATATATTATTTGTAAGTTATGATATAAAAAAAGATTGTCATGTACAATGAAATATACCACTTCTTATAGTAATATCGAGTTGAATTTCTAGTAAAATATCACTTCACACAGAGCAATGCTCTTTATCATGATGTATTATGCTAATTAAAACATGTGATGAACATGCCCAAACTATTTCTTTGAGCCTACTACAGTTTTATTGTAACTTTTTGGTTGGGAGCACGGTTGAAAACTTTTAATCGAATATGTTGTTTTTCTTAAAAGAATAAGGAAATCAACTATAAAGAAGAAGAAAAGCTCGACTACAGCTTAAATATCCATTGAGACTGAACATATCGATGGAAACTGGTATGGAGAAATCACACGTCCCTTCGAGGCCAGGCCCCATACATGCTACTAACTCTGGAACCATCAATGTCAATCAGTACGAAGAGATCAAGGATCAAGTTTATTCATCCGGATCCGCTACACACCGACCATCGGGCCATCGATGTCAATTCATTGGAATAGATGAAGTATCATGTTCCTTCTAGTACCCGAATGACAAAGATTCATGTGTCGGCCATCATTGTATATTAGTTTGGAGAGATCAAACGTGAACTTTCTTTCGGTCTAGATTAATAAATATGCCGGAGAGATGTTGTAGTCCTATATAAAATGAGATTACATTGTAAAACGAATTATGCATGACTTATTTTATCTATTATTCCTTAAGTTAAGTTTCAAGCAAAGTATCACTTTCAATAGTGCAATTTCATTGTGACTTTATTTGCCATTAGTAGCTTTTTGCCATCCTGATAATAAGAAATAGTTTATAGTGTTATGTTGATCGGAATATGTATTGAACATGAATAAAAATACATGGGTATACTTTAGAGAACAGTCATGGAATAGTCGCGTGTATACTCATAAAATTCTAAATTAAGGTCTCCTCCCACTATGAAGATAAATAAGGTTTGATGAACATAATTTTTTATCATGTTCTTAAAACTAACGATTGCACCATTTTATTTTATATTATGGGTTTGATTGAACATATGATTTACGGCAAAATAGATGGACCTTTTTTTTCTATTATCGGTGTGTGTTATTTTTTGTGCTAGTGTGATACATACATAGGTCATGCCTAGTATTTGGCTAAAATTTCTTAATTTAAAAACACTTTATTAATTTGCTAATTTCTTGTAGTTTGGTTTTAGGTTTGGACTATTCTCTGTTTTGTCTTAAATAAAAGAGAAAAGAAAATCAAACCTAAAACAAACTAGCAAACCAAATACAATGAAACTATTCTTAAATGATATAGCTTTGAATTTTATTATTAAAATTTTAGCTTGTACGAAACATTTTATCGATAAAAATACCAATATTATTACTTTGTTGTTGTTTATATAACTAAACATCAAATATTAAGATATATTAAACATAGTTTTTTTTGGCACGAGTCGATCAGTTTGACATGTTTATCTTTCTACCATGTCAACTTACTCTTACTTTCTTTTTTAGAAAAATAGGTGGTAACTTTTTTTATGGTTAATATGGCGGGTTACTTTTGCATTCATTGGACAAATGGCCTATAACTATGATGGCCCTCCATTTGCATATATAACTTTCTAATCTACCATTTACGTGTACTGTTAATATTTTCAATGGCAACAAAAGCATTCTTCATTTTTATGGTTATGGCTTTTGCAACGTCTCTAGGTGTTGCTACTATCTCTCGACACATTAAAAATCTATTGATGGAGAAGCACCAAGAGATCGACACTAATCAATTAGAAGAGGTCAAGCGTGAAGCCCCTGGCGGTCTAGACCCACCCACCAAGCCTGAAGCACTCATCGATGCTAATAGATATGAAGAAATAATACGTGAATCCCCTGGAGGCCCGGCCCTGATACACCACCGTACAGCAGCCACCATGCCTGAAGTACTCATAAATGCCAATGGATATGGAGAAATCAAGCATGAAGTCCCTTGGGGGCCAGACCGATCTACTATTATGCATCATCTACCAAGCCTGAAGCACTCGTCAATGATAATGGATTTGGAGATAACAAGCCAGAAGCTCCAGGGGGTCCAGGCCCGATACACCATCCAGCATCACCCACGAAACCTGAAGCATTCACCGATGCCAACATATTTGGAGAGCATGCGAGAAGCCTCTTTGACATCATACCTAGTATACTATCACGCGACACCCATCAAGCGTAAAGTACTTATGAAAGCTTATGGATTTTCAAAATTCAAACATCTAGTCCCTTCGAGTTCGAAGCCGATACACAATGTTGAAATATATATGCACTCAATGACAATGAATTTGAAGAAATTAACCATGACGTCCCTTCATGTCTAAACCTAATAAATAATCCATTGTACCCACCAATTAGGCCAAAAGATGGATTAATATATATATATATATATTTATATATATATATATATATATATATATATATATATATATATATATATGTAAGTTACGATATAAATTAAGATTGTCATGCACAATGTGTTGGGTTTGTAGCCTTTTGTTTTGGTTTTTAGTCCCACATCGGCTAGAAAGGAATGTGTATCTCCATATATATGAGTCTTTTCTCTTTATGGAGATGCACATATAGTGCACATGGGTGTGTGCCATGTGGGATTAATTATTAATGGTATAAAGGCTTAATCAACAATTAAGAAGCTGTAAGCTTTTTGCTCTTGGAAATTTATTTCCATGGAGCTAAGCTCCGTAGGAGCTTAGCGACTCGGACTCGGACTCGAACTCAGACTCAGACTCAGACTCAGACTCAGACTCAGACTCAGACTCGGGCTCGGGCTCGGGCTCGGGCTCAAGGGCTCATGAGGCATTTTGTTGGCGCACTTTGCACTTAGCACGTCAGCATCGTCGCTAGGCGCATAGTGCGCTTAAGTTTTACGCAGCCCAGTACGCCCAGTGTGTACAGCGTACGCAGCGTGCGTAGAGTGCGCAGCATACGTAGTGTGCATAGAGTGCGTAGTGTGCGTAGTGTGCGTAATGTGCGTATGGCTGGCTGCATATTAGAGCGGGAATGGTTGCAGCAGTTGCTGCACGTTCAGGAGTGGTTCTGCCACTACCCTGAAGTTCAGACAACTGCTTGGCAACCGCCCCGTGGGCTATATATGCAGGTTCTCTCCTCTCTCTGAGTGCAGAAGTAATCAGAATTCCAGGAAGAAAAACTCTAAGTGTTCTTTAACACAACAGAGTAGTGAGCGTGTTCTTTAACACAAATACTAGTACTTTTTAGTACGCGTGGGTTCTGTTACTTCAAACAGAGAGAGAAGAGTAGAGCCATTGCCAGAGGAGTTCGCCGTCTTCCGAGGAGTCAGAAGAGCAGGAGTGTTCCAAGGTTTTCTGTCAACCTTGCTGGTTCCTGGAAGCTGTTCGCAGAGGGCGAATAAAGCTTTGAGCAACGGTGATAATTCACCCCAGCATTTCTATCTCTCGCCTGTCATCCTTCTGTTGCCTTTAGCAGTTCTGTCAATATCTTCTTTTTAGAAGGCACTACTGCCAGTTTGCTATGATCACGAAAATCTCTTTAGATTATTCGTGTATTACGATATCTTTTTAGATCTCGTAATTTGCAGAATCCTTCTGGATCTCTGTTGCAAAACCTTCTTTAAGGAATTGCATTTGAAACGTTGTCTTTACAACTATTTCAGTTTCTGTATTTTCCATCGAATAGCGTGCCCCGGCATTCCCGGCAATAACAATCTTAAAGCTTTATTGCTACGATAGAAAACATTAATGCTTCACTCCTAAACACTGACTTCTGTAAGTTAGAGAAGTTTGATGGAGAGCATTATCAAGTCTGGAAGAGGAAGGTTTATCTCACTCTTCAACTCAGAGACGTGGATCACGTGCTTCTTGAAGAGGAACCTACCGTTCCAGATACTGGGTCTGCTGCCGCAATCTCTGCGGCTACTAAACTTCAGGCCAAGTGGAGAAGGAAAAATAGCATTTGTAGGTTGCTTATCCTGAATGCTATGGAGGATTCCCTAGAAAAATCCTATTCTAAGAAGAATATCACTAGAGACATATGGGAGTCTCTAGAAAAACTGTACGAAGAAGACAAGAACATGAGCAAAATATTTGTGGTTGAAAAATATCACAAATGGCTCTTTGAGGACGAGAAGTCCATGCTGCCGCAGGTCAAAGAATTTCTGAAGCTGCGACAGAAGTTGGAAGACGAGGCTATGCCCCTCCCCGACAAGTTTGTTGTTGGAGGGATTATCTCAAAGCTCCCCACTGGGTGGAGTAAGTTCTATGCAAACATGCATAGGAAGAAGCTGAAGATCACCCTTGAAGATTTCCTACAGGAAATTTATGTTGAAGACCAGATGAGGGCTCAACATAAAGTTGACACGCTTTCCAAGCAGATGGCTAACGAAAACTTGGTTTCATCAAGGGAACCAAAGGAAAAGGGAAAGCGTGCAGATTTCCAGAAGAAGAAGAAGAACCCTAACAACTTGAATGTTAAGGGAACTTCTTTCAAGTCAAAGAAATCTAAGGCAAAGATGCCTTGTTTCAAGTGTGGCCAGTTGGGCCATTTTAAAAGTGAATACACAGCACCGGCCAAGAAATCAGAGCAAGGTGAGCCTAGTAAAGTCTCAATGATTACTGATGTAATTGCTATGATTGGACAGGTTGATGCTGTAGGATCTGATTCAGACTGGTGGGTAGATACTGGAGCCACCTGCCATGTCTGCTCCAGTAAGGAGTGGTTCACCACCTACACACCAACTTCTGAAGCGGTTGTGATGGCGAACCAAGCACAAGCTGAAGTGCTAGGGATCGGGACGGTTATTCTGAAGCTAACTTCTGGCAAGTCTCTGATGCTTCAAGGCGTGAAGCACGTACCTGCTATCGCCAAGAACCTGATCTCGGGAGGCCTACTCTGTAATACAGGCCTCAGGATGGACATCAATGCTGGCCAGATGGTGATGTCTATCAAGGGAACATATTTCGAAAAAGCATACCGAAGGAATGCTCAAAATTCAGCTTGTAAATCAGTCCAATGTAATTAATACGATTAATGAAATCACTCCTTCTGCTTATACTCTTGAGTTGCGGCATAATAGGCTAGGACATGTTCATTGTAAACGAATAAACAGAATGTCTAGTCTAGGACTTATCTCCAAATGTGGGGGTAAGGTAGAGAAATGTGAAGTTTTTGCTCAAACGAAGATCACAAGAAAACCCTTTCCTCGGGTTAATCGAAGTACAGATCTTCTGGAGTTGGTTCACTCCGATATCTGTGACTTCAAACAGTTCTCTACAAAGGCCAGGATGAAGTATTTCATAACCTTCATCAATGACTTCTCAAAGTATGCGTTCGTCTACTTGCTGAAGGCTAAAGACAAAGCATTCGAGAAGTTCAAGGAGTTCAGAGCCGAAGCTGAGCGGCAGACTGGACAACAACTCAAAAGGATAAGAAGTGATCGAGGTGGGGAGTACAGGTCTCATGAATTCGTATCGTTCTGTAAGGAACATGGAATTGTCAATGAGACTACGGCTCCGTACTCTCCTCAATCAAACGGAGTAGCTGAGAGGAAGAACAGGACGTTGACAGAAATGATAAATTCAATGTTGTTGTCTGCTGGCCTTCCTAAGTGCTACTAGGGAGAAGCTGCATTGACGGCCACTTTTATTCTAAATAGAGTGCCTCATGCAACTTCAGACGTTACTCCTCATGAACTCTGGTTCAAGGTCAGACCTAAATTGAATGTCATTCGAGTGTGGGGGTGTCTGGCGTATGTCAAGCTTCTAGATCTAAAGATTCAGAAGCTTGGGACAAGGACTACAAAGACAATCTTCTTGGGGTATGCCGAGAAGAGTGATGCTCAGAGATTTTTTGATATTGAGTCAAATCATATCATTGACTCTCGCGATGTAGAATATTTTCAAGACAAGTTTGCAAGACACAAGAATATTGTTCTTCCGGATGTTCCGGAGAATAATGAGGGTGCACAAGAGACTGAAGTCTTCAATGAAGATGTGGTCCAAGAAGATGTTGTTGTTGATACAACGGTTGAACCAGAACTAGCTGAGCCGTCAGCTAAGCGTGTGAGGAGGCCGAAGGACTTCGGAAGTGACTTTGTCACCTATCATGTGGAAGCAGAACCGCTTACCTATGATGAGGCGATGAAGACCAGAGATGCAGTTTTCTGGAAGGAGGCGATTGACAATGAGATTGATTCCATCACCTCAAATAACACTTGGGTGTTGGTTGATCTTCCTGAAGGAGCGAAACCCATCGGATGCAAATGGATCTTCAAGAAGAAGATGAAAGCAGACGGAACTATTGATAAGTTCAAGGCTAGGTTGGTAGCCAAGGGGTTTTCTCAGAAGCAGGGGATTGACTATTTTGACACGTATGCTCTAGTAGACCGGATGACCACCATCAGAATGTTGATTGCTCTCGCAGCAATACATAAAATGGTGATACATCAGATGGATGTGAATACGGCTTTCCTAAATGGCGAGCTGACCGAAGAGATTTACATGCAACAGCCAGAGGGATTTGTTATCAGGGGTCTTGAAGACAAAGTCTGCAAGTTGGTGAAATCTTAGTACGGTCTTAAACAGGCTCCCACGATGTGGTATGAGAAATTTGACAAAGTTATAAGGTCAAATGGCTATATGGTCAGCGATACGGACAAGTGTGTTTACACGAAGTTCGCTGATAGAAGAGGTGTGATCGTTTGTCTGTACGTGGACGACATGCTTATCCTAGGTATGGATATTAGCTGTGTCATGAAGACAAAGAAATTCATCTCAAGCAAGTTCTGTATGAAGGACTTGGGGGAAGCTGATGTGTGATCTTAGGGATCATGATCATCCGGACAGACACTGGACTAGCACTGTCACAGTCTCATTATATTGAGAAAATGATCACTCGTTATGGGTATCGGGATCTTCCAGGGATCGATAGGCCGTACAGGTGTGATCTGAAGCTGAAGCCTAATTCAGGGGAAATCATCAGGCAGCTGGAGTATGCAAGCGTAATCGAGAGTTTGATGTATGCTACTACTGCCACAAGACCTGACATAGCTTTCACCGTGGGAATGCTGAGTCGTTTTACGAGCAATCCAGGTGTTGAACACTGGAAAGCTGTGAAACGGGTTATAAGATATCTCAAGAAGACTCAGACATATGCACTGTACTACAGCGAAGATCCTTCGGTAGTGGAAGGCTTCAGTGATGCCAGTTGGTGTTCAGAGGTGGAGAGCGAGAGGTCCACAGGTGGATACATTTTCACAATGGATGGAGCTGCTATATCGTGGAAGTCGAAGAAGCAGACTATGCTCTCACGGTCATCCATGGAATCTGAGTTCTTTGCACTAGATACCGCAGCCGAGGAAACAGAATGGCTTCGGGAGCTCATGTATGATCTTCCAGTGGTTGGAGCACAAATACCGGCGATACCGATATACTGCGACAACCAGGCAACTGCGGCGGTGGCATCAAATGACCTCTTCAACGGGAAGAAAAGGACTGTGCGGTTGAAGCACAGGGCAGTACACGATCTTATCAAGAGAGGTGTTATTGCAGTGATTGATGTTCGGAGTCAGGAGAATCTGGCGGATCCGTTCACCAAGGGCCTCAAGCGCCAGCTAGTTGTTTACACAGCTTATAAAATGGGCTTGAAGGCATTCTGATATTGTATTATTGTATTCCTACCATAAAGTTTTATGCTATTAGTTCAAAGATTTATCTACTGGGCATCTAGCTTTTGGTTCAAGGGAGGACCACTAATCGGAAGAATATCAGAAATGGTGGGTACATGTTCTATTGGGCATGGAGAGGTTACGAACCTATAACCACTGTTGTCTACTGTTATTTTTTGCGAAAAACGGTTCCTGTGGGAAGGTTGGCTTAATTGCCTTAATGAGTTCTCAGGCAGAGTGAATGCCTGGAGTGCTTTACAGGAAGCACAGTAGAGCAGCACTACAAGGAATGAAACTCCATGCTACAGTGGGGTGACTCCACAATGAGGTTCCTATATGTGGGGTGATGCCCAGGAATAGGATAAAGCCTCGGCTTTGTAGGCCAAGTCACAGCGGCGTAGCACCGCAAATAGGCAGTTAGCCTAATGCGGTATGTTAAATATAAAGAGGGGTGTAGTCAGCACTACAAAGATGAGGAGTTCCTCATGTTACAGTGGCACGACACCACCATGAGGTACCCGGTTAGGGATAAAGCCTCGGCCTTGCAAGCCATGTCGTTGCGGCGTAACACCGCAAGGGAGCCTAAGGCTTCATGCTGGGTAGTTTGGCACTACAAAGAGGCGGTTGCCTCATGCTACTGTAGTATGACACTACGATGAGGTTCCCGGTACGGGGTAAGGCCTCGGCTTTAAGCCATGTCATAGCGGCGTAGCACCGCAAGGGAAGCGCAAAGCGCTTTATGCCATGTCTCTTTATAATGAACTCACCTATAGTGTATGACAGAGATATCAGGCCGTCTCTTGAGGGTAAACTTGTAGACACCCAAAATTATACACTGAAACCAGGCTGGCACAGGGCCTTTAATGTGTAGCCAGAGGCACATATAACTACATTATGTGAGTGGAGAGAATTTCAGCTATGATGCAGAATTCAAGGTTTAGTCCATTCTTGTATTTGTAGTCTGTTGTTTGACTCACGTGGAAAGATTCAAGTCTTAAGTGGCATCTATCATAAAAGCATAATGGACAGTTACTGTGGGGAACACTCGTACTCATATATATAGAGATATGTGGGGGATTATTGGGTTTGTAGCCTTTTGTTTTGGTTTTTAGTCCCACATCGGCTAGAAAGGAATGTGTATCTCCATATATATGAGTCTTTTCTCTTTATGGAGATGCACATGTAGTGCACATGGGTGTGTGCCATGTGGGATTAATTATCAATGGTATAAAGGCTTAATCAATAATTAAGAAGCTGTAAGCTTTTTGCTCTTGGAAATTTATTTCCATGGAGCTAAGCTCCGTAGGAGCTTAGCGACTCGGACTCGGACTCGGACTAGGACTCGGGCTCGGACTTGGGCTTAAGGGCTCATGAGGCGTAATATGGCATTTTGTTGGCGCACTTTGCACTTAGCACGTCAGCATCGTCGCTAGGCGCTTAAGTTGCGCTCGTTGTGCGAGCCACTTGTGCGGCCCATTACGCGAGCCCAGTTATGCTGGCCCAGTTACGCAGCCCAGTACGCCCAGTGTGCGCAGTGTACACAGCGTGCATAGAGTGCGCAGTGTGCGCAGCGTACGCAGTGTGCGTAGAGTGCGTAGTGTGCGTATAGCTGGCTGCATATTAGAGCGGGAACGGTTGCAGCAGTTGCTGCACGTTCAGGAGTGGTTCTGCCACTACCCTGAAGTTCAGACAACTGCTTGGCAACCGCCCCGTGGGCTATATATGCAGGTTCTCTCCTCTCTCTGAGTGCAGAAGTAATCAGAATTCTAGGGAGAAAAACTCTAAGTGTTCTTTAACACAACAGAGTAGTGAGCGTGTTCTTTAACACAAACACTAGTACTTTTTAGTACGCGTGGGTTCTGTTACTTCAAACAGAGAGAGAAGAGTAGAGCCATTGCCAGAGGAGTTCGTCGTCTTCCGAGGAGTCAGAAGAGCAGGAGTGTTCCAAGGTTTTCCGTCAACCTTGCTGGTTCCTGGAAGCTGTTCGCAGAGGGCGAATAAAGCTTTGAGCAACGGTGATAATTCACCCCAGCATTTCCATCTCTCGCCTGTCATTCTTCTGTTGCCTTTAGCAGTTCTGTCAGTATCTTCTTTTTAGAAGGCACTACTGCCAGTTTGCTACGATCACGAAAATCTCTTTAGATTATTCGTGTATTACGATATTTTTTTAGATCTCGTAATTTGCAGAATCCTTCTGGATCTCTGTTTCAAAACCTTCTTTAAGGAATTGCATTTGAAACGTTGTCTTTACAACTGTTTCAGTTTCTGTATTTTCCATCGAATAGCGTGCCCCGGCATTCTCGGCTATAACACAATAAAATAAGCCACTTCTTCTAGTATTATCCAATTGAATTTCTTGTAAAATATCACTTCACACAGAGCAATGCTCTTTATCATGATACATTATGTTGATTAAAACATGTGTTGAACAATACCAAACTATTTCTTTTTATCCAATAAGTTGTTTTTTCTTAAAAGAATAAGGAAATCAACTATAAAGAAGAAGAAAAACTCGACTATAGCTTAAACATCATTCCCACAATTTCGATTTCCATGAAATAGTTTATCAATCAAAATATCGTAATTATTATTGCATGGCTAGGAATATATAACTGATCCTTCAATTATCAAAAGCATTTAAAAGATTTTTTTCTTTGTTCATCACTAACCAATTGCTTCAATATGTTTATTTTTTAGCGTCACCATGATTGACATCGAATTAGGTGCCTTTTTGTAACAAAATTACGTGTTACTTCACGTTTTTGGTTAAAAATTACATGTTATATGCAATTTTGACATCGATTAAACTAAAAATAGTCTAAATTTGACAATGCATATAATTAAATTTTGGCTACACCTTCTAAGATGCTACTAGTAAGTATCATAACATTTTTGAAGGCGAGCAAAGTGTTTTTAATTTCGCAAGATGATGGTGCTAGCACTAACTTGACACGAATGGATTACTTTGACATTTATTTTACTAACCATCCACCAAATTTCGTGTTATTTTTTGGTTTCAAAGTAACATGTTACTTCTTTTTTGTTACAAAATTAAATCAAGCGTTACTTTAACATACAATTTTTGACATAGTGTTAATTTATTTGACATGCACTACTAATAAAAAATTGTTTATAAATCATTGTAGTGACCCCCTTCGATTCTCACATAACATTCCCTAGTTAATCTGTTGCTAGTAATATAGCCTTTGACTTTGCAACCAAATTGTCCTTTCGTTTGTATGGTAATGGTGATTGTTTTAGATCTCAGCATTGCAAATGGATCCAACCGATCAAGATCATTAATAACATATTAATCAGCCAGATTATGCTCACAAGCATATGGCAGACAAAAATAGTTTGGAGAGATCAAGGGTCGATTCCGTTTGGACAAAAATTGATGAATAAACAAGTGATATCAATTGCGGCTAAAAATATCGATGGAAATCGGTATGGAGAAATCTTTAGACGTCCCTTCAGGGCCAAACCCCATACATCCTACTAACTCTGGAACCATCAATGTCGATCAGTACAAAGAGATCAAGGATCAAGTTTCTTCCGGTCTGGATCCGCTACAGATTGAGCATCGAGCCATCGATGACAATTCATTCGGATAGATGAAGTATCATGTTCCTTCTAGTGCCCGAATGACAAAGATTCATGTGACGGCCATCGTTGTCAATTGGTTTAAAGTGATCAAACATGATCTTCCTTTCATTCTAGATTAATAAACATACCAGAAAGATGTTGTAATCCTATATAAAATGAGATCACATTAGAAAATGAATTATGCATGACTTCTTTTATCTATTATTCTTGAGGTTAAGTTTCTAGCAAACTATCACTTTCAATAGTGCAATTTCATTGGGACTTTACTGCCATTTGTAGCTTTTTGCCATCAAAATAATAAAAATAGTCTATAGTGTTATGTTGAACGAAACATGTATTGAACATTCATAAAAATTATTGGGTTGACTTTAGATAACAGTCAAGGAATTGTCACGTGTATACTCATAAAATTCTAAATCAAGGTCTCCTCCCACTAAGAAGATAGATAAGATTTGATGAACATATTATTTTTTATCATATTCTTAAAAATAACGATTGTACCATTTTGTTTTTAACTATGGTTATGATTTAACATATGATTTAGAGCAATAGATCGACCTTTTTTTCAATTACCGGTGTGTAATTTTTGGTGCTAGTGTGATACATAAATAGGTCATTCCTAGTATTTGACTAAAATTTCTCAACTTATAAACACTTTTGTTAATTTGCTAATTTCTTATAGTTTGGTTTTAGGTTTGGACTATTCTCCATTTGTCTTAAATGAAAGAGAAAAGCAAATCCAACCTAAAACAAACTAGCAAGCCAAATACAAAAAAAACTACTCTTAAGAGAAATAGCTTTCAATTTTATTATTATAATTTCATCTTGTACGAAATATTATCGATCAAAATACCAATATTATTACTTGGATGTTGTATATATAACTGAACATAAAATAACAAGATACATTAAATATAGTTTTTATTTTAGGCATGAATGGATTAGTTTGACATGTTTAACTTTTTACCATGTCAACTTATTGTTATTTTGTTTTTTACAAAAATAGGTGAAAGTTTTTTTATGGTTAATATGACGTTTTACTTTTGCATTCATTGGACAAAAGGCCTATAAATAACTATAATGACCCACCATTTGCATATATAACCTTATAATCTACCATTTACATGTACTCTTAATATTTTCAATGGCAACAAAAGTGTTCTTCTTTTTTTTTGGTGATGGCTTTTGCAACGTCTCTAAGCTTTGCTAATGGATCTCGACACATTAAAAATCTATTGATGGAGAAGCACCAAGAGATCGACACTAATCAATTGGAAGAGGTCAAGCGTGAACCCCCTGGCGGTCCAGACCCGATACATCATCTTGTGGCATCCACCAAGCCTGAAGCACTCGTCGATGCTAATAAATATGGAGAAATCAAGCGTGAATCCCCAGGAGGCCCGGACCAGATACACCATCGTGCAACAACCAAATTGCTTGAAATACTCATAAATGCCAATGGATATGGAGACATCAAGCATGAAGTCCCTGGGGGGCCAGACCCGATACACCATCATGCATCACCTACCAAGCCTGAAACACTCATAAATGCTAATGGATTTGGAGATATCAAGCGTGAAGCACCTGGGGACCCAGACCCGATACACCATACAACATTACCAACCAAACCTGAAGCATTCACAGATGCTAACGGATTTGGAGAGATCAAGCGAGAAGTATACTATCACGCGACACCCATCAAGCATGAAGTACTCATCAAAGCTTATGGACAATGAATTTAAAGAAATTGACCATGAAGTCCCTTCATGTCTAAACCTAATAAATAATCCAGTGCCACCCACCAATTAGGCCAAAAGGTGAAGTCAATTGTATCGTTGGAACAATATATATATATATATATATATATATATATATATATATATATATATATATATATATATATATATATATATATATATATATATATATATATATATTTATATATTTATATATTTATATATTTATATATAATTTGTAAAAAAATATATATATATATATATATATATATAATTTGTAAGTTATGATATAAAATAAGATTGTCATGGACAATGAAATGTACCACTTCTTCTAGTTTTATCCAGTATGATATAAAAACTCAACTACAGCTTAAATATCATTCCTACGATTTCGATTTCCATGAAATATTTTAGTAATCAAAATACCATAATTGTTATTGCATGGCTATGAATATATAACAAAACCTTCAATTATCAAAAGTATTTAAAAGATTTTTTCCATTATTCATTGCTAACAAATCACTTCAATATGTTTATTTTTTAGCGTCACCATGCCTGACGTCAAATTAGGGTCTATTTTTTGTGACAAAATTATATGTTACTTCCAGATTTTGGTTAAAAATTACATGTGATATGAAATTTTGAGATCGATAAAACTAAAAAAAAGGGTAAATTTGACAATGCACATAATTAAATTTTGGTACACCATTTAAGATACTACTAGTAAGTATCATAGAATTTTGGAAGGCGAGCAAAGTGTTTTAATTTCGTCTGATGATGGTGTTAGCACTAACTTGACACGAATGAATTACTTTGACATTTATTTTACTAACCATTCTCCAAATTACGTGTTATTTTTTGGTTTCAAAGTAACATTTTACTTTTTTTGTTACAAAATTAAATTAAGTGTTACTTTAACATGCAATTTTTAGGTAATGTTAATTTATTTGACATGCACTATTAATACAAAACACGTATAAATTGTTGTAGTGACCCCCTTCGATTCTCACATAACATTTTCTTGTTAATCTATTACTTGTAGTATAGCCTTTGAATTGGCAACCAAATTGTCCCTCTGTTTGTATGGTAATGGTGATGGTTTTAGATGTCAGCAATGCTAATGGATCTGACCCATCAAGATCATTAATGACATATTACTAGCCAGATTATGGTTCACAAGCATATGACAAACAATAATAGTTTGGAGAGATCAAGGGTCGATTCTATCACGCACCAGAACCAGAATACTGGAAAGTAGTGCGGAAACAAAGCCAGCTATGTATATCAGAGTACGCTAGTACCCCATTATACGATTACGGCTGTCTAGAAGACAAGTGGGAGGACTCTGGCATGCCACTGACGACTCCTAAGGTCAGCCAAGTCATATCTCAATCCAAACGACACAAGAAGCAATAAAGGGTAAATTACATATGAGATGGGTATGACATATCAACACAAATGCATATATAATCATGAGAGATGACATAATAAAAGATACACAACTGAATATACCAAAGGTACACAAATGTACAACTAGCCACGGTCTGGAATATACATTCATGTTGTCTATAGACGGAGGGAACAAAATCCAGATACAAGGACTAACACATGCCCTTGGTTAAAAACCATCAAATAAAAGTACAAAAATATAGTAGGAGATAAAGGTAACACACTCGCTAATCCGTGTCAGTCCTTTGAGTGCGATCCATTTGAACAAGAAGATGGTAGAACCTCGAGATCAACTATGGAACCTGGCAATACAAAACCAGTGGGGTCAAAATCCCAAATAGCAAGTTCCACAAGAAAAGCACGAGGTGAACGACAAAGCCCAACAACAACACAACAACAATACATATATATTAATAAATAAATGTGGATCGAGACTAGTGCGGTACCAAAGTACGCATCGTGAGAATAGAAATGACTAAATGAAAATACTGAACAATATAGCAATAAAGATTAATAAGCCGATGAGCAACAAGGGACTTAGGAACAACTCAAAGTCGAAGCCACAACCCTTAAACTAAACAAGGACCGGGATTGCAGATCTTTTTTTGAGTAGAACTTAGCCTATGGCCAATCACCGACACAAAGAGCATATAAAGTAACGCACTACCCAACGTGCACTGCCAATCATTGCCTACGACTTTCTATCATTAACTAACTAGGGTTATCTCAAACGTAGTTAGTAAAATGCAAGTTGAGGATCTTCGCAACTACTTGACTGCAGAATCTCGGATGTCCTGGGGTACGAGTAACTTTTAAATCTATTGGTCAATAAGACTGTTGGTAGAAGAAACGTGTCTTGAATATAATGTGAACAACCATATCATAACTTGCAAAAGAAAACATATAACTGACTGTGCCGCTACCAGGCACGACATAGGACTCGATCGTAACATATGAAACATATAACTGACTGTGCGACAACCTGGCATGACATATGACTTGATCGTGTATCAATACGCGGAAACTTGGTAGTTCCTGGAGCCCTTGCCTAGCAGGGTTAAGCCACGCCTCACGGGGCCCTTAGAGCTCGGGGTTGGTAGTACGAATTTCCTTCTACAATGATCTACTTCAATTTACTAGTCATTTACCTTATCATATTCATGTCAAATTCTCAAGTCGTGGACACTCAAGATTTCCTAAGATGACGTGTGCTATGTACGAGTAATTTGTAAGTTATCACTTGCGAACATCCTCGTAATAATTTTATGCAATACATGGGATAATACTCATACTCAATTGTCTAGTGCTAAGATGCAATAGATTTAACATTTAACAACCTATATCCATGGTGTCAAGAAAGAATATGTACTCATATCTTTGATCTAGAAATTAGTAAGGAAATCAACACATGAGTGCGCTACTACGAGCCACTATCTAGAATCTAGACATAGAATAATACGTGAACATAAACATGTGACATGTTTATAGGGTGTACATCACTTTCTAGCTATATAACAACACTAGAGCATGATAAGACATCATTTAAATTGAAAAAAAACAGTAAAAGCAGACGAAAATGGTAAAATAGGACAAAAATAGCTCAAATTAGCTAAAAACAGCCAAAATCGGTATACCGGCGGTATACTGTAGTATACCGACGGTATTTCGACCAAAAGATAGAGAGTTTACGGGGTATAAATTCTGTATTCCGTCGGTATACACCGATAAACCGTCGATATATCATTTTGTAACAGGGAGAAAAACATGAAAAAGTGGGAAAACTTGTTTCGGCCATAAAAACCTCATTTTAAATCGAAATTCAAAATTTTAAAAGTCAAAATCGCATATAATTGAATTTTCTACAACATGAAAGCATTATTTTTTACTGATTTTAATAATAGAAAAATAAATACCTCAAAATACTCGAAAATACTATCTAGAAACACGGATCTACGCAATACCACCGATCAAAACCAAAAATGCTATATACTAAAGATGTCAACAATTTAGAGAAGCGTATTATAGAACAGTAATACTTTACTTTCTATGAAAAATGAAAATAAAGCATGGTTATGTCACTTTTGAGCAAGATGTACATGCCTAGAGTCTTTAGAAACCAAGTCCAAGCTTCTACTCCTCCTCATAGGGGGTTTGACACCACACCCCAGGCCTCAAGGCTAGCTCCCATGCATAGCCCAAGGGGAGAGAAGAGAAGAAAAAATGAAGAAAAAGTGAAAAAAAATGAAAAGAGATGAAAGAAAAAAATCAAAGGGTATATATAGAAGGGGTAAATTAATCGTGATCGTCCGATCGCGATTCACGACTTGATCAGGATTAATCTCGACCGTCCAGAAGAAAACTAAGAAACCAATGGATTATAGAATGTATCATCACTATTCATAAAAATATCTAAACCCTATTAATCAAAATATCTGAATACTATTCATCAAAATATCTAAAATCAAAAATATATAAATGTAAAAAATATCCCTCGTGAGGTATACCGTCAGTACATACCGGTACACCTTCGGTATGTCGGTCAAGAAGAAAATTTATTATTTAGGAAAAGTTTTAAAGCGTTCCAAAAACTAAGAAAGTACGAAATACACTACAAATACGTTCCGAATATAAATACCGATTCTGTGAGACGAGTCTCACAACTCCCCCATCCTTAGAAAAATTTCGTCCTCAGAATTTCCTAAAACTAGACGAGTAAAACACACATGCTAAAACAAGGTCAAAAATCATAACTCATCGAAAAAAAATATCCCGTGTATAAGT
Organism: Iris pallida; assembly: GCA_029216955.1. Lineage (NCBI taxonomy): Eukaryota > Viridiplantae > Streptophyta > Magnoliopsida > Asparagales > Iridaceae > Iris > Iris pallida. The sequence continues at coordinate 37,478,457 of JANAVB010031617.1, forward strand.
GCTAATTGAGATACAAAATTTAAATAAATGCCAAAAATAATAAATACACACATATATAATACAAGAAAAAGATAGAAATATGAGGCATATGGAATAATATACCGGTGAGTCAGTTGAGTAGGGATTCGACCTCGCTTGCCTATGGTGATTCACAAATTGGACAGGGGTCAAGTCTTGAAGAAATTCGATACCAATAACTCAGTCGAAGACATAACTCTAATCCAGGATGCACCTATATAGTTAGGATACTTGATAGATATCGCATATCACGTGATACGAAGGTACAAGAGTGGTACAAGAAACGTGCCTTCACTCACTGAATATGTCAAGTCGACCATCGTATTCCGGGTATAAGTAGAATACAAAGCCGTCGAAGAAACCCAAGAATAAGAATGACTGAAGGAACACCTCAGAGGCTTACCAACAATCTGACTTCTCTCAGCCAACATTTGCTCTATGAAAACAAACTCTCTTTGACAATGCATCAGGGCTGCGCTCTGACATGCTGTTGATTCTACCTAACCTGCTAGACCTAGGTAAACTAGGCCAGATGTTGACATTGAAACTGCTGATACCACGTCGGAAGGGGATGTTAAGCATGGGATAAAGCTGACTCTGCTGGTCCTCTCTGGCCTCAATCACCAAGGGTACTAGGCAACTAACGTAGCCTCTAGATGGAAAGTGGCAAGACCCTATATATGATTAGAGCTCCACACCTGAGATACTTACCATTGGCCCTCATGTACTGAGATGCTTCGTGCCTGATGATTCTCATAGTAGGTACAACCTAACTGTTATATTGATACCGTTGTCGAGCTGATGGTACTACCTGACTAGGAGCTCGATGATCTAGAGCTGTAACTACATGAGCTATAGACTAGATAGTAATGTCCCTCATCATCTGAAGCATAGCTTGCTAATCTATCTGTGCTGGTTGAACTGATGGAAGTGAAGGAGATGGCTGAATTAACTAAGCTAGTTGAATTGACTGGAGTAGAGTGGACTAAGGAGCCTATAGACGTTGAGATGGTACTAGCACGTGACTCTGCAAATGCAGGATCTGATACTAATTTTCTGCTTGAACTACCGAAGAAGACGGTGCAATAAAATCTTCGAATGAATAAAAATGTAGGGTGTCCTTGAATAATAAGGACATGTGATATCAAAAAGGGACGGGAATAAAGAAAAGACATATCAAGCATGTTAACAGTTAAAGGAAAAGAGATGATATGATACACAAGAGGAGATCAAACGAAGACAGATATAGCAATGAGATTCCCACAAGATGAATCCCCAACAAGTCTAAAAGACAGACCGGCATGGGCCACCAAAAAACCCTATCACGCCCAGAACCAGAATACTGGAAAGTGGGACAAAACAAAGCCAGCTACGTATATCAGAGTACGCTAGTACCCGATTATACGATCATGACTATCTAGAAGACAAGAAGAAGCAATAAAGAGTAAATTACATATGAGATGGGTAAGGCGTCACAACACAAATGCATATATAATCATGAGAGCTGACATAATAAAAGATACGTCAACTAAATTAACAAAGGTACCTAAATGTACAACTAGCCATGATCCAAAATATACATCCATGTCGTCTATTGAAGGAGGGAACAAAATCCAGATACAAAGACTAACACATGCCTTTGGCTAAACACCACCAAATAAAGTACAAAAATGGAGTGGGAGATAAAGGTAACACACTCACTAATCCATGTCGGTCCTTTGAGTGCGAAATATTCGGAGAATAAGATGGTAGAACCTCAAGATCAACTATGGAACATGGCCATGCAAAACCAGTGGGGTCAAAACCCCAAATAGCAAGTTCTATAAGAAAAGCTCGAGGTTAACGAGAAAGCCTAACAACAACACAACAAGAATACATATACATAAATAAATAAATTCAGGTCGAGACTAGTGCGGTACGAATGCACGCATCTCGAGAATAGAAATGGTTGAATGGAAATACTGAACAATATAACAATAAAGATGAACAAGCCGATGAGAAACAAAGTACTTAGGAACTACTCGAAGTCGGAGCCACAACCCTTAAACAAAATAAGGACCAGGGTTGCAGATCTTTTCTCGAGCAGAACTTAGCCTCTGGCCACTCACCGACATAAAGAGCATATAAAGTAAAGCACAACCAAAAGTGCATGATCAATCATTGCCTATGGCTTTCTATCATTAACTAACTAGGGTTATCATAAACCTAGTTACTAGAATGCAAGTTGAGGATCTTCGCAACTACCTGAATGCGGATACTCAGATGTCCAAGGGAACGAGTAACTTGTACATCTATTGTCCAACAAGATTGTCGGCAGATAAAAAGAGTCTTGAACTTATAATATGAACAACCATATCATATACTTGTAAAAGAAAACATATAACTGACTGTGCCGCAACCTGGCACGTTATCTTTTTTCGTAAAAAGCAGACATTATATAACAAATCAAGTCTTTCCCTAAAATTTCAAATAGCTGTCCCGAATTCAAGTTGACTCGATCGTAACATATGAAACATATAACTGACTGTTCCGCAACCCGGTACGACATATGACTCGATCGTGTATCAATACGCACAAATTTGGTAGGTCATGGAGCCGTTACCTAACAGGGTTAAGCCACACCTCATGGGGCCCTTGGAGCTTGGGGTTGGTATTACGGATTTCCTTCTACAATGATCTACTTGAATTTACTGGTCATTTACCTTATCATATTTATGTCAAATTCTCAAGTCGTGGAGACTCAAGAATTTCCTAAGATGACGTGTTCTATGTACGAGTAATTCGCAAGTTATCACTTGCGAACATCCCCGTACTAACATCATACAATACATGGGACAATACTCACACTCTATTATCCAGTGCCAAGATGTAATAGATTAAACATTTAACAATCTATATCCACGGTGTCAAGAAAGAACATGTACTCATATCTTTGATCAAAAAATTAATAAGAAAATTAATACATGAGTGCGCTACTACGAGCCACTATCTAGAATTTGGACATAGAACAAAACGTAAACACAAACATGTGACATGTATATAGGGTGTACATCACTTTTTAACTATACAACAACATAAAGTATAATAAGACATCATATCAATCGAAGAAAATAGCAAAAACGGATGAAAACGGGCAAAAAACGGACAAAAATAGCTCAAATCAGCCAAAAACAGCCAAAATCGGTATACCGGTGATATACTATAGTATGTCGGCGGTATTTCGGACAAAAGATAGAATTTTTGGGGTATAAATTCGGTATTCCTTCAGTATACACCCGTATACCATTTTGTAACAGCGGCAAAAACATGAAAAATGGCAAATCCTGTTTCGACCATAAAAACCTCATTTTAAATGAAAATTCAGATTTTCAAAAGTGAAAATCATATAGAATTGAATTTCCTATAACAAGAAAGGATTTGTTTTTACTGATTTAGAAAATTAAAAGATGAATAACTCAAAGTACACGAAAATACTATCTAGAAACTCAGATCTACGCAATAACACTGATCAAAACAAAAAATACTATACACTAAAGATGTTAAAAATTTAGAGAAGCATATTATAGAACAAGAAAACTTTACTTTCCATAAAAAATGAAAATAAAGCATGGTAATGTCACTTTTGAGCAAGATGTAACTTCCTAGAGTCCCTAGCAACCAATCCTAAGCTTATACTCCTCCTAGGGGGTTAGACACCACACCCAAGGCCTCAAGGTCAGCCCACATGCATAGCCAAGGGGAAAGAAGAGAAGAAAAAATGAAGATAGAGTGAAAAAAAATGAAAGGAGAGAGGAAAGAAAAAATCAAAGGATATATATAGAAGGGGTGAATTAATCGTGATCGTCCGATCGCGATATGCGACTCGATCGAGATTAATCTCGACCGTCCAGACGAAAACCAAGAAACTAATAGATAATAGAATGTATCATCACTATTCACGAAAATATCTAAATACTATTTATCAAATATTTAAATACTATTCATCAAAAAATCTGAAATAAAAAAATATCTAAAAGCGGAAAATATCCCCTGGACGGTATACCATCGGTACACACCGGTACACTGTCGGTATGTCGGTTAAGAAGAAAATTTATAATTTAGGAAATGTTTTAAATCGTTACAAAAATTAAGAAAATATGAAATACACTACAAAATACGTATCCGAATATAAATACCGATTCTATGAGACGAGTGTCACAACCATTTAGAAAAAAATTGATGCATAAACATGTGATATCATTGAGACTGAACATATTGATGGAAATCGGTATAGAGAAATCTTTGCATGTCCCTTCATGTCTATACCCCATACATCCTACTAAATCTGGAACCATCGAAAAGATCAAGGATCAAGTTTCTTCGGGTCCGAAACTGCTATACACCGAGCATAGGGCCATCGATGTCAATTCAATCAGATAGATGAAGTATCATGTTCCTTCTAGTAACCGAATGAAAAATATTCATGTGCCGGCAATCGTTGCTAATTGGTTTCGTGAGATCAAATAAGAACTTTCTTTCAGTCTAGATTAATAAACATACCGAAAAGATGTTGTACTCCTGTATAAAATGCGATTACATTGGAAAATGAATATGTACAACTTTTTTATCTATTATTCTTGAAGTTAAGTTTCTCGAAAACTATCACTTTCAATAGTGCAATTTCTTTGTGACTTTATTGCCATTAGTAGCTTTTCGCCATCATAAAAATAAAAAATAGTTTATAGTGTTTTTTTGAACGAAATATATATTGAACATTCATAAAAATTCATGGGTTGACTTTACAGAACAATCCAGGAATAGTCATGTGTATACTCATAAAATTCTAAATCAAGGTCTCCTCCCTCTACGAAGATAAATAAGGTATTATGAACATATTACTTTTATCTTATTCTTAAAAATAATGATTATACCATTTTACATTATACTATGGGTTTGATTGAACAAATGATTTCAAGCAATAGATCGACCTTTTTTTCATTATCGGTGTGTGTTATTTTTGGTGCTGGTGTGATACAAACATAGGTCATACCTAGCATTTGGCTAAATTTTTTTAATTTAAAATTACTTATATATTGCTAATTTCTTCTAGTTTGGTTTTAGGTTTAGACTATTCTCCTTTTTGTCTTAAATGAAAAAGAAAAGAAAATCCAGCCTAAAATAAGCTAGCAAACCAAATACAAAGAAACTATTCTTAAAACATATAGCTTTCAATTTTATTATTGTAATTTCAGCTTGTACGGAGTATTTTATCGATCAAAATACCAATATTATTACTTGGTGGTTGTATATATAACTGAACATCAAATATCAAGATATACTAAATATAGTTTTTATTTTCGGCAAGAATGGATCAGTTTGACATGTTAATCTTTTTACCATGTCATCTTATTGTTATTTTGTTTTTTACAAAAAATAGGTGATAGTTTTTATTATGGTTAATATGAAGTGTTGCATTCATTGGCCAAAAGGCCTATAAATAACTATAATGACCAATTAGAATATATAACCTTCCAATCTACTATTTACATGTACTGTTAATATTTTCAAAGGCAACAAAAGTGTTCTTCTTTTTTATGGTGATGGATTTTGTAACATCTATAGTCCTTGCCAATGGGTCTCGACACACTAAAAATCTATTGATGGAGAAGCACCAAGAGATCGGCACTAATCAATTGGAGAGGTCAAGCGTGAAGCCCCTGGCGGTCTAGACCCGATACATCATCTTGTGTCATCCACCAAGCCCGAAGCAGTCATCGATGCTAATAGATATAGAAAATCAAGCGTGAATCCCCTGGGGGCCAAACCCGATACACCATCGTATAGCAGCCACCATGCCTGAAATACTCATAAATGCCAATCCATACGGTGACATGAAGCATGAAGTCCCTGGGGGGCCAGACCCGATACACCATCATTCATCACCTACAAAGCCTGAAGCACTCGTCAATGCTAATGGATTTGGATATATCAAGCGTGAAGCCCCTAGGGGCCCAGAACCGATACACAATACAGCATCACCCACCAAACCTGAAGCATTCATCGATGCTAACGGATTTGGAGAGATTAAGTGAGAAGCCTCTTTTGGATCAGACCTAATATACTATATATCATGCGACACCCATCAAGCGTGAAGTACTCATCAATGCTTATGGATTTTTGAAATTCAAACATCTTGTCCCTTCGAGTTCGAAGCCGATACATAATGTTGTAAAATATATCCATTCAACGATAATGAATTTAAAGAAATTAACCATGTAGTCCCTTCATGTCTAAACCTATTAAATAATCCAATGCCACACACCAATTAGACGAAAAGGTAGAGACAATTATACAATAAAATAAGATTGTCATGGACAATAAAATGTACCACTTCTTCTAGTATTATCCAGTTGAATTTCTAGTAAAATATTACTTCATACAAAGTAATGCTATTTATCATGATGCATTATGCTGATTAGAACATGTGTTGAACATGCCCAAACTATTTCTTTAAGCCTACGTACTACAGTTTTTTGAAACTTTTTGGTTAGGAACAAGGTTGAAACTTTTAATCCAATATGTTGTTTTTTCTTAAAAAAATATGGAAATCAACTATAAAGAAGAAGAAAAACTCGACTACAGCTTAAACATCATTTCTACGATTTCGATTTCCATGAAATATGTTACCATTCAAAATATTTTAATTATTATTGCATGGCTAGGAATATTTAACTGAACCTTCAATTATCAAAAGTATTTAAAAGATTTTTTTTCTTTGTTTATCACTAACCAATCACTTCGATATGCTTGTTTTTAGCGTCACCATGACTGACGTCAAATTAGGTGCTATTATTTTTACAAAATTACGTATTACTTCACATTTTTCGTTAAAAATTATGTGTGATATGCAATTTTGACAACGATCAAAATTAAAAATATTCTAAATTTGACAATGCAAATAATTAAATTTTGGCTACAACTTCGAAGATACTACTAGTTATGTATGATATTCTTTCCTTGATTTATGTATATAGAATATGTTGATAATGTATGATGTTCTTTCCTTAATCGGTTTATATGTTTGAGCATTAAATGACTATATTATCACAATTTTAGAATTTATACTCAGAAAGAAATCACAATATTGTTCTGTCCCAATATTTAGACAAATTTTGCATGTGTTTATATTCTGCGGCGCTATAATTCTTTTGACTTGTTAAAAACAATTAGCCACAAGAAAATAATTAGTGAAATTGCATATTTCTTTAAATTTAAAGTTTTAAAAGTTGAGAATATTTTGGGTACAAGACGAAAGGGTCCTTCTGTCAATCGAACATAAATAGCGCTAAGCAACAAGGTACTTAATCGTCCCCCTGTGGACCTTCGCTAGTTGAAAATCGGCCCTTACAGCTATTCCAAGTTAATCAACACTTGATAGACAAAATATTTTTTAAGGTTGATTAGCAAAATCACTTAAACTATTATTATAGTACTTTATACTGCCATTTTTGCAAACATGGCTAGTAAAGATAAATCTTTAGGCCCACGGCTGAATGATATTATGGCTTACATTAAGAGGTGACAAAGTTAGCTAATTTTTGACTCATTATCTTAAGGCTTATATCAAAAATTTGTGTAATCAAAATTTGTTAAATGGATTCTGATGACATAGAGTGTAATTTAGGAGTAACCAAAATATTTGTCTTAGTAAAAAAAATTCCTAAAGAAATGGAGTATAATTTGTTTCACAGAATTTAAAGTGTTTTTGAGTTATTATATGACATTTTCTTCAGATAAAAAAAACTAAATATCACTCACATCCAGTGTAAAGTTTCACCTGTGGAACAACTTAGATACTCATAAGTTGATAGGTCCTAGTTACAAACTAGCATAACTAGGAGTATCAAAGAATTTAAAATAGTATATTTAACATAGTTTGTGCTGAAGTTGAATGGTTCACACATCTTACTATGTTTATATCAAATAGATCAAAGCTAATTTTACTCCTGTTATGACTTCATGATATATTAAAACTGAATAGATCAAGCATCTTATCATGCATATACATGATCTAGATATTTATGTACCTGTTATTTTTATAAATTATGCTAAAGAACTGCTAAAGCATGATCTTATGAATTCTAGGATGAATAACTATATGCAGCTGTATTTCAAGACATTAAAAGAGCCTAAAAGGCAAAAATGTGGTTCTTGACTATAAAAGTCATAAAAGAACTTTGTAGATCTCTTGAAAAAGAGTCTGTTTACTCTTAACAAAGAGTTATTCTAGGACATTGAACCTAGAATCATCGAGGGGGATGGGGTTAAGCACATAAGTTTGTCACCAGTGGCAACCCAACCGAGTCTGACTGGAGATCCCAAGAAGCCAGTTCAATAGATAGGAACAAGCTGGACTGGATGACTATTGTGGATCACTGACCCTGAGATTAAATTCTCTTAAAATAAATGCCCAAGAGGTTGTACATGGATACCCCATCCCTATGGTGACAGTGTTCTGGTGTGATATGAGTAGGGTAAGTTTAAACTCTTAATAAGTCCAAGCATGATATGCAGGGTTGTTCCTATCACATACCTTGAGAACTTACTTATATGAGAGGTTGTGCATGCCGCAACTATAGGACATGGTGATCCTAGACAACTGTCATGAATATGAAAATATGCGCATGGCCAACCAAATGTGCTACCCGATAGATCCAGTTACCTCTAGCGCGTACTATGTGTGTCATTTTCTAATCTGGTTCAAAAAAACTGATTCAAGGCATAGTCCATCAATCTCTTCTTCAGACAAATATAATAGTCACTAAGTGTGATTCAAGGTTGTAATCTATCTTATCTATGCATCGTATATAACTGTCCATAAATTCTCTTATTCTTTTCTTATTTTCTTTTCTACTTTTACATTGGAACTTGACCTTTTGGAGGGGGAGGGGTTAGGGGATTGTTGGCTATGAGTGTGTGTTTGAGCTGACATAGCAAAAGTTCATGTTCCCATTAATAGTCCCACATCGGTTGGGAGTTCCCATGAATTGTACATATATACACTAGCTCTCATTTGCCTCATTGAACTCTTGGGTGGCTGCCCTATGGGCCACATACGTGCACCGACGTCGACGTCCGGCTCGGCTCGGTTCGGCGCACGTAACGGGTGTGGGTATGTGCCCACAGCTGCGAGCGTCGAATGTCGATTCGATTTTCTCTTCGGGTTCGGGCTGAGACCCTTAAAAAAAAAATTTCCACCTATTAATTTTTTACCATTTGTGAATCATAAATGTTTAAAATTTGGACAGTAAAAACCTTTTGATTTTCACATTAATCCAAATATTACAACGATTGATTTCCCACATTAATTCAAAGTTACACCTATTGATTACCCACATTAATCCAAATGTTTCAATATATTTTTTTATGTGCCTTTATCTAGCATCAATTATGTCCTTAAAGTCCAGCCATCGTTTACATAGTTCTGTGCCTATATAATTTGCCTTTTTCTTCCCTTTGGACACAAAAAATATCTCTACGGAATCTGTCTCTCAAATTTTTCTCTTCACGAAGTTCTTTCTGTTCCTCATATTCTCGCTCTGGGAAAAGCTAAGTCAGTGTCAATCTCCTCGAGTTGTGTACGACAATGGGACACTGGTACAGCGGGGGTTTTACCACTAGGAGCATTAGAAAAAGTCTGCACATAGACTCGAATTAACTTTTAGTGTAGTGCTTCGTGTGCGACTTTCCCGGAGGCCGGTAACCATTAATTTTTATTTATTTTATTTGCAGTTTTGAACAAGAAAAAATATATTTATCTAACAAAGAGTAAAATCATCATTATATAATTAACTCACTGGAGTTTAGTATAGATATTCATATGCAATATTTTTAATTTGATTATTGATATTTAGAAAGTATATGTACAATATAGACTAGAGCGTATTTCTAGTTTAGAAGTACTTTAGTATTTTCAACATGTTTTCCAATATGTTTCCTATTGATAAGAGTGCTTTGTGTATGAAAAATAATTTTCTGCTTTATCTTGGAGTACTTAGCAAAATATCAAAAATTATATTGGACTATTTCTTATAGAATTCTTATAATATGATATGTATTGTACTAGCTTATCCATATGATTTTTCAATTTTCTTACTATTTATTTGCCTCATCATGACTCATCGACATTAGATTGGTATTTTTTTCATATATAAGTATTTGTTCATACATACAACCAGGATTATACTAGCAATCTAGCAACAAATTGGCTTACAGTTTCTTACTTAAAAATTAGTAATATTTGAATAGTCGGTAAGACATTGTTTCTCAACTGTGGAACTTGAATGATACCATTGAATTTAAATTGTATTTAATTCTACTTGGTGAACGATTAACCTGATTAATAAGGTGCTCACCGTTTGAATGAATGATGATATTGTGAGGGCTAAAAATCTTTTATGGATTAATTAAATATGTTAACCATTATTTTTTTAGCTAATTCTGTTAAAGAAACTAAAACTAAAATTGTCCATATGGACGGAGTGGAAGTGTATTATTATACCCTGGGATCTGTATGCTAGATTTCTTTTCTTTTGATTTTTTACCTAATGCATGGCAGACATTCTATACTATTGATTCTATATCCTTTCATATTAATTTATGTTGATTTAGTCTTCCATTGTTTCTTCTGCAAACAAATATAATGATAATCACACAATAGTCTTCAACTCTTTGGGTTTGGTCGTACGACTTTTCCTCCTTTAGTTATTGACTCAATACAAAGACACACAAGGTTAACTTTGTTCCAGTAAAAATATTAGCAATATCATCAATCCTGTTGAGAAATACATATGAGATTAATTATAAGCTTTACTTATTTAATTTATCGACATTTTTGTCATCCATATGCTTAATTTGTCAAAAGGACAAAAATGCTAGGAAAGAAAGAATGCTATGGAATAGCAGACACGAACAGGAAACATGACACAGTAATATTGCTATTAGAATATATACATTCCCACTGTAAGTTGCTATGTGCAACGTTGGCTTTGAGAATATTAGAGCAAATAAATTTACTACGCTGACTTCCCAAGGATATATACAAAATTATTTTATCATCCAGCCATCTAATGTAACATTTGCAATGATAGTATTATGATTACTAAAAAGAAAAAGGTTTCATAATGTATTATGAAATCTATCTATTATTATAGGTTATGCTTGCAAATTTTGCGATGACAATATTATAATTTTATATTCAAACATTTTTATATTTTAACCATACTCGTCTTATAACTGAGACTGCTAGTCTTACAAGTAGACAACTATGTTAGTTTGATGGAGCAATATGTTAGTTTCGTTACAATGTTAAATATATATATATTTTTTAAAATGTCTTTCATCTCGTGGTGAATAAGCTACCAGCATCCTATATAAATGATATTCATTTCTACCTTGTGTGCTCTTGCAAAATACGAATCAATTGTGAATTGCTGCCATAATTTATAAGTATTTAGAGCTCTTAAGCACATCAATGCTTCTTTAATGTTGTGGCATTAGCCAATGGCTACCTTTTGAATGTTTTGGATTATTTAAATATGATAAATATTTACCAATTAAGTGATTTTAATTCTCCACCTGGTTAGAATTCAATGGTTTAAATTTAATAACCATGAATCCTCTTCATATTAGAATACCAAGCATTCAATTGATTACCAAATAGAGAAATGGTAGAAGAATAATCGTGCACTAAACTTAATATCTATTTATATGAAATCAGATTGATAAAATAAATCCATTAATATTTTTTATATATCTTAACATCCTAACCCTTGGTGGATATTTAGTTGGACTTGTACTTTTAAGTAGAACACTTTATACAAATAGGAAAAGCCTTCCTTTCTTAGTCCACTAGTCTAACACAATACATCATTGACATTTTGTCAAAATATAAATATATGTTGTTGTTGATTTATTTAAAAAATGATGCATGATTAAAACTGTAGGAAAAAAATTATTGTTAGAATGGTTTGTGCATCGTTACATTTCTTGTTAATATACAAAGTAACTTCTATTTTCTTGAAGACATGATCATTATAAATATTTTAACTTTTATGAAAGGGGCATCTTGTTAATGGTGACGATAATACAAATTTATTTTTGTACTCACTTATTATTAACATGATCTTTGTAATGTTCTTTCTTTAATTCAGAAGCATTAGAGATTATGACTTATTAGAAAATGCTCAAACCTGCCAAGGATGAAGGTAAGTAATACAGAAGTCCTTCCCTCTATTTTTCTAAACTTGATATTTGTAAATCTTTTTTCCAAATTCTTGGATGATTGATGTTTAGCAAAATTATGGAACTATCTCAATATAACTACTAAGACAAAATCAAGGCTAGAAGTACAAAATTGTTCTGAACACGTGGAAATGTAACTTTTTTACATTTATAATTCACATATTTTATTCACTTTGATTTCTATGTTTAGTTGGACAAATATATGAAAGTCTATGAGCCATCAATCTTGGTTTCTATATGTAGAATATGGTGATAATGTATAATATTTTTTCCTTGATCGGTTTATATGTTTGAACCTTAAATGACTATAATATCACAATAATAGAATTTATAGTCAGAAAGAAATCACAATATTGATCTGTTATAATATTTAGACGAACTTTTTCTTTGCTTATATTCGGTGGTGCTATAATTCTTTTGACTTATTAAAAACAATTTAATCACATGAAAATAGTTACTAAAATTGTAAATTCCTTTAAATCTAATGTTTTAGAATTTGATATTATTTTGGGTACAAACCGAAAGAGTTCTTCTGTCAACCGGACATAAATAGTCCTAAGCGACACGGTACTTAATTATCCCCCTGTGGACCTCTGCTAGCTGGGAACCGGCCCCTGCAGCTAACCCAAGTTAATCAACTCTTGATAGACTAAATATTTCTTAAGGTTAATTTGCAAAATCACTTAAACTATTATTCTAGTACTTTAGTTTGCCATTTTTTCAAATCTTTAGAGCCATGGTTGAAAGATATTATGTCTTACTTTAAGAGATGACAGAGTCAGCTAATTTTTGACTCATTGTCTTAAGGCTTATATCAACAATTAGTGGAATCATACATTTTGTTAAATGGGTTCTGATGACACACAGTATGACTTAGCAGTAATCCAAACATTTAACTTAGTCAAACCAAAAATTTTCTAAAGAAATGGACTACAATTGGTTTCACATAATTTAAAGTGTTTCTGAGTCATTATATGATATTTTCTTCGGATATAGAAAAAAACTAAAGATCACTAAGATCCAGTGTAAGTTTTCACATGTGGAACAACTTAAATACTCATAAGTTGATAGGTCCTAGTGACAAACTAGCATATCTAGGGGTGTCATTTTTAGCTTGCGATCGTTTTGTCATTTTTAACTTTTTATAAAATTGAATTTTTATTAATTAAATATGTGCTAATGATTTAATTAAGCCTTAACCTAGAAGTTAACCTAATATAGATATAACCATGGACTAGATATAACTTGAGAACCTTCCAAGCTAAGTGCCAAGATTAGAAATATCTAGATGTTGTGTATATAGGATATTTTGGTTAGATATTAGTAAAGGAAACCTAGTTTTGTTTTGAGCCTTTGATTGGACTTCATTTGCAAAGAGGGAAGCTTAGCCACACATCTAACTTTTTTCCTAACCCTAATTCCTACATAGATGGGCGGCCACAATGGGAATTACCCCATATAAATAGCAACACATGAGTTCATCTTGCCTCTTTTAATACCAACAAGAAACCCTAATATAGTTCTTCGCTAATTTCTCCCACTTAATCCAAATTGATCCCAAATTGAGTCAAATCAATTGCATCATCATCCCCAATAGTAGAGGAGGCTAGTGGAGGCTTGGTAGCAAGGTTTGAGGACCGTTGAACCATAGCAAATTGGTAGAGGAGCTTATTCCTAGGTTTTTACATTTAGATTGAACTCTCAATTGGTAAACCTCTCTAAAAACTTTAAAATCATGATTTCTCTTCATAGATGCATACATCTAGGTGTCATACCCCTGTAGATCAAGTTTGGTAGGATTTCATATACATTTGGTATGCGTATCGGACACGTATCGGAGTTTTTAGATAGGTGTTTGATGAAATGCCCAAGTGAACTGTTTGTTCGTAATTTCTGAAACTACTTACATGATTTGATAGCCCTATGTATGAGGGACACAAAATCCTAACTTCAAGCTAGATTTTGTGTCGTGTCTGCGTCAAAACTGGATATGCCCGTGCTGCACGAGACCTGGTGCTGTGTCCTGCTACCTCATTGCTGTTTCTCTCGACACAGGCCAAGTGGACACGTGCCACTTGGTGGACACCTTGGGGTAGTGACTGACAGATCATGCCTAGAGTCTCACATGACCTCGTGTCATGTCGGACACGAAAACACACCCACACTTGTACGCAATATTTTATCGATCAAAATACCAATATTATTACTTGGTTGTTGTATATATAACTGAACATCAAATATCAAGATATACTAAATATAGTTTTTATTTTAACCATGAATGGTTCAGTTTGACATGTTTATCATTTTACCATGTCATCTTTGTCATTTTTTTACAAAAATAGGTTGTAGTTTTTTTTATGGTTAATATGACATGTTACTTTTACATTCATTAGCCATAAGGCCTATAAATAACTATAATGACCCTTTATTTGCATATATAACCTTCTAATCTACCATTTACATGTACTATTAATATTTTCAATGGCAACAAAAGCGTTCTTCTTTTTTATTGTGATGGCTTTTGCAACGTCTCTAGGCGTTGCAATGGGTCTCGACACATTAGAAATCTATTGATGGAGAAGCACCAAGGGATCGACACTAATCAATTGTAAGAGGTCAAGCGTGAAGCTCCTGGCGGTCCAGACCCGATACATAATCTTGTGGCACCCACCAAGCCTGAAACACTTGTCGATGCTAATAGATGTAGATAAATCAAGCGTAAACCCCCTGGAGGCCCCGACCTGATACACCATCGTGCAAGAACCACCATGCATGAAGTATTCATAAATGCTAATAGATATGGAGACATCAAGCATGTAGTCCCTGGGGGGCGAGACCCGATCCACAATCATGCATCACCTACCATGCTTGAAGCACTCGTCAATGCTACTGGATTTGGAGATATCAAGCGTGAAGCCCCTGGGGGCCCAGACCCGATACACCATCCAACATCACCCGCCAAACCTGAAGCATTCACCAATGTTAATAGATTTGGAGGGATCAAGCGAGAAGCCTCTTTAGGACCAGACCCAATATACTATCACATGACACCAATCAAGCGTGAAGTACTCATCAAAGCTTATGGATTTTAAAAACTCAAACAAAGATTTGGAGAGACCAAGCGAGAAGCCTCTTTAGTCCCTTCAAGTTCGAAGCCGATCGACAAAGTTGTAATATATATCCACTCAACGACAATGAATTTGAAGAAATTAACCATGAAGTCCCCTCTTGTCTGAACCTAATAAATAGTCCAGTGCCACCCACCAATTAGGCCAAAAGGTGGAGGCAATTGTATTCTTGGAAGAATATATATATATTTATATATATATATATATATATATATATATAGAAAAATAATTATATATATATATTATTTGTAAGTTGTGATATAAATAAAATAAGATTGTCATGGACAATTAAATGTACCACTTCTTTTATTATTATCCAGTTGAATTTCTAGTAAAATATCACTTCACATGGAGCAATGCTCTTTATCATAATGCATTATACTGATTAAAACACGTGTTGAACAATCCCAAACTATTTCTTTCGGCCTACTGTAGTTTTTTTTTGAAACTTTTTGGTTTGGGGCAAGGTTGAAAACTTTTAATCCAATATGTTGTTTTTTTTTCTTAAAAGAATAAGGAAATCAACTATAAAGAAGAAGAAAAACTCGACTACAGCTTACATATCATTCCTACGTTTTCGATTGCCATAAAATATTTTACCAAACAAAATATCATAGTTATTATTGCATGGATAGGAAAATATAACTGAACCTTGAATTATCAAAAGTATTTAAAAGATTTTTTCTTTTTTCATCACTAACCAATCACTTTGATATGTTTGTTTTTTATTGTCATCATGACTAACGTCAAATTAGGAGCTATTTTTTTAACAAATTTACGTGTTACTTCACGTTTTTTGTTAACAATTACGTGTGATATTCAATTTTTACGTCGATTAAACTAAAAATTAGTAGTCTAAATTTGACAATGCACATAATTAAATTTTGGCTACACCTTTAAAGATACTACTAGTAAGTATCATAGCAATTTTGAAAGTGAGCAAACTGTTTTTAATTTTGCCTGATGATGGTGTTAGCACTAACTTGACATGAATGAATTACTTTGACATTTATTTTACAAACCATTCTCTAAATTACATGTTATTTTTTGGTTTCAAAGTAACATGTTACTTCTTTTTGGTTAAAAAATTAAATTAAGTGTTATCTTAACATGCAATTTTTGACGTAGTATTAATTTATTTGACACGCACAACTATTACAAAAACATTTATAAAATATTGTAGTTACTTCCTTTGATTTTCACATAACATTCTCTAGTTAATCTATTGCTAGTAGTATAGCCTTTGAATTGGCAACCAAATTGTCCCTTTGTCTGCATGGTAATGGTGACGGTTTTAGATCTCAGCATTATTAATGGATCCGACCCATCAAGATCATTAATGACATTTTACTAAACCAAATTATGGCTCACAAGCATATGACAGACAATAATTGTTTGGAGAGATCAATGGTCAATTTCGTTTGGTTAATTTATAAACGTGTGATTGTTGGAGTCCAGTCTGGATTTGGTAACAACATACTTGTGGCATCCAAATCTTATTAAATATTTAATTTGATTAGATTTGGATGTCCACAATTGGTGTTGTGCTATTTTAGATATAATAGGATTCTTATTTTAGGAAATCCTATTATGATCTAAAATAGGATAATTGATGGGCTATTTTAGGTGTAATAGGATTCTTATTTAAGGGCTTCCTAATTAAAAAAAATCATATTATGACCTAAAATAGGATTTTCTCATCCTATATATATGGGGTGAGGGTGGAGGCCTAAAGAACAAGCACAAAGCACAAAAGTAGAGATTCGGGATGCCTTTCCACAAGGAAATCTAAGAGAAAGTCTGTGCTTTACTCTTAGGACTTCGCCATCCAAGATAGAATGAAGAAGAAGATATAAGCGAGGAGTCGTCAACTTCGATTAGAGAGATTGCTATTGGTTGGTGAGTGACCCCAACTGTAATCATATGTTTTTATTCTTGAGAGTAGCGAGGGGTTGAACCTATTAGGGCAAAGGGTTCAATGTGAGATCTGTCAATCTTGTAATTTCATCTGAGTTATCCACGTGTACGTCACCGCCATATACTTGTCTTTATCTTGTGATTGGTGTCCGTTAGACTAGGGTTGGTTTCGGTCAGGTGGGTTGGCAAACACTTCTGCATGTACCCAACAATTGGTATCAGAGCTTTGGAGGTTCTGGCAACCATGTCTACGGAGTAGATGAACACTCGTATGATCACCCTTACAGGAGGAAATAAGCAATTTGGAAGCCAAGGATGGAGGATCTACTATGGTGCAAGGACTTGCATGGTCCATTGGAGGGCGACAGCGCAACGCCAAAGAAAAAGCTGCTAAAGACTAGAAACGACTGGATCAGAAGGCCGTTGGATTCATGCGCCAATGGTTGGAAGATTCGATATTTTACCACGTGTCCATGGGGAGTTTGGCAAAAGCATTATGGAAGAAGCTGCATTTGCTGTATGAAAGGAAGACGGCTGAAAACAAGGAGTTTCTTATTCGTCAACTCGTCAACTCGAAGTACACGGACGGTGTCCAGTGGCACAACATCTGAACGAGGTTCAGGGTATCATCAATTAGCTATCTACGATGAAGATGGTGATTGATGATTTGTTTCAGGCCCTACTACTCTTGAGTTCTTTTTCGAAAAGCTGGAAGACGTTGGTGGTGTCGATGAGCAACTCTGCACCCGATAGAGTTATTACGATAGAGGCAGTCAAAAGTAGCTTGTTCAATGAGGAGGTCCGGCGCAAGCAAAACGAAATCGTCGTAGGAGTCCTCTCTGATGACTTTCTATGGAAAGGGAAGACCAAAGTCACAAGCGAAGACAAAGAGAGTTCTCGGGATCTTGCGATTGTGGACTATAAGGAGGGCTACTATTACTATGGCGAAAGGGGTCATATCAAGAGGAACTGTATGAAGATCAAAGCTGAGAAGGCCAAAGGCAAGGATGATCAGGAGGATCTCACAGCAATAGAAGATATCATCATGGCAACGACCGATGTAGAGGAACCTTATAGCATGTGTCACGATGGCGACTGGGTCATAGACACGGGGGCATCGTATCACGCCACTCCATATAGGAGGATCTTCACGTTATATCATGGCAGCATGTTTGGACGTATAAAGATGGGCGACAAGGGGATCAGTGATGTACACTTGACGATAGAGTTTTGTGAGAAACTCGTCCTCATGGGTGCACGACATATACCGAGTTTGTGCTGCAACTTGGTTTCGGTAGGGAGGGTGGCAGATGATTGTTCTCGTAGTCTGTTTGGGAGCAAAGATTGGATGATTATGAAGGGTTCCCAATAGCTGGCACGAGGAGATTTGTGTTGTGGCATGTACAGGCTCAAGCTGCTGAGCTATACAGGCAGGCCATAGACATCGGATGGATGCTCAAGGGGTGTTTGATAGGAGGTAGACCATCGAAAAATTGCTGAGGAGGGGCTTCTAGATGCTTTGAGGGTTATGGAGGATTCGGTTCGTCGAGACAAAGCGACGGATGGTGATGAATCAAAGATTGAGGGTCAGTCTGTCAATCCCATGAGAGCTGGTCGGTCTCTAGGTGGGGGTTTCTCTACGGATCCATATTTGGCGACAGGTAGTTTGCCAAATCCTCTCAGAGCGACATTGGTTTCAGCAGTTTGAAGCCAGGAAGAAGATCAAGTTTTAGAGCAAACTCAATCTGAGGCGGGAGTATCATTATTCACTCAGTTCAAGGGGAGCTGGGGTCATCAATGGCATGCACAATGCGTGATGTTCTACTCAAGGATGCATGTGTATGGGGGAGCTTCAAGTTTGGACACGAAAGTGGGCAGGTTCAGGAGTTTGAATCTTGTGAGAACTGCACCGTCCGCTTGGTTGGGCCAGCCATGGGTGAAGAAGCTCGTCGAAATGTTAACACTTTTCGGTGGAAGACGGAAGTCGAGGACAAGCAGCCAAGACTTACGGTAAGGCTGATCATCAAAGACTTCGGTCTTGGTCTTGTTATAGATATCAACAGGATCCTAGTGGTGTAGGAGGTGCTACTCAAGGAAGCATACGTCGACGTGACGGTCGAGGAGCTGGAGACTAAGGAAGATGCAAAACAACTCGGGAGATCGGAGATCAGAGAAATGGGGGAGCAAGAATTCTATCATGGGACGACAGCCATAGAGTCCAATTGAGGATCCATCGGGTCAATACCCTCTCATCGGACTGGAGGAGGAGATTGTTGGGGTCCAGTCTGGATTTGGTAACCACATAATTATGGAATCCAAATCTTAATAAATATTTGATTTGATTAGATTTGGATGTCCATAATTGGTGTTGTGCTATTTTAGATATAATATGATTCTTATTTTAGGAAATCCTATTATGATCTAAAGTAGGATAATTGATGGGCTATTTTAGGTGTAATAGGATTCTTATTTGAGGGCTTCCAAATTAAGAGATCATATTATGACCTAAAATAGGATTTTCTCATCATATATATGGGGTGAGGGTGGAGGCACAGAGAACAAGCACAAAGCACAAAAGTGGAGATTCAGGGTACTTGTCCACAAGGAAATCTAAGAGAAAGTCTGTACTTTGCTCTTAGAACTTTGCCATCCAAGATAGAAGAAAGAAGAATAGGTCTCGATACATTAAAAATCTATTATCGGAGAAGCACCAAGAGATCGACACTAATTATTTGGAAGAGGTCAAGAGTGAAGCCCCTGGCGGTCCAGACCTTATAAATCATCTTGTGGCACCAACCAAGACTGAAACACTTGTCAATTCTAATATATATGGAGAAATCAAGCATGAATCCCCAGGGGGCCCGAACCCGATACACCATCGTGCAACAGCCACCATGCCTGAAGTACTCATAAATGCCAATGGATATGGAGATATCAAGCATGAAGTCCGTGGGGGCCAGACACGATACACCATCATGCATCACCTACCAAGCCTGAAGCACTCGTCAATGCTAATGGATTTGGAGATATCAAGCGGAAAGCCCCTGGTGGCCCAGACCCGATACACCATCCAACATCACCCACCAAACCTGAAGCGTTTACCGATGCTAACGGATTTGGAGAGATCAAGCGGGAAGCCTCTTTAGGATTAGACCCATCATAGTATCATGCGACACCTATCAAGCGTGAAGTACTCACCAAAGCTTATAGATTTTAAAATTTTAAACATTTAGTCCCTTCGAGCTCGAAGCCGATATACAATGTTGCAATATATATCCACTCAACGATAATA
Source organism: Iris pallida (assembly GCA_029216955.1). Classification (NCBI taxonomy): domain Eukaryota; kingdom Viridiplantae; phylum Streptophyta; class Magnoliopsida; order Asparagales; family Iridaceae; genus Iris; species Iris pallida. The sequence continues at coordinate 37,499,094 of JANAVB010031617.1, forward strand.
AATTTGAAGAAATTAACCATGAAGTCCCTTCATGTCTAAATCTAATAAATAATCCAGTGCCACCCACCAATTAGGCCAAAAGGTGGAGTCAATTGTATCGTTGAAACAATGTATACATATATTATTTGTAAGTTATGATATAAAATAAGATTGTCATAGACAATGAAATGTACCACTTCTTCTAGTATTATCCATTTGAATTTTTAGTAAAATATCACTTCACGCAGAGCAATGCTCTTTATCATGATGCATTAAGCTGATTAAAACATGTGTTGAATATTCCCAAACTTTTTCTTTGAGCCGACTACAGCTTTTTTGAAACTTTTTGGTTGGGAGCAAGGTTGAGAACTTTTGATCCAATATGTTGTTTTTTCTTAAAAGAATAAGGAAATAAACTATAAAGAAGAAGAAAATACGACAGCATAAATGTCATTCCTATGATTTTGATTTCCATGAAATATTTTACCAATCAAAATATCATAATTATTGTTGCTTGGCTAGGAAAGTATAACTGAACCTTCAATTATCAAAACGTTTTAAAATATATTTTTTCTTTGTTCATCACTAACCAATCACTTCGATATGTTTGTTTTATAGTGTCACCATGACTGACGTCAAATTAGGTGCTATTTTTTGCAACAAAATTGCGTGTTACTTCACGTTTTGGGTTAAAAATTACGTGTCATATGCAATTTTGACATCCATCAAACTAAAAATAGTCCAAATTTGACAATGCACATAATTAAATTTTTGCTACTTGTATAATAGCATTTTCGAAGGCGAGCAAAGTGTCTTTAATTTCGCCTGATGATGGTGTTATCACTAACTTGACACGAATCGATTACTTTGACATTTATTTTACTAACCATTCTCCAAATTACGGGTTATTTTTTGGTTTCAAAGTAGCATGTTACTTCTTTTTTGTTACAAAATTAAATTAAGTGTTACTTTAACATGCAATTTTTGACGTAATGTTAATATATTTGACATGCACAACAAATACAAAAACATTTATAAAATGTTGTAGTGACCCCCTTCGATTTTCAAATAACATTATCTAGTTAATCTTGCTAGTAGTACAGCTTTTGAATTGGCAACCAATTTGTCCCTTTGTTTGCATGGTAATGGTGATGGTTTTAGATCCCAGCATTGCTAATGGATTCGACCCATCAAGATCGTTAATAACATATTACTAAGCCAGATTATGGCTCACAAGCATATGGCAGACGATATTAGTTTGGAGAGCTCAGGGGTCGATTGTGTTTGGACAAAAAAATGATGCATAAACATGTGATATCCATTGAGACTGAACTTATCGATGGAAATCGGTATGGAGAAATCTTTACACGTCCCTTCAGGGCCAGACCCCAAACATCCTACTAACTCTGGAACCATCATTGTCGATCAGTACGAGGAGATCAAGGATCAAGTTTCTTCAGGTCCGGATCCGCTACACCCCGAGCCTCGGGCCATCGATATCAATTCATTCGGATAGATGAAGAATCATGTCCCTTATAGTACCCGAATGACAAAGATTCATGTGCCAGCCATCGATGTCAATTGGTTTGGAGAGATCAAACATGAACTTCCTTTCGATCAAAATTAATAAACATATCGGAGAGATGTTGTAGTCCTTTATAAAATGAGATTACATTGGAAAATGAATTAAGCATGACTTCTTTTATCTATTATTCTTGAAGTTAAGTTTCTAGCAAAATATCACTTTCAATTGTGTAATTTCTTTGTGACTTTATTGCCATTAGTAGCTTTTTGCCATCAAAGTAATAAAAAATAGTTTATAGTGTTATTTTAATCGAAATATGTATTGAACGTGCATAAAAATTCATGGGTTAACTTTAGAGAACAGTCAAGGAATAGTCACGTGTATACTCATAAAATTATAAATCAAGGTCTCCTCCCACTATGAAGATAAATAAGGTTTGATGAACATATTTTTTTATCATATTCTTAAAATAACGATTGTACTGTTGGAGTGGATGGGGTTCCCAACCTATGTGGAGAAGACCCCGGAGTGCGACGAGCGCCGTCCGATGTCGGAGAAGCTCGGGAAGTAGGCGACGAAGTTGCTGCTATTGCTGCTGGAGCTGCTGGAAGCAGGGGATCCGAGTTCGGGCCGAACTCGGTCCCATGGCGAGTTCGGACCGAACTCGGTCTGGCCGTTCCAGGGTTTGGCCAGTAGGTGCTGGTTGCCCCACACAGAGTTCTGGCCGAACTCTGTGTCGTCGGGGGCTGAAGCGGATTTCTGGATGAGTTTTCATCATTGGATCTAATCCAACGGTCCAGGTTGGTTGCGAGATTAGGGAGATATATTGAGTTTTCTCAACCCTAACTCATTATCGCAAGTAAACACAACTTTTGGAGAGAGAAGGAGGCAAGAGTGCCATTACAACTTCGGAGAAGAAGACGGAGGATTGAAGGTTGCCATTCGAAGGAGATCGTGTTCGGGTAATCTTTACTCGTCGTTCTCGCTCTTCGTAGCCTTGTAATCATTGTTCTTATCTCTGAGTGTTGTGGGGATCCGATTTGGATCGGGAGGAGTTTGTAGAGGGTGTAATTCTTCTATTCCATTAGTGGAGGCTTCTCAGGGTTGGACTCCGATTGTCCCGTGGTTTTTCCCGCAAGGGTTTCCACATCAAAAATTCTCTGTGTCTACGTGATTGTTTTTGTGTGGCTATTTTTGGGTTCGTGCATTGTATTGCTCGGTCCTCTCGCAGGTGGTATCAGAGCTTTGGGTTCAAAGGGTGTCAGGAGTTGACAGAGGAACCAGAGAAGAGAGATGGACACGAAGCCGGTGCGCATGGTGAACCTTAATGGCACAAACTATCATTATTGGCAGAGCAAGATGAAAGATTTGCTATTTGTCAAGAAGCTGCATCTACCCGTGTTTGCATCCGAGAGGCCCAGTAATAAATCCGAGGAGGACTGGACATTCGAGCACATACAGGTGTGTGGGTACATAAGGCAGTTTGTTGACGAGAACGTGTACAATCACGTTGCCAATATTGAGCACGCGAAGACGTTGTGGGATAAGCTGGAATCCTTGTATGCGAAGAAGACCAGGGTAAACAAGTTGTTCCTGATTCGAACGATGATGGGTCTGCGATACAAGGATGGGGAGTCTATTTCGGATCACTTGAGTGAGTTCCAGGGCGTGGTTGACCAGCTATCTTCTATTGAAGTCAAGTTCGACGACGAAGTTCAGGGACTATGGCTGCTGTGTACTTTGCCAGACTCGTGGGAGACCGTACGAGTATCTATGATCGCTTCTGCTCTAGAGGGCATGGTCAGTCTGGAGTTTACCAAGAGCGGGGTGTTGAATGAAGAGATGCGGAGACGTTCTCAGGGCACTTCATCTACATCCCATCACTCAGAGGCACTTGTTTCAGAGAGCCACGGAAGGGGCAAAAGCAGGGGTCCAGGTGGTGGCAGAGACAAGAGCAGGGGGAAGTCCAAGGGTCGTTACGAGGACTCGGAGTGTTACCATTGCGGTAAGAAGGGCCATATCAAGCAGAATTATTTCGCTTGGAAGAGAGAGAAGAAGGGCGACAAGAGGAAGCAAGAAGAGAACACTACAGCGGCGGCCTCGGTGAATGGAGGCGATGTGATCGTCGTAGGTGATGAGGTCATTACTAACCTCGCCTGCGATGACAATTCTTGGCTGGTGGACTCAGGGGCTTCAGCACATGTATCTCACAATAGGGCACTGTTTGCCACTTACACGACAGGCGACTGTGGCGTGTTGAAGATGGGCAATAGAGATGTGTCAAAGGCGGTTGCCGTTGGAGATGTGCATTTGAGAACGAAGACGGGTGCGGTTCTTGTTCTCAAGGATGTTCGTCATGTCCCTGATATCCGTTTCAACCTGGTGTCGGTTGGAAGGTTGGATGACGAGGGATTCTTCAGTCTCTTCGGAAATAGTCAGTGGAAGCTTTTCAGAGGTTCGATGGTGATTGCCAGAGGAAGCAAGAAGTCCGGTCTCTACTATATGGAGGGGAGCGCAGAGGGGACACAGAAGGTGAACGCAGTCAGTGATGCGTCTACCGAGTTGTGGCACAGGCGGCTCGGCCATATCAGCAAGAAGGGGATGAGCTACTTGGTGAACAGGAAAGTGATTCCGGGGCTCAAGTCTACAAAGTTGGAGAAGTGCACGCACTGTTTAGCTGGAAAGCAAAATAGGGTGTCTTTCCAAAGTCACCCAAGTTCGAGGAAGCCGGCGTTGCTCGAGTTGATTCACTCGGATGTCTGCGGTCCTATGAAGGTAAAATCTCTTGGTGGTGCTTCTTACTTTGTGACTTTTATTGATGATTGTTCCAGGAAGGTTTGGGTCTATGCCTTAAAGACCAAGGATCAGGTGCTGCCTACTTTCAAGGAGTTTCAGGCCTCTGTTGAAAGGGAGACGGGCAAGAAGTTGTTGTGTGTTCGGTCCGACAATGGCGGCGAATACATTGGTCCCTTTGATGCGTATTGCAGAGAGCAAGAGATACGACACCAGAAGACTCCGCCAAAGACACCTCAGCTCAATGGTGTAGCGGAGCGCATGAACAGGACACTGATGGAGAGGGTGCGGTGTTTGCTGTCAGAAGCAAACTTGCCGGGCAGTTATTGGGGTGAGGCTCTTCTCACAGCTGCTTATATTATTAATTTGTCTCCTAGTGCTCCTTTGCAGGGTGATGTGTCTGACAAAGTATGGTACGACAAAGAGCCGTCATACAGTCACCTGCAGGCGTTTGGTTGTAAAGCCTTCGTGCATGTACCGAAGGACGAGAGGACCAAACTTGAGCCGAAGACGAGGCGATGCGTCTTTGTCGGCTATGGTCGGGATGAGTTTGGCTATAGACTCTACGACCCAGTGGAAGGAAAGCTCTACAGAAGCAGGGACGTGGTGTTCGTCGAGGATCAGACCATGACCAACACTCAGGATTCCGAGACGCCTTCTGAGGCTGAGGAATTGCCTGAGTTAGAGTCATTTCGCTTCGAGCAGTTTCCAGAGGACATCGCAGAGGATCCAGTTATGGGGGAGCCGGTACATGGAGTTGCTCCCAACCTTGATCATCAGCCTGCTGATGGTGGTCAGGGTGTCCCTCAGGAGGATGAGCATACCGGAGAGGTAGTTCCTGAAGGGGCGGAAGCTGTCGGTATACAGCCAGCACCAGTGGCTCCATTGAGAAGGAGTGACAGGGATCGTCGATCATCTACGAGATACTCACCGGATGAGTATGTGCTATTGACTGACGGGGGAGAGCCCGAAAGTTTCGTAGAGGCTATGGAAGACGAACACAGGCAGGAGTGGATGGTGGCTATGCAGGAGGAGATGAGTTTCTTGCACACCAATTCCACTTATGATCTGGTACGGTTGCCAAAGGGCAAGAAGGCTTTGAAGAATCGATGGGTGTTCAGAGTGAAGCAGACGGAAGATGCTACTCGCCCTCGATACAAAGCGAGGCTGGTAGTCAAAGGCTACGGTCAGCGAAAAGGCGTGGATTATGATGAGATCTTTTCGCCTGTCGTCAAGCATTCGTCTATCCGGGTGGTGCTAGCATAGCAGCCAGTTTCGACTTGGAGGTCGAGCAGATGGACATGAAGATGGCATTCCTCCACGGTGATCTTGAGGAGGAGTTGTACATGGAGCAGCCAGAGGGATTCTGCGAGAAGGATAAGTCACATTTGGTCTGCCGGTTGAGGAAAAGCTTGTATGGTCTGAAGCAGGCTCCGAGGCAGTTGTACAGGAAGTTCGAGTCGTTTATGGGGGAGCATGGTTATACACGGACGACGTCGGACCATTGTGCATTTGTGAGGTATTTTGCCGATGATGATTTTATCATCTTATTGCTCTATGTAGATGATATGCTATTAATAGGTCGGAATGCCACTAGGATAGCGGAGTTGAAGCGCCAGCTGGGCACGACCTTCTCTATAAAGGATTTGGGCGCAGCGAAGACTATTCTTGGAATGGAGATCAGCCGAGAGAGAGAGTCCAAGCTGCTACACTTGTCCCAAAAGAAGTACATTTACCGGGTACTTCAGCGTTTCGGGATGGACGGGTCGAAGAAAGTGAGTTCCCCCCTCGCGGCTCACTTTAAGCTCACTGAGGAACAGTGTCCATCTACCGAGGACGAAAAGGAAGATATGGAGCGAGTTCCATATGCCTCAGCTGTGGGAAGCCTTATGTATGCTATGGTGTGTACGAGGCCAGATATTGCTCATGCAGTTGGTACGGTTAGCAGGTATCTTTCAAATCCTAGAAGGGTACATTGGAGTGCGGTCAAGTGGATTCTACGTTATCTTCAGGGCACTGCTGGTTGGAGACTTTCCTTTGGTGGTGACGAGCCGAAGCTGGTTGGGTATACCGACGCTGATATGGCTGGAGATGTAGACACGAGGCGATCGACTTCGGGCTACGTGATGATGTTTGCAGGAGGAGCGGTGTCGTGGCAGTCGCGGTTGCAGAAGTGTGTTATCTTGTCGACGACAGAGGCAGAGTATATTACGGCGATGGAGGCTTGCAAGGAGCTGTTGTGGATGAAGAAGCTGTTGCAGGAAATGGGACTGAAGCAAGAGCAGTATACTTTGCTTTGCGACAGTCAGAGTGCTATTCACCTTGTGAAGAATCAGACGTTTCATAGCCGGTCCAAGCACATCGAGACTCGGTATCATTGGATACGCGATGTGGTTGAGAAGAAGGACACGGAGCTTGAGAAGGTGCATACATATGACAACGGAGCTGATATGTTCACAAAGATTCTACCAAGGGGGAAGTTTGAGTACTGCAGGCAGGTCGTCGGGATGACGACATCCTCCCCATAGTTGTGAAGGAGGAGATTTATTGGAGTGGGTGGGGTTCCCAACCTATGTGGAGAAGACCCCGGAGTGCGACGAGCGCCGTCCGATGTCGAAGAAGCTCGGGAAGTAGGCAACGAAGTTGCTGCTGTTGCTGCTGGAGCTGCTGGAAGCAGGGGATCCGAGTTCGGGCCGAACTCGGTCCCATGGCGAGTTTGGGCCGAACTCGGTCTGGCCGTTCCAGGGTTTGGCCAGTAGGTGCTGGTTGCCCCACACAGAGTTCTGGCCGAACTCTGTGTCGTCGGGGGCTGAAGCGGATTTCTGGATGAGTTTTCATCATTGGATCTAATCTAACGGTCCAGGTTGGTTGCGGGATTAGGAAGATATATTGAGTTTTCTCAACCCTAACTCATTATCGCAAGTAAACACAACTTTTGGAGAGAGAAGGAGGCAAGAGTGCCATTGCAACTTCGGAGAAGAAGACGGAGGATTGAAGGTCGCCATTCGAAGGAGATCGTGTTCGGGTAATCTCTACTCGTCGTTCTCGCTCTTCGTAGCCTTGTAATCATTGTTCTTATCTCTGAGTGTTGTAGGAATCCGATGGGAGGAGTTTGTAGAGGGTGTAATTCTACTATTCCATTAGTGGAGGCTTCTCAGGGTTGGACTCCGATCGTCCCGTGGTTTTTCCCGCAAGGGTTTCCACGTCAAAAATTCTCTGTGTCTGCGTAGATTGTTTTTGTGTGATTGTTTTTGGGTTCGTGCGTTGTATTGCTCGGTCCTCTCACAGGTACTCTCCGGTTTGGGGAAAGGTTTCCGCATTTCTTTCCCAACATGTACCATTTTATTTTATAATATGGGTTTGATTGAAAATATGATTTAGAGCAATAGATGGACCTTTTCTTCATTATCGGCGTGTACTATTTTTTCATGCTATTGTGACACATGTAATCTCCTTGTTTAAATTTTAATAAAAGTTCCTTTTTTATCTATTTTTAATTAATTATTTATTAGTTAGGCATTATGCATATATGTTAGAACCTTCTACCTATAAGATGGAGTTTTAGGCTTGACCATAGCAAATATAGTTTTCTAAAGTCATAGCCATAGAATATGT
>JANAVB010031617.1:37512005-37524505 GCA_029216955.1 Iris pallida
ATGCGCCCTCAATGACCTTTGTGTTTAAGTAGCACATGAGGCCTCAATTGGGTGGCACACTAGTGGCGTGTGAGTAGTGGAATTTGAGTAGATCACCACCATATATTAGGTCCCAGGAATTTAGTCGAAGTTGAGGCTCTAATGGAAGTTGAAAAGTATAACGGGTAGGTACTATGGTAAGGGTTATAGCTAGTCCTTTTAACCTGAAAGTTGTAGCACAAAATATAGTACAAGGGGACAGGTTTGAGTGGGACATGATATACCTAGATGAAGGTGGACTCGTCTAGATCTTGCATATAAAATTTGTTGGAAGGTAACAACTGGCCTCGTCCTCCGAATATTAATGACACGGCCGGGGACACAAAATGATCTAAATGAAAAGTGGGAGTCCAAGGGCACTAATCATCATCCTAAGGGAAGTTATTCTAATCACTCGATAATCCTGGTATATCCTAAAAATTTTAGAAGGCTTACAGTCTACCTACTTTAGAAGCTAGGACAGGATTTTAGGAATAATGTGGTTAGAGGGTTCCTAGCATCCGGATACTGTAACTCGACTCTTGTTAATAGAGAATAAGGCTCGGCGTTACAGGATACCGTAGATATAAGTCATGTTAAGGATGTTCCTCAATAAATGGAGAATGAGTGTGTACAATGACACATGGTCGATAAAGTAGAATGATTTACTCGTCCACAGTGTACAGGAGTTATCGACGGGGTAACCAGCTCAAAGGCACATCGTATAGAAGGTTCCTAACACTGGGTCGTAAATTTTATACGTGTCAAGCCTGCAGACTATCGTCACAAGGGTTCTAGTTGAAGCAAGCTTCAACAAATAATTAGAGGCTCACAACATTTGGTCTCTGGAGAATAGGTAGTCTCCTAGGTTGGCATTTGGTCAAAGGAAGGATCCTAATCATTCTCGGATCCAATGACTAGTAGATCAAGATAGTAGGTTTCAGGGTCGAAGGGAGGACGAGTAACTCAAGGCAAGGTTCTAGTCACCTGGCTGGCCGATGGTAGTTACCCTTGTGTATACAACTATCATAGCCATGGGGATCCCTGTATCTATCTATCAATTACGAGCTTTCGTCTTTCTAATCAATGAAAGACAAAAAAAAATAATGATTCAAGAGTGATGTCACTGAATACAGTTACGTGATTCAATGACGAATGTATAATTCAAGAGGATTGTCAAAGCAGTCGCGGATGAGATCCTAGAGACATCTCATCTAATCTACATTGATAATTAGATAAAGAGCGAACCAAATGCATCATGGTTGATCAGAGGGCGTCCCCAAAACATATCTTGAATCAAGCTCGATAAAAGAGGAGCTTGCAAAAACTAGACTGTAATAGCAGCATTGGTCAAGAGTCAAAATATAAATGTGCGAGATTTTTGAAATGAGGCACAATTGGTTCGAGTTTTGATAGAATCAAAGCCTTACCTGGTGTCCTTATTTATAGGCATCCTACTATCTCTCTCCATAAGGCCTTGGTCGACTAATGGGTTAAGGACTTCTGATTCTATATTTTAAGTAAACACCTATTAGTGTCAGTCAATTACCTCGTCGTAGATCACAATGACCACATAATGCGAGGTTGGAAGACATGCTACAGAACTTCCACTAGTACTGCATTTGTGTCTTATGGGACATGCAGGGCTGTTTTCTATCCTCTATAGTATCCTAAACTTGTAATCACGTCTGAAGTCATTTCACCGAGAATTTTGCTTTGCTGTATACTCTGGTTGTGGTAAACCCTTGGTCCCGTGATTCAGATGTGATAGGCTATAAGATACTATACCTTACATTGATATAAGAGTATCTAAGATCTAAGAGGTCAACTACGACATAGTTTTAGTAATGTTCTATAACCTATGATCCTCAAATGATTTCATTTATATGGGTTGTGCCTTGCCAGTGCGCTACTGGCTGCAGTGAACCCACACTATCGATTCTCAACCAATTGGCGACAGTGCGCTGCTGTCTAGTCATCACAGTCATTTAATTACTCTAACTATATTCCTAAGGACTTCAAGGAGCTGCTAGAGTTTCAAGCTAGTTGATTAGATAGAGCGTAAACATCTACCTATGATCTCAATCCTTAAAGTAAAAAGGTTGACCGGGAGAAAACGATTGAAGACAGGGAAAATAAGAACATCCTAACATTTATCTCATATATATTTCAAATGGCTGAGGAAAAACTTTGAACCAATCTACCTCGAGATTTGCATATGTATAGCAGAATCAAAATTATAAACCAGTTCCTTACAAAGAATAGAATTTAAAAAAGGCAATTCTAACTCATGATGTAAGATTTATTCTAATGAGAAATTGGACAGTTTATCAAAATTAACGCCTCATTATAGGCAAGCCTACATACCAAGCGAATAGTATATCCACATTGAATCACATTATCATATCAAAATTAATAGTGTACCTATATGGATCTAGCAAGCTATTAAATTGCGTGGTCTATCTGATAACCTAACTACCCAACGGTCAATTCGAACAAGGGACTCCTAGTACTAGTCATTATCTTAAATCTTTTAATCCTAGTTTGTGAATGAGCATTTCCTGGTCGCAGGCTCGTAATAGTACGACTAACGTACCATCACGAGTTTGTAATATTTTGCAAAAAATGACCTGCGTGGGCTACCACAAAACTTGTCACGACCCGCACCCGCTTCTCGGATACGAGAAGTGTCCAAGCCAGCCTACGCCGTAGAGTCGGCGGTAGAACGCTGTCAGACCGCAAGAAATAAATGCTTAAAATATCACATTTGCTGCTTATTCACATTTCTAAATTTGTTACAACATTACAACATTTATAATTAAAGAAATACAAGATTTATAATGAATAAAATTTATACAACTGCTATCTATTTCTAGATTTTTGTCTGCAAGTACAAACCCGAATCTCCCAAGCTAAGTGAAGCCACAGCTAACCTGAAAAATGATGGTTTCCAGTCAGGATGGAACAAGTACACAAACCAACCGTAATACGAAAACACAATAGAATTAACAGACATGAATAACATATGAGATATGAAAACTGGAAAGTACTGATGACATGGCACGATGGAGAATAAAAGGAAAAATAAAAGACAACTACCTATGTGGTGTGAAATAACCTTTTCGACATATGAACGACTAGGGGGTAATCCGGCACCCTGTACGTGTCGTGTGCAGCTGTTATTATTCAAGAATAGACTCATAGGATAGTTCTGGGTAGTTCACATGTCTACTAAGATATTTCCCCTCCCGACTACTCCGTGTGACGAGCATGTCAACAAGCAGCAAGATATATGTATAAACATGAAATGAAAAGACTACTATGAATCGGAAAGCAATCAGAAAGTGCACTTGCCTGAGGTCCTTAGCTGGTGAATCCAATAATACTATACCACTCATTGAGCCACAATCAGTCAACACATGCAGAAGTCTCCAGATGCTGAAATAAACATTACCAACGTTCTTAGAATAGTCAAATTAGCTAGGATTGCCTATCCTTAAGTCCAATTCTTGACACAGGGGTAAAACGGTAATTTTAAGCAAAAATGATGTCCGCCGTTGGACCCGCTTTGCACCGAAAAGTGTGCCAGAGTCAACGATCTCTAAAGTCGTCAAACTATATGCCAACAGGTCTGGTTTTTCGATATGAACCCAACCGTATGTCCAGAGTTGGATTTCGGCGGGCCGTGCATAAAATCGCCCGTTGAGTGGGACCGTGTGGCCCGCAAAACGGCGATCCAATCAACTATCTCAGAATTGGACCAAACTTGGCATACAAGACCAGAAAAATGATACGGTCCTGTTGGCGTAAGTTTCGTCTCGATCTGACGAGCGTGCACAAAGTAATTGGGGAATTTGCACAGAGGTCGATACGGTGAATTTTGACGGATACGCATCAAATTCGTCGTGCACACGCGACCAATTTGAATTCCGTCAAAGCCCACACGACCACGAAGCTGTTATGCACCTTTCGATGCTTTCAGTTCGCGACCACGTCGCCCGGATTGGCGGAACGCACGTCGTATCGAGGGTTTTTGTGATTTTTCTAATATTTGAAACAGGGTTTTTTCTAAACTTTAGAATCAAATAACATTTAACCTACTCAATGAAACCAAGTTCCATAAAAAGGGTTTTACTGTCGTATATTTTCTAAACACCTGTTCAGGTGGATTTCAAAATTGATCGAAGGTTCGACCGAAATAGGCCTTCAAAGTCGGGTTTCCAGGACAGTCTAAAACGTCTAGAAATTGAGTTTTTTTCCTCTATTGGAACTCGCTTCCTATCGTACATGGTGCGAATCAAAATAAACTAATTGAAAGAATCTACAGCCCTATAGGTTGTGATCATACCCGTGAAGATAGATCCGAATTTGGTTGATCACACGTCGAGAAACCCCGTCGCGAAGTCGCCCACGAAGGTGCTGCCATGTTGCTGTTTCTCAGCTTTACACGCGCGCGTGTGGCCTCCAGCGACTCTGTCGTCGGCCGACGGCCGCCCACGGCGGGGCTGGCGTATGCGAGGGTGGTGCGCCTAGGGTGGCGGCGTAGTATGAGGTTTAGGGTTTGATGTTTCCCGATCCACTCTCTCTGTTTCTTTCTCATACTATACTGAACGGGGGTCGAGATTAGCTGTTGTGGGAAGTCAAACTTGTTTGGGCTCGGGTTCAATGGCTGAGTAGTAGCTGTTCGGTTTGGGGCTGCTCTCTTTTTTTCTTTTTTTTCTTTTTCTATTCAACAATTAATATATATATATATATATATATATAATATATATATATATATATATATTTTATATATAGATATATATATATATATATCTATATATATATATATAGATATATATATTATATATATATATATATACACGTACACGTATTCATACTACTATGTATTGATATATATATAATATATATATATATTTTTTTTATATATATATTTAATATAATATATATAGATATATATATATATATATATATATATATACAAAAAAAAATATATACAAACACAAAATATATACAAAAAAAATATATACAAAAAAAATATATATATATATATATATATACAAACACAAAATACCTATATATACATATATACATACATATATGTTATTATTCATATATATATATATATATATATATATATATATATAATATATTTTATATATATACATTTATATATTTATATACATACACGTACTTTTATATATTATTTGATACGAATTATATAACCAAATTAGTAAATAATTCTTATCTAATATTAAACTCAATAATAATAATATAATAATAATAATAATAATATAATAATATAATAATAAAATCAATAAACTAATAATGGTAGATATACTCTTTATGCATAGTCTAAAAATTACCCTTTAAATAAAATAATTAATAATAAAAACATTTTATAATTTTCGGGAAGGGGAGCTACATTTTCAATATTTTACAATTTTTAAAACATGTTTTTCATGATTTTCAAGCCGATTTTTGTCACTACTTAAAGGACTAAATTTAAAACTAAAAGTAGGGTTTTTTGTCCTACATGTTATCAATAAATGCCTTCAGATAGATTTTCGAAATCAGGCATGGTTTGGGCAAAACTGGCCGCGTACTAGAGTGTTTGGACTGGTTCACGTGTCCTGTTTCGACAGATTTTCGTCGATCTTCATCGACTTTCGGGACGGTCTAGGGCAGTTTTATTAATTCTACTTGAAGAGTTTTGAAGCAGGTTTGGTTGTCTACATATCAAAGAAAGCGGCACGTAAAACGATCGAACGTGGATGGAGTAACGCCCTTGCGAAGTTGCGCAGTTGACCCACTGTCGCTATTGCTGACCGTACTGTCGGCGCACGGCCGGCCCTGGCGGCGCTCTGGCCGGCCGCCGGTACTGTACAGGTGCGCGCGGCAACTCTGGGTGTCGGGGTGGGTGTTTGTTGCATTAAGGTTTTGGCAAGAACCACTCTCGAGATGAATTATACGTGCGGTTTTTCAGTTCAGTCGCGGGGAAGGATAGAAGTTCGGGTCTCGGGTGGGTTCGGCCTGCTACTGCTTCTTTTTTTCCTTTTTCTATTTCTTATTTCATTTTACTTATTATATATATATATATATATAGATATATATATATATATATATATATATATATATATATATATGTAATATAATATACTCCATAAAATTATAAATAAAACCAATAGCATCTATTCCTATGTAGAGCCTATTTTTATAAATATGACCATATATAATAATACTTATTGATAACGAAATACATATAAAAATATTAGTAGATAATTTTATATAAATAATAACCTCAATAATAATAATAATAATAATAATAATACTAATAAAATAATACAAATTCAATAAATCATAATGGTGTATAAATACCATTATGCGCAGTCCAATAATCTCAAAATGTACAAAGACCCATTTTATACAAGTGTCATTGAATATCACCAATAATAATATTTATAATATTTAATGAAGAATACTTAAAAAATCCATTAATTCATTAAAATGAAATACAACACCCTCATACCAAATTCTATCTACTCGAATGTCATTGGACGTGCCGCCTATCTACATGGGCTTGGGCTCAGTTCGGGTCCAGTCCGGGCTAAAATGGTAAAACCGATTTTCCTAAAATTCAATAATATAAATAAAATAAATAAATCTTCGGTAAAGGTTAAGTTGCAACTTGGCCTTTTCCGAGTTAGGACATCACTATGCTTGGCCTTCCCTACCAGGGCAAATACTCTAGTCAAAGCATGCCATTGCACTATCCGTGCCACGATTTCTAGTCACCATGCACTCCAAAACTCTGCCATGGCTAAATTCTACTATCGTAATAATTAACCGAATAATTATTTATAAAAATCTAAAAATCACCATTTAATTCAAATAAATAAATAAAAATATTATCAAAATTCCGGGAAGAGGGGTTACATTGGCCGATACTGGTATCAGAGTCCCAAGTCGAAGAATCAGAGAAGTGAGAATGCATCATGACATCAAGCTCTAAACTCTCCAAATTTGTTGTGCATGTAGCATAACCCAACCCTCGTCGAGTATGCAGGTAGTAACTTTGAGATTTTCCCTTTCGAGCGTGAAGTCGTAAGGGAAGGCGTCAGCCATTGGCATAATTCAGTCCTCTATCACTGGTCAAGTTGTAACCCATTTTCTAGATGAGGTGTTTGGCTTGAGTGGTATAACGATAGAGCTGCATCTTGCCATTATCGGGCTCCGATTCTGCTGGAGTATGTGTTTGAGGATGGATGTTCTACCCGACCGAAGATGATGGGCTCATCATCTTTCTTCCTTGTTGGAACCAGGAAGTAAGCATCTCGAGAAGCAAAAACTCGGCTTACCAGATTAGCGGTTGTCACTTGGGTTTCCAAAATATATAGAGCATTCTCTAACAAATATATAGCGTTTCAGCGTGTACAAGAGTAATTCAAAGATAACTTTCTATTAATAAATACAAAATTTTATCCTGAGGGATTACATCATCTAAAGGGTGCGCCTCAGCATTGGCGCATATGCAGTCCCCTAACTCGTCATCGTGAGAACCGGGCTGTCAAGAAAGAAGGTGGAAGCGGTATTCGCTTCAATTGACTACCAAGGGAGTCGGAGTCGACGACTTCATGGCTGCTTTTACGGCCCTTTAGGCTGTTTGATACGCATAGGGTCCTGACAAGCGACTGACATCGTCGGGGATAAGTGAGCAGGAGGTTTTCCTTGGAGCTTGATGACAATAGGTGTTGATGTATGGGGAGGCGTTCCCTTTAGTCGAACCTTCGGCGGCTCTTCGGTGATGGCTATGGTCTCCGATGCATTCTTCGCCTCATCGTCTGCATCATTGGCGTCATCCTCCAAGGGACTGATTTGTATAGATCAGCATCATATAATAGCTTTGAGTGCTCAAAACAAGTCGATGTCAGCGAACTACATCTTGATATCCTCGTCGCTGGCCACATACTTCATGTATTGATGGAGAGTAGAGGGTACGATCATGTACAGATGAATCTACGGTCGACCCAACAGCATGTTGTAGTTTATGTCTGCATCAATGACGTAACAAGTCACATCCGTCTGGAGATTGTCTATCTAGAATTTCAGCTGATCTTGCCAAGGGTTCACTCTTTCCAGTATTGAAATCGATGATTGTAGTATTCGACGTAGTCAGCCGATACATCAGAATCTCCAAAGTTTGGAGTAAACTTTGAGGGATTATGCTAGGGAAGAGCCATGGTCGATGTGGATGCGATCAACCTTGACGGCACCAATATACCCTGTATAGTACAGGGTCTATTGTGTCGGTTATTCTTTAGCAATATCCTGCTAGTGAAGGTGATGTCAGGAATCACCTCGACCATACTATAGCAATGTGGGGATGCTGCAAGATCCTCCTTGGTCGGTTGTACCTCGACCATACTGCATCAGAATCCTTCTTGGGCAGTTGCACCTGGGTGAGAAAGGAATCAGAGTTATGCAAAGCCTCACTGAGGCTATTTCGAGTCACTTTAGAGAGACAGAGGAGTTCGAAGAGCGAGAATCAGCTGGAGTATTGGCAACTTATGCCAATATAGCAAAGTTGTATGGCTTGATCGTCCTCACTGCTTTGTCTTTCCCTAGTAGTTTGTCAAAGCGAACCTCCTTTTGCTTCTGTTATCTGTTGTAGGAGTCTAGGATAGACCTACTTCGAGGCATTAAGTACGACGATAGTAGCTGGTGGAGGTACTTTTCTTCAGAACCTGGTTATCTTTTCGCTGATGAGACGAGCGAGTGGTAACCAGAGTGTCGTCAGCCGATGTAGAAACCATAAGACACGACTTGATTTTCTTTCCCTTAACTAAATACGCTGTAGGCAGCATCATATATAGGGCAAGATCAGGATGGACCCACATAACTTTGCCTCTAGGCGTCGTATGTGGGAACAGGCCTTGAGCATTGTCACATGCCGGTGGAAGGTTGACCACTTCCATGGTCGCTTTGGGATGGGATGACACCATATTGAGCCTCTATCCTCGGGAAACTTCAAACTGGTGGGTCACCATGTTGGCACTGAACATTTTTTCCTTATAATCGAGTGAGATGACTTTTGTATCAATAAGGTACTAGATTTACTTCTTTAATACGTCGTAGTTGCATGTTGGATGGTGAACGTACTGGTGATAATGACAGTACTTTAGATTGTCCACCTTTCCTACTTTGTCAGGATGCTAGTAGGTGGAGTTGAAGCTTGCCACCCTTCATCAACATGTCGAAGAGTTCTAGTACATCCTCATCATTGAAGGAGTAGCTTTCCTTCGGTTTTGGTGCTTATGTCGGCTTTTGGTTCGTTGATGTTGAACCTTTGGAGATGTTGATAGTCAGGGCTTGCTTCCCCTTTCTATCCTTGTAGACATGGTTATTACTAGGTGAGCATTTCCCTTTGTCTTCGAGTGATGGAAAACTCAGTCCTAGCAATTGTGCGTTCCAGCTTTTCTTTCAACCTCATCTGCTTCGGTAATAAAAGGGTCTATTCTATACATGGAGCACTGTGCCACAACTTATTATGGGGAGCATGTTCTTGTGACACAAATCTATAAGCATGGGCTTAGGTATACCAGGTGGTAGCCTCAGAGATGCTTGGCAGAAGCGCTCAACGTAAGCGCATACCGGTTCCTTCTTCTTCTTCTAGGCGATGTCCATGAGAGTGGACATCGTTATGTCCATTCCTCATTCGTAGAACCGAGCAAGGAAAGATGCTTCAAATCGCGAACGACCAGATGCAATTGTCGGGGAGGCTGCAAAACCATTCGTAGGCTATCCCCTGTAATGCCCCTACGAATATATTCGTAAGCAGAGCATCATCTTTCGGTAGATGCCCCATTACCGAGGCAAAGTACCGCAAGTATCGTCGAGGAGACTCATTCGTATAGAATGGTTTGAGTGTTTGTGGCTTGTAATTGGACGAATATATCATATTATCCTATTCAGAGGAATATGGTTACCGGATACCCATCTTCTGGAGCGATTCTTTCTTCTCTCGGGCATCAAAGCGAGCGTACAACTCCTTGAGAGCCTGATGTATGTCGTTTAACATCGCAGGTCCAGTTGTTGACGGAGTAGACGAATACGGTAGTTCTTAGTCCACGACGGGATTTGACATATCAGAAGGTGCATTAGACTCCTCATTCATTCCCGGGTCTTGATTTGCTGGAGTAGAAGCACTGGATGTTAATTTGCCTTTGACCTTCGCTACCTTCTGCGCTATCACCTTCGTCCATGAAAATGGACATCATATGTGGAGAGATAGGGAGGAATATGGATCTTTCACTTTCTGGTTCAGACACCTGAGTCTCGTCATCCTAAGGGTAAACAAGTAGGTTGCGGTCATCCTCTGACTCGATATAATTACTACCTCTAGTTTGTTGGTTGCTTGGGCTCAAGAAGGCATCTGTGTCAGTTCCATACAATCCCTCATCTGGTTGGAACGAGGGAATATCGTGAATGGCAGGGGGTTGGCTACTTCCAGCTTGTGACATTAGTTTGCTCTGAGTACGGGTGTATTGGAACACACCCATGCTGGGTACTGTTGGCTTGTTGCCTCCAAGTTCGCCCATAGATTTATTAGCCGAGGGTAGGATTCTTGGAATGTATCTTGAGAGATGGATAACCCCGTATCGCGTTGCATGAAGCAATGAGAGTTCATCTTCTACTTCACTCGACGATCCTTTGCCATATCTCTGGTGGACAGATGTTGCTGGTCACAGTCGTTAGAAAATAGACTGCCTCTTGGGTGGCAGTACTGCTGTTTAGGAGCAACAACAGTTGATGGTTATTTTAGCACAGGTGTGCCTAGGGCCAAACATATTGGGCGTAGCAGAATCCTCCCTCGTCTTGCGCTTGTGAGAGATCACATTGAGGAGATCAGTAGTCTCTACACCTATACTCATTTCGTGCATGTAGGAAAGCTACGCGCTTCAGTACATATGTAATGGTAGCTTCCCTCTTCATATTTCCTATTTGCGAGATACGCTTAGGTCCTAGTCAGAGAGTTGCTCGTGAAGCAGACTCACTTCAGACTTACAGCAATGTTGCTTGCATGATTCTATACAGTATGCACCCCCTGGCTTGAATCATGCACATGAGAGCTCAAGTGACAGTAGGGTTTTACTGGTCGAGGCATCGAAGCACTTGAACCAGTTTTGTACAGTTTTTCGTCGGCTGGCATGACTGTCAACGCAGGCCTTCAGCCAGATATTGGTGTAGCATGTTGATTATGCAAGGTGCGTGCAGCCTTGGACTTCTTCCTACTACCCTGAAAGGTATGTAGTATTCAGAGTCGACATAGTGGTTGGCATAGAACTTTGGTTGTGCAAGGCGTGTGCTGCCTTAGATTTCATCTCGCCATCCCTAGAAGGTGCATGGCGTTCAGAATTCAATATGGTTGTTGGCATAACACGCTGATCACATAAGGCATGGTGACTTGGATCTCTTCACGCTACCCATAAAAGGTACGTAACGTTCAGAGTCCAACATTTCCTTACCCGATAGGTAGGCAATTCTGTCAAAGACAGAAGTTCGTGTCTGCGCAGCTGTCTTCGTATGCGGATGGAAAGCTATACACGTCTTCCTACGTTGTGCCTTTGTCAGGGCTTATTAGAAGAGTTGCATTTTTTAGCAACGAAGTTGGCCGAGGAAGTACAACAGGCGGTCAAAGGCATCTTAGATGCTTCGTCCTTCAGAGGGTTCTAGAGCGCGTTCTTCCTCATTGCTGTTTGTCGCAGCAGTCTTGGGCACTGAAGTACGCCGAGTCTTCTTCGGTTTTATAAACTCTTCGAAGGGCTCGACTTATTTTCTGAGAGAAGATCTTCAAAAGCTTGTTGGGTCGAAACGTACGACCATCATCTTTCGAGAAGACCCCAATAAGTTATCATCGGACTGCGTCACCACCTTCTCTTCAGAAGAGAAAGAAGTCCCTAGCAGAGTCGCCATCTTGTTTGCCATGACAAAAGTTATACTAACGTTTTGTATATTAAACTTGATAAGAGTATAAAAGATTCCTAAATAGGATATCTGAGTACAAAAGTATCTAGGAAAATATGACAGTGGAGATCGAGCACTACAGTGGCTCCTTTACTCCGATGATCTGAGGACAAATTGACTTGCTCTGACTTTCTGATGCTTGTGAGTGGAACTCGGGGTTGCCAACCAAGAAGATGCCAAAGATTCTTGAACGAAGAAAAACTCCTTCTATTTATAGACAAGCACACATACGATGTGATAAGGGTTTTGGCGCACAGGAGCGCTGCGTGCGCGACTTCAGGAGGATCTGTTGTAACTGCTTTGTGAAGTCTGATGCTGAGCTGACATATGGCGATTGTTGTGGATTCTCTATGATCGGGATCTTGGATAATTATCATCCTTTCAGTATGACGAGCAACTAACACGTGGCATGTGCTCATTGCTCTACTATCCTTTACAGATGAAACTGAATAGGTTTT
>JANAVB010031617.1:37529505-37531647 GCA_029216955.1 Iris pallida
CCTTTGACGCACCGCGTGAAAGAATCTGGTATTTCGGTCACCGTCGGTATCCCATGTCGATCTAGCTTTCTGTCTCCAGAATTCGGTCTCCACTCTCAGCCTAGATTTGAGAAGTGCTCTGGCGAGGTTGAGTGAGGCGCGGCCTCTGAGGATCTGTTAATGGCAAACGAAGTCTCTGTACGGGTGACGCCGTCCTCCGCCTCCTTAATAGCCTGGAAGATGTCTCCGAAGGCCTCTTTCTCCATGACGAGAGAGCCTTACGAGTGGCTTTAAGCTTAGCCGCCATCCGGGTCGGAGGGGTCAAGATCCGAGACGGATTTCCAAGCGAAATCAACGACGTTCTAGAATTGGGGGTGATGACGCTAAAAGTCTAGGAAGCAAAAAAATTTGTTGTCGGCGTGATTGTTGTTCTGGACAAGAAGAGGGGAGTGATCCGATTTAGTAGAGTTTAGGTGAGAGAGAGTTAGTGATCAGGCCCATGTCGGACCAGCAATCATTGGTCATCGCCCGATCTAATCGGGAGTACTGCCGCCGATGACCCTCCTGCATGTCGCACCAGGTGAAGGTGCTACCGTGGAATGGAATGGGGGTGAGGTTTCCATGAAAGGTGAAGTTGTTGAAGTCGTCCATCGCTGGCTGGGGAGGAGGGCGGCCTCCGGACTTCTCCTCTCTGCAAGAAACCGTGTTGAAGTCTCCGATGCAGACCACGGAAGACCCTGGGAATGAACCTCCAGAAGATCTGCCCAGAGCGCTCTACGCTTTGGGAAGTCGCAACTGCCACGGACGGCGGAGATGACAAAACGGGACTTGAGGGCCGGGTGTTCAATCCAACATGAGAGAGCCTGAGGGGAGTCTTGAATGATGTTAAATTTGAAATCTTGCGCGAGTAGAATCCAGATGTCATTGCAACTGGTGATGGCTTGAGGGAATCCTAATTGAGTTGAGTGTCTTTGATTCTTTTTTGAGGGATTTTGGGTTCAATAATGATTAAGAGGTCTATGCGATTTGATTTCTTGAGGCTGAGGATTCTGTTCATTGTTGGTTTGTTGCCGAGCCCTCTTGCATTCCAGGAGATGATGTTAAGCATTGGATGTGGGAGTGGGATAGGGGTGACTGAGCTTCATGGCGGACCTAGTTGTCCTTGCCGTCATCTGCTTTTGTTTGTTTTTTTCTTCTTAGAAGAGGTTTTATTGGTGGATGTGATGGTGGGCCCGATGCTTCCGGTATCCATTGTCAGTCCGACCCGGTTCGCTGCTTCCATCGACATCTGTGACGGGGATTGCTGGGTCGTTGTTATATTCTTCCAGGGCACATAAGGGGTTGTTGCGGTCCAGAAATCCCGCTTCCTTGGCTTGCCAAAATCTGCCAGTTAAGATTGGGTTGAAACTGGTTTGAGCGTCCTTGGGTGAATTGAAAGATTTTGATGGTGTTCTGAGTCTGCCGGGGGGATGGTCGTCTCGGATGAGGGACGTTGGGATCAGTGTCGGGGAACTAGGGTTCCTTGGACTGCACAGAGCGTCTCACCGGCAAGTCTTGTCCAGGCTGTTGAGAGAGGTTGGAAGTTGGTTGGGTGGAGTAAGAGTCCTCAGAGGGGTATGATGTTGTGATCTCAGGGGAGTTGGGGGGTTGGGTGAAGAAGAGCGATGTCGGTGCTTGGGTGGTGTGTGAGACCACTGGTCTTGGGGGAATCTTGCTGGCCGCGGGAGGGAGGGACTCGCTGGAGTCATTGTGGACATCGTCGGAAGTGATACCTGAGAGGAGTTCGAATGAATTGTGGTACTAGCACATGACTCTGCAATGCAGGATCTGATACTGATTTACTGCCTGAACTACCGAAGAAGACGGTGCAATAAAATCTTCGAATGAATAAAATGTAGGGTGTCCCTGAATAATAAGGACATGTGATATCAAAAAGGGACGGGAATAAAGAAAAGACATATCAAGCATGTTAACAGGTAAAGGAAAAGAGATGATACGATACACAAGAGGAGATCAAACGAAGACAAATATAGCAATGAGATTCCCACAAGATGAATCCCCAAACAAGTCTGAAAGACAGACCGGCATGGGCCACCAAAAAACCTATCACGCCAAGAACCAGAATACTGAAGTGGGACAAAACAAAGCCAGCTACGTATATCA
>JANAVB010031617.1:37536660-37606660 GCA_029216955.1 Iris pallida
TAGTCTCCTAGGTTGGCATTTGGTCAAAGGAAGGATCCTAATCATTCTCGGACTCCAATGACTAGAAGATCAAGATAGTAGGTTTCAGGGTCGAAGGGAGGACGAGTAACTCAAGGCAAGGTTCTAGTCACCTGGCTGGCCGATGGTAGTTACCCTTGTGTATACACTATCATAGCCATGGGGATACCCTGTATCTATCTATCAATTACGAGCTTTCGTCTTTCTAATCAATGAAAGACAAAAAACAATAATGAGTTCAAGAGTGATGTCACTGAATACAGTTACGTGATTCAATGACGAATGTATAATTCAAGAAAAATTGTCAAAGCAGTCGCGGATGAGATCCTAGAGACATCTACATCTCAATCCACATATGAATTAGATGAAGAGCGAACCAAATGCATCATGGTTGATCAGACCGTAATACACTGATTCTGATTAGACAATGTTAGCGGGCGTCCCCAATAAACATATCTTGAATCAAGCTCGATAAAAGAGTGAGCTTGCAAAAACTAGACTGTAATAGCAGCATTGGTCAAGAGAGTCAAAATAAATGTGCGAGATTTTTGAAATGAGGCACAATTGGTTCAAGTTTGAGAGAATCAAGCCTTACCTGGTGTCCTTATTTATAGGCATCCTACTATCTTCTATCCATAAGGCCTTGGTCGACTAATGGGTTAAGGACTTCTGAATTCTATATTTTAAGTAAACCTATTAGTGTCAGTCAATTACCTCGTCGATAGATCACAATGACCACATAATGCGAGGTTGGAAGACATGCTACAGAACTTCCACTAGTACTGCCTTTGTGTCTTATGGGACATGCAGGGCTATTTTCTATCCTCTATAGTATCCTAAACTTGTAATCACGTCTGAAGTTATTTCACCGAGAATTTTGCTTTGCCTATATACTCTGGTTGTGGTAAACCCTTGGTCCCGTGATTCAGATGTGATAGGCTATAAGATACTATACCTTCAATTGATATAAGAGTATCTAAGATCTAAGAGGTCAACTACGACATAGTTTTAGTAATGTTCTATAACCTATGATCCTCAAAATGATTTCATTTATATGGGTTGTGCCTTGCCAGTGCGCTACTGGCTGCAGTGAATCCACAATCCATTCTCAAACAATTGGCGACAGTACGCTGTTGTCTAGTCATCACAGTCATTTAATTACTCTAACTATATTCCTAAGGACTTCAAGGAGCTGCTAGAGTTTCAAGCTAGTTGATTATGATAGAGCGTAAACATCTACCTATGAGTCTCAATCCTTAAAGTAAAAAGGTTGACCGGGGAGAAAACGATTGAAGACAGGGAAAATAAGAACATCCTAACATTTATCTCATATATATTTCAAATGGCTGAGTAAAACTTTGAACCAATCTACCTCGAGATTTGCATATGTATAGCAGAATCAAAATTATAAACCAGTTCCTTACAGAAGAATAGAATTTAAAATAGGCAATTCTAACTCATGATGTAAGATTTATATCTAAATGAGAAAATTGGACAGTTTATCAAAATTAACGCCTCAATTATAGGCAAGCCTAACATACCAAGCGAATAGTATATCCACATTGAATCACATTGTCATATCAAAATTAATAGTGTACCTATATGGATCTAGCAAGCTATCTAAATTGCGTGGTCTATCTGATAACCTTAACTACCCAACGTCAATTCGAACAAGGGACTCCTAGTACTAGTCATTATCTTAAATCATTTTAATCCTAGTTTGTGAATGAGCATTTCCTGGTCGCAGGCTCGCAATAGTACGACTAACGTACCATCACGAGTTTGTAATATTTTGCAAAAAATGACCTGTGTGGGCTACCACAAAAACTTGTCATGACCCGCACCCGCTTTCTCGGATACGAGAAGTGTCCAAGCCAGCCTACGCCGGAGAGTCGGCGGTAGAACGCTATCAAGACCGCAAGAAATAAATGCTTAAAATATCACATTTGCTGCTTATTCACATATCTAAATTTGTTACAACATTTACAACATTTATAATTAAAGAAATACAAGATTTTATAATTAATAAAATTTATACAACTGCTATCTATTTCTAGAT
Organism: Iris pallida; assembly: GCA_029216955.1. Lineage (NCBI taxonomy): Eukaryota > Viridiplantae > Streptophyta > Magnoliopsida > Asparagales > Iridaceae > Iris > Iris pallida. The sequence goes on from JANAVB010031617.1 coordinate 37,538,738, forward strand.
TTTGTCTGCAAGTACACCCGAATCTTCCAAGCTAAGTGAAGCCACAGCTAACCTGAAAAATGATGGTTTCCAGTCAGGAATGGAACAAGTACACAAACCAACCGTAATGCGAAAACACAATAGAATTAACAAGACATGAAATAACATATGAGATATGAAAACTGGAAAGTACTGATGACATGGCACGATGGAGAAAAAAGGAAAAAATAAAAGACAACTACCTATGTGGTGAAATAACCTTTTCGACATATGAACGACTAGAGGGTAAATCCGGCACCCTGTACGTGTGTGCAGCTGTTATTATTCAAGAATAGACTCATAGGATAGTTCTGGGTAGTTCACATGCCTACTAAGATATTTCCCCTCCCGACTACTCTGTGTGACGAGCGTGTCAACAAGCAGCAAGATATAGTATAAACATGAAATGAAAAGACTACTATGAATCGGAAAGCAATCAGAAAGTGCACTTGCCTGAGGTCCTTAGCTGGTGAATCCAATAATACTATACCACTCATTGAGCCACAATCAGTCAACACATGCAGAAGTCTCCAGATGCTAAAATAAACATTACTAACGTTCTTAGAATAGTCAAATTAGCTAGGATTGCCTATCCTTAAGTCCAATTCTTGACACAGGGTAAAACGGTAATTTCAAGCAAAAATGATGTCCGCCGTTGGACCCGCTTTGCACCGAAAAGTGTGCCAGAGTCAACGATCTCTAAAGTCGTCAAACTATATGCCAACAGGTCTGGTTTTTCGATATGAACCCAACCGTATGTCCAGAGTTAGATTTCGGCGGGCCGTGCATAAAATCGCCCGTTGAGTGGGACCGTATGGCCCGCAAAACGACGATCCAATCAACTATCTCAGAATTGGACCAAACTTGGCATACAAGACCAGAAAAACGATACGGTCCTGTTGGCGTAAGTTTTGTCTCGATCTGACGAGCGTGCACAAAGTAATTGGGGAATTTGCACAGAGGTCGATACGGTGAATTTTGACGGATACGCATCAAATTCGTCGCGCACTTGCGACCAATTTGAATTCCGTCAAAGCCCACACGACCACGAAGCTGTTATGCACCTTTCGATGCTTTCAGTTCGCAACCACGTCGCCCGGATTAGCGGAACGCACGTCGTATAGATGGTTTTTGTGATTTTTCTATATTTAAAAATAGGGTTTTTTCTAAACTTTAGAATCAAATAACATTAACTAGGGTGCAACTCGGGCGGGTTGGGTCGGGCTTGAGGTCAACCCGAGCCCAACCCGATGAATCATAAGTCTAGCCCGAGCCCAAGCCCGGCCCGACCTCGGGTTAAACATATGAAGCCCAAGACCAAGCCCGGAGGATCGGGTTTGGCTCGGGTTGAACTCGGGTTGGGTCGGGTCCATCGAGTTTATCGGGCTCTAATTAATATTTGAAATAATTTTAAACAAAAGTAATATTAAACACATAATCAAATAGCAATAAAGTCTTGATCATTGAAAATTACAAACAAAATTAAGATTTATGATAAGGAGTTGAAGAGTTTGGGTAAGAGAAATTTAGGATTTAACTTTTAAGAAATATGAAACAATATATATATATATATATATATATATATATATATATATAAGTCGGGTTTCGGGTTCTTCGGGTAACCCGACCATGAACCCGAGCCCAACCAAATTTTTGATCGGGTTGAAATATTTTAACCCATATCCGAACCCGAACCCGAGTATCTTCAACCCTAACCCAACCCATTAACGGGTTTACCCGATCGGGTTCGGGTTTAGCCCGCCCAAGTTGCACCCCTACATTTAACCTACTCAATGAAATCAGGTTCCATAAAAAGGGTTTTACTGTCGTATATGTTGTCTAAACACCTGTTCAGGTGGATTTCAAAATTGATCGAAGGTTCGACCGAAATAGGCCTTCAAAGTCGGGTTTCCAGGACAGTCTAAAACGTCTAGAAATCGAGTTTTTTTCCTCTATTTGGAACTCGCTTCTTATCGTACATGGTGCGAATCAAAATAAACTAATTGAAAGAATCTACAGCCCTATAGGTTGTGATCATACCCGTGAAGATAGATCCGAATTTGGTTGATCACACGTCGAGAAACCCCGTCGCGAAGTCGCCCGCGAAGGTGCTGCCCTGTTGCTGTTTCTCAGCTTTATACGCGCGCGTGTGGCCTCCAGCGACTCCGTCGTCGGCCGACGGCCGCCCACGGCGGGGCTGGCGCATGCGAGGGTGGTGCGCCTAGGGGTGGCGGCGTAGTATGAGGTTTAGGGTTTGATGTTTCCCGATCCATCTCTCTCTGTTTCTTTCTCATACATATACTGAACGGGGGGTCGAGATTAGCTGTTGTGGGAAGTCAACTTGTTTGGGCTCGGGTTCAATGGCTGAGTAGTAGCTGTTCGGTTTGGGGCTGCTCTCTTTTTTTTTTTTTTTTTTTCTTTTCTATTCAACAATTAATAATATATATATATATATATATATATATATATATATATATATATATATATATATATATACACGTACACGTATTCATACTACTATATATATTTATATATATATATATATATATATATATATATATATATATACAAACACAAAATACCTATATATATACATATATACATAATACACTTATACATATATATGTTATATTCATATATATATATATATATATTTTTTATATATATACATTTATATATTTATATTACATACACGTACACACATTTATAATATATTTATATCATATATACAACATACTTTTATATATTATTGATATGAATTAATATAACCAAAATTAGTATAATTCTTATCTAAATATTAACCTCAATAATAATAATATAATAATAATAATAATAATAAAAATCAATAAACTAATAATGGTAGATATACTCTTTATGCATAGTCTAAAATTATCCTTTAAATAAAATGAATTAATTAAAAACATTTTACAATTTTCGGGAAGGGGAGCTACATTTTTAATATTTTACAATTTTTAAAACATGTTTTTCATGATTTTCAAGCCGATTTTTGTCACTACTTAAAGGACTAAATTTAAAACTAAAAGTAGGGTTTTTATGTCCTACATGTTATCAATAAATGCCTTCAGATAGATTTTCGAAATCAGGCATGGTTTGGGCGAAAACTGGCCGCGTACTAGAGTGTTTGGACTGGTTCACGTGTCCTGTTTCGACAGATTTTCGTCGATCTTCATATCAACTTTCGGGACGGTCTAGGGCAGTTTTATTAATTCTACTTGAAGAGTTTTGAAGCAGGTTTGGTTGTCTACATATCAAAGAAAGCGACACGTAAAACGATCGAACGTGGATGGAGTAACGCCCTTGCGAAGTTGCGCAGTTGACCCACTGTCGCTATTGCTGTCGACCGTACTGTCGGCGCACGGCCGGCCCTGGCGGCGCTTTGGCCGGCCGCCGGTGCTGTACAGGTGCGCGCGGCAACTCCTGGGTGTCGGGGGTGGGTGTTTGCATTAGGGTTTTGGCAAGAACCACTCTCGAGATAATTTACACGTGCGGGTTTTTCAGTTCAGTCGCGGGGAAGGATAGAAGTTCGGGTCTCGGGTGGGTTCGGCCTGCTACTACTGCTTCTTTTTTTTTCCTTTTTCTATTTCTTATTTCATTTTACTTATATATATATATATATATATATATTATATATAATATATATGTAATAATATAATATACTCCATAAAATTATAAATAAAACCAATAGCATCTATTCCTATGTAGAGCCTATTTTTATAAATATGACCATATATAATAATACTTATTGATAACGAAATACATATAAAAATATTAGTAGATAATTTTATATAAATAATAACCTCAATAATAATGATAATAATAATAATATAATACTAATAAAATAATAAAAATTCAATAAATCATAATGGTGTATAAATACCATTATGCGCAGTCCAATAATCTCAAAATGTACAAAGACCCATTTTATACAAGTGTCATTGAATATCACCAATAATAATATTTATAATATTTAATGAAGAATACTTAAAAATATCCATTAATTCATTAAAATGAAATACACACCCTCATACCAAATTCTATCTACTCGAATGTCATTGGACGTGCCGCCTATCTACATGGGCTTGGGCTCAGTTCGGGTCCAGTCCGGGCTAAAATGGTAAAACCGATTTTCCTAAAATTCAATAATATAAATAAAAAATAAATAAATTCGGTAAAGGTTAAGTTGCAACTTGGCCTGGTTTTTCGAGTTAGGACATCACTATGGCTTGGTCTTCCTTCCTACCAGGGCAATACTCTAGTCAAAGCACGCCATTGCACTATCCGTGCCACGATTTCTAGTCACCATGCACTCCAAAACTCTGCCATGGCTAAAGTCTACTATCGTAATAATTAACCGAATAATTATTTATAAAAAATCTAAAATCACCATTTAATTCAAATAAATAAAAATATTATCAAAATTCCGGGAAGAGGGGTTACATTGGCCGATACTGGTATCAGAGTCCCAAGTCGAAGAATCAGAGAAGTGAGAATGCATCATGACATCAAGCTCTAAACTCTCCAAATTTGTTGTGCATGTAGCATAACCCAACCCTCGTCGAGTATGCAGGTAGTAACTTTGAGATTTTCCCTTTCGAGCGCGAAGTCGTAAGGGAAGGCGTCAGCCATTGGCATAATTCAGTCCTCTATCACTGGTCAAGTTGTAACCCATATTCTAGATGAGGTGTTTGGCTTGAGTGGTATAACGATAGAGCTGCATCTTGCCATTATCGGGCTCCGATTCTGCTGGAGTATGTGTTTGAGGATGGATGTTCTACCCGACCGAAGATGATGGGCTCATCATCTTTCTTCCTTGTTGGAACCAGGAAGTAAGCATCTCGAGAAGCAAAAACTCGGCTTACCAGATTAGCGGTTGTCACTTGGGTTTCCAAAATATAGAGCATTCTCTAACAATATATAGCGTTTCAGCGTGTACAAGAGTAATTCAAAGATAACTTTCTATTAATGAAATGCAAAATTTTATCCAGAGGGATTACATCATCTAAAGGGTGTGCCTCAGCATTGGCGCATATGTAGTCCCCTAACTCGTCATCGGTGAGAACCAGGGCTGTCAAGAAAGAAGGTGGAAGCGGTATTCGCTTCAATTTGACTACCAAGGGAGTCGGAGTCGACGACTTCATGGCTGCTTTTACGGCCCTTTGAGGCTGTTTGATACGAATAGGGTCCTGACAAGCGACTGACATCGTCGGGGATAAGTGAGCAGGAGCTTTTCCTTGGAGCTTGATGACAATAGGTGTTGATGTATGGGGAGGCGTTCCCTTTAGTCGAACCTTCGGCGGCTCTTCGGTGATGGCTATGGTCTCCGATGCATTCTTTGCCTCATCGTCTGCATCATTGGTGGTCCTCCCAAGGGACTGATTTGTATAGATCAGCATCATCACAGTATGCTTTGAGTGCTCAAAACAAGTCGATGTCAGCGAACTACATCTTGATATCCTCGTCGCTGGCCACATACTTCATGTATTGATGGAGAGTAGAGGGTACGATCATGTACAGATGAATCTACGGTCGACCCAACAGCATGTTGTAGTTTATGTCTGCATCAATGACGTAACAAGTCACATCCGTCTGGAGATTGTCTATCTAGAATTTCAGCTGGATCTTGTCCAAGGGTTCACTCTTTCCAGTATTGAAGATGATTATAGTGTTCGACGTAGTCAGCCGATACATCAGAATCTCCAAAGTTTGGAGTAAACTTTGAGGGATTATGCTAAGGGAAGAGCCATGGTCGATGTGGATGCGATCAACCTTGACGGCACCAATATACCCTGTATAGTACAGGGGTCTATTGTGTCGGTTATTCTTTAGCAATATATCCTGCTGAGTGAAGGTGATGTCAGGAATCACCTCGACCATACTATAGCAATAGGGGATGCTGCAAGATCCTCCTTGGTCGGTTGTACCTCGACCACACTATGCATCAGAATCCTTCTTGGGCAGTTGCACCTGGGTGAGAAAGGAATCAGAGTTATGCAAAGCCTCACTGAGGCTATTTCGAGTCACTTTAGAGAGACAGAGGAGTTCGAAGAGCGAGAATCAGGCTGGAGTATTGGCAAGTTATGCCAATATAGCAAAGTTGTATGGCTTGATCGTCCTCACTGCTTTGTCTTTCCCTAGTAGTTTGTCAAAGCGAACCTCCTTTTGCTTCTGTTAATCTGTTGTAGGAGTCTAGGATAGACCTACTTTCGAGGCATTAAGTACGACGATAGTAGCTGGTGGAGGTACTTCTTCTTCCAGAACCTGGTTATCTTTTCGCTGATGAGACGAGCGAGTGGTAACCAGAGTGTCGTCAGCCGATGTAGAAACCATAAGACACGACTTGATTTTCTTCCCCTTAACTAAATACGCTGTAGGCAGCATCATATATAGGGCAAGATCAGGATGGACCACATAACTTTGCCTCTAGGCGTCGTATGTGGGAACAGGCCTTGAGCATTGTCACATGCCGGTGGAAGGTTGACCACTTCCATGGTCGACTTTGGGATGGGGATGACACCATATTGAGCCTCTGTCCTCGGGAAACTTCGAAACTGGTGGGTCACCATGTTGGCACTGAACATTTTTTCCTTATAATCGAGTGAGATGACTTTTGTATCAATAAGGTGCTAGATTTACTTCTTTAATACGTCGTAGTTGCATGTTGGATGGTGAACGTACTGGTGATAATGACCGTACTTTAGATTGTCCACCTTTCCTACTTTGTCAGGATGCTTAGTAGGTGGGAGTTGAAGCTTGCCACCCTTCATCAACATGTCGAAGAGTTCTAGTACTCATCATTGAAGGAGTAGCTTTCCTTCGGTTTTGGTGCTTATGTCGGCTTTTGGTTCGTTGATGTTGAACCTTTGGAGATGTTGATAGTCAGGGCTTGCTTCCCCTTTCTATCCTTGTAGACATGGTTATTACTAGGTGAGCATTTCCCTTTATCTTCGAGTGATGGAAAACTCAGTCCCAGCAATTGTGCGTCCCGAGCTTTTCTTTCAACCTCATCTGCTTCGGTAATAAAAGGTGTCTATTCTATACATGGAGCACTGTGCCACAACTTGATTATGGGGAGCATGTTCTTGTGACACAAATCTATAAGCATGGGCTTAGGTATACCAGGTGGTAGCCTCAGAGATGCTTGGCAGAAGCGCTCAACGTAAGCGCATACCGGTTCCTTCTTCTTCTTCTAGGCGATGTCCATGAGAGTGGACATCGTTATGTCCATTCCTCATTCGTAGAACCGAGCAAGGAAAAGATGCTTCAAATCGTCGAACGACCAGATGCAATTGTCGGGGAGGCTGCAAAACCATTCGTAGGCTATCCCCTGTAATGCCCCTACGAATATATTCGTAAGCAGAGCATCATCTTTCGGTAGATGCCCCATTACCGAGGCAAAGTACCGCAAAGTATCGTCGAGGAGACTCATTCGCATAGAATGGTTTGAGTGTTTGTGGCTTGTAATTGGACGAATATATCATATTATCCCATTCATAGGAATATGGTTACCGGATACCCATCTTCTGGAGTGATTCTTTTTCTCTCGGGCATCAAAGCGAGCGTACAACTCCTTGAGAGCCTGCTGCATGTCGTTTAACATCGCAGGTCCAGTTGTTGACGGAGTAGACGAATACGGTAGTTCTTAGTCCACGACGGGATTTGACATATCAGAAGGTGCATTAGACTCCTCATTCATTCCCGGGTCTTGATTTGCTGGAGTAGAAGCACTGGATGTTAATTTGCCTTTGACCTTCGCTACCTCTCTGCGCTATCACCTTCGTCCATGAAAATGGACATCATATGTGGAGAGATAGGGAGGACTATGGATCTTTCACTTTCTGGTTCAGACACCTGAGTCTCGTCATCCTAAGGGTAAACAAGTAGGTTGCGGTCATCCTCTGACTCGATATAATTACTACCTCTAGTTTGTTGGTTGCTTGGGCTCAAGAGGCATCTGTGTCAGTTCCATACAATCCCTCATCTGGTTGGAACGAGGGAATATCGTGAATGGCAGGGGTTGGCTACTTCCAGCTTGTGACATTAGTTTGCTCTGAGTACGGGTGTATTGGAACACACCCATGCTGGGTACTGTTGGCTTGTTGCCTCCAAGTTCGCCCATAGATTTATTAGCCAGGCGGTAGGATTCTTGGAATGTATCTTGAGAGATGGATAACCCCGTATCACGTTGCATGAAGCAATGAGAAGTTCATCTTCTACTTCACTCGATGATCCTTTGCCATATCTCTGGTGGACAGATGTCGCTGGTCACAGTCGTTAGAAAATAGACTGCCTCTTGGGTGGCAGTACTGCTGTTTAGCAGTAACAACAGTTGATGGTTATTTTAGCACAGGTGTGCCTAGGGCCAAACATATTGGGCGTAGCAGAATCCTCCCTCGTCTTGCGCTTGTGAGAGATCACATTGAGGAGATCAGTAGTCTCCACACCTATACTCATTTCGTGCATGTAGGAAAGCTACGCGCTTCAGTACATATGTATGTAGGTCTTCCCCTCTTCATATTTCCTATTTGCGAGATACGCTTAGGTCCTACTCAGAGAGTTGCTCGTGAAGCAGACTCACTTCAGACTTACAACAATGTTGCTTGCATGATTCTATCTCTACAGTATGCACCCCCTGGCTTGAATCATGCACATGAGAGCTCAAGTGACAGTAGGGTTTTACTGGTCGAGGCATCGAAGCACTTGAACCAGTTTTGTATAGTTTTTTCTCGTCGGCTGGCATGACTGTCAACGCAGGCCTTCAGCCAGATATTGGTGTAGCATGTGATTATGCAAGGTGCGTGCAGCCTTGGACTTCTTCCTACTACCCCTGAAAGGTATATAGTATTCAGAGTCGCGACATAGTGGTTGGCATAGAACTTTGGTTGTGCAAGGTGTGTGCTGCCTTAGATTTTATCTCGCCATCCCTGAAGGTGCATGGCGTTCAGAATTCAATATGGTTGTTGGCATAACACGCTGATCACAGAAGGCGCATGGTGACTTGGATCTCTTCACCGCTACCCACAAAAGGTGCGTACGTTCAGAGTCCAACATTTCCTTACCCGATGGGTAGGCAATTCTGTCAAAGACAGAAGTTCGTGTCTGTGCAGCTGTCTTCTATGCGGATGGAAAGCTATACACGTCTTCCTACGTTGTGCCTTGTGTCAGGGGCTTCATTAGAAGAGTTGCATTTTTTAGCAACGAATTGGCCGAGGAAGTACACACGAGCGGTCAAAGGCATCTTAGATGCTTCGTCCTTCAGAGGGTTCTAGAGCGCGTTCCCTTCCTCATTGCTGTTTGTCGCAGCAGTCTTGGGCACTGAAGTACGCCGAGTCTTCTTCGGTTTTATGAAAACTCTTCGAAGGGCTCGACTTATTTTCTGAGAGAAGATCTTCAAAAGCTTGTTGGGTCGAAACGTACGACCATCATCTTTCGAGAAGACCCCAATAAGTTATCATCGGACTGCGTCACCACCTTCTCTTCAGAAGAGAAAGAAGTCCCTAGCAGAGTCGCCATCTTGTTTGCCATGACAAAAGTTATACTAACGTTTGTATATTAACTTGATAAGAGTATAAAAGATTCCTAAATAGGATATCTGAGTACAAAAGTATCTAGAAAATATGACAGTGGAGATCGAGCACTACAGTGGCTCCTTTACTCCGTTGATGATCTGAGGACAAATTGGACTTGCTCTGACTTTCTGATGCTTGTGAGTGGAACTCGGGGTTGCCAACCAAGAAGATGCCAAAGATTTCTTGAACGAAGAAAAACTCCTTCTATTTATAGACAAGCACACATACGATGTGCATAAGGGTTTTGGCGCACAGGAGCGCTGCGTGCGCGAGACTTCAGGAGGATCTGTTGTAACTGCTTTGTGAAGTCTGATGCTGAGCTGACATATGGCGATTGTTGTGGATTCTCTATGATCGGGATCTTGGATAATTATCATCCTTTATCAGTATGACGAGCAACTAACACGTGGCATGTGCTCATTGCTCTACTATCCTTTACAGATGAAACTGAATAGGTTTTACCTTTATCGAGAGAATGGTTGTTCAAACAAAATGAAATCTGATCTCATCTTAGGAGCGATAGGATTAAACAAAATCGGATTTGATTGTGTCAAAAAAGATACAATTATTTAAACTAAATTCGATTCTAGCTCAGGGGCGGCGGCTTAAACAAACTGGATTTGAATGTATATGAAAAGATATACAAAACTGAACACAATTGTAAATGAAAAGATACAGCTGTCATACTATCCATATTGCATAATGCTAAGTTTTAGAGGAACTACGCAGTATACGAGCTGCAATTTTGGGAGTGTTCGAGCCACTGCACTTTTGGACGATGAGAAGACTGTGCTCTTGAGGCAACAAGGTCACTACACTTTTGGGAGACGAGGAGACTGTGTTGTAAAGGCAACGAGGTCATATCGCTTTTGGGCGACGAAAAGACTGTGCTCTTGAGACAACAAAGTCACAGTACTTTCGGGCGACGAGAAGACTGTGCCCTTGAGGCAACGAGTTACTACACTTTCGGGCAAGAGACTGTGCTCTTGAGAAGCTTTGAGGGATCAATGAAGGAGCCATGAAAGGGCGGCGCTTCTGTAAAGTTTTTGAGAAGTCAATAAAGGAGCCGTTGAAGGGACTGCGCTTCTGGGCTGGACTGAAGGAGCTGCGCTTCTAGATTTGACTGAAAGAGTCGTGCATTTTACGAAGCATGGAAGTCACTTTGCTCTTAAGAAAATTAATGACTGCCTAGTGAGTGGCTGAGTCAACATCTTCTTTAATGACCGTTGGGGGGCTCGAGAAGCGGTAACTTAAAAGCTTAGTCGAATGAATCTATTAATGAGATTCGTCGTACTGAGTTCTTGGTTCATCCTATTACTCTGGGGTCCTTTGACCGACTGCCACATGGCACGTGGGTTTGACTACACAACCTATATAAAGAGGAGCTTTTTGGGTGAGGCTATTCTCATAGTTTCGAATCATTCCCATCATGCTCGACCCCGACTTAGCTTCGGACAGCCATGTGCCTGCATAATTCGACTGTTGGTTGTAGATCGCTTAGTTCAAAGAAGCTGTGGCCTATAGAAGAAAAACTATAGAGTTTCAAAATGCGCTTGAGCGTTTGTCATAAGGGGTTCGAATCTAAAAAACATCTCGACGGTCTTTAAGATCCAAGCTACCAGGTTTGGATTGATTGTCAGCCCGAAGAGCTACAGGTTGTGCTCTGCCCTGCTCAATAATAGCTTCATTAGACATATTGGAGTTGGGGGGGACTACGCTTTTGTGAAGTATGTGAAGTAATTGTTGTCTTCTGTGCTTCTGTACCTGCTGCTCTATCTTCATGCTTCTATATTCATAGGGAAAGATAGGTAGAATAAAATAGAACATTGAGTGTAAAAGGCTGGAATAATATTTAGAATGACTAATCTATGCATGCTCTCAAATTGTATATATACCAGTATACCTACACTCTAACATATGATCACATGTGTTTCTATTTTATAAGAATAATATAATAGCCCAATTCTTAAATACATATATATGCTCTCACTTATACATGCATATATTTTATATATATGCATTCTTTCAACCTTAATAATGTTTAAATAGGAATATAATATATTATATATATATATATATATAATATATATATATATATATATATATATATATATATATAAAGAAAAAAAAAATATATTATATATAATATTATATTTATTATATATAATATATATATATATATATATATTATATATATAATATATATATATATATATAATATAATATATATATATATATATAATATATATATAATATATATATATAGATATATATATATATAATAATATATAAATATATATATATATATATATATATAATATATATATATATATATATCTATATATATATATATAATATATATATAGATATATTATATATAATATATTATATATAATATATAATATATATATATAATATAATATATAATAAATATAATATTATAAATATAATATAAATATATATTATAAATATATATAGATATATATATAAGATATATATATTATATAGATATATTAATATATAATATATAATATAAAATATTATAGGCATATATTCTAAAATATTTAATTGTACATGCATTCGCAATAATATACATATATATTATATATATATATATATATATATATATATATATATATATATATATATATATATATATAAAATATATATATATATATATATATATATATATATATATAAAATATATATATATATATATATATATATATATATATATATAAAATATATATAAAATATATCTATATATTATATATAATATTATAAATATATATATATATATATATATTTTAGGGAACCCGAAACTTTATTGAAGTAGTAGGCGCAAAATGCCGAAGCCTATACAAGTAAGCGCGCTCCGCGCGACAAAAGGAAAAAAAGAAAAGCGCGGGACGCGCACAAAAGGGGGCGGGACGGAGCAACGCCGACAGGGAAGACGCGAGCAATCCTGGGGGCGACCAAAACAAGGGCCTCCCAGAAGAAGCGAGAAATCCTGAGGACGACCTAATAAAGGGCCTCCCAAACGAGTTGGAGACGTGAGAACAGCGCCTCCTGCTTTGATGCTTGTCTGATGACCTCTCTGAATAGATATGGGGGGGGATTTGGCGCCCTTCGTATCTGAATTTGTTCCTGTTTTTCTAAAGGACCCAAATACCGGTAGCTGCTAAGATCTGATGTCCGTGGGAGCGGCTCCAGTTAGCTAAGAGATCGTAGAGGCCCCGGTCGGTTGAACCAGACTAAGTCTATGATGAAGCTTGGACCAAATGCCTGCTGCCAGCTCTCCCGAAAGAAGGTGCTGCTGATTCTGTGGTGTGCTCCTCGCAGCAGTGGCAACGGGAGGCGAGGCTGAATCCCATAGATCTGATGAGGTCATCAGTCGGAAGCTTGCGACGGAGTGCACGCCAGATAAGGATAGACCATTTGATGGGAATGCATGTCTGCCAAAACTTGGCATGCACTGTATCTGGCACCCCGCTGCCTCTGGCCACGATTCTGGCGGAAGCCAAAGTGAAAGTCCCACTCGGGTTGGGGGACCATCTCCAAGTGTCGATCGTGTCAGTAACCCGCAAATTAGCAGCAAGCAGACTGGTAGCCGCTGGTTGGCCAAGCCAATCTCTGACCCTCCTCCAATTCTATCCGGAGCTACCCTCCAAAGATCTCTAATAGCGCACCCCTGCGGAGTAAGAATATTGGGGAGTATGGTGTCTACTCCAAGCCACCGCTCCAGACAAGCCGATGAGCGACCGTCGCCCAACTGGAGACGAATCAGGGGTTCCGCGGTGATGCGGCCCCGAATTATACGGCGCCACGATGCCGAGGATCTGTTGTTAGTGACCGCCTCTGACAGATGGAGAATTTAGTACTAGCTCTCATAAACTTCGTCCATAACGAGGTCCCGTGTGCAACTTCCACCACAACTTCATGGAGCAGGCGTCCACGATGTGGGCAAGTCTGCTAAAACCCAGACCTCCTTTTTTTGTGGGTTTGGCCATAGTCTCCCAACCGGCCCAGTGATGTTTGTCCCTACCGTCGCTATGACCCCAAAAAAACTTGGCGAAGAGGGTTTCGAGGGAGTGGAGCACCTTCATGGGAGGGGAACAAACGACCAGGGTGTACATCGGGATGGACGATAGAGCGTATTTGATGAGGATTGTTTTGTCCCCTGGGGATAAGGTTGCGTTGTGCCATCCAGCGATGAGTTTGCGGATCTTGTCTGCAAGGTGCTCATATATCCCCGAGGTGGACTTACCGTACACCAACGGCACCCGAGGTAAAGGAAGGGTGGGTATGCCGTGGCGAAGGAGGTCATGTTGGAGAGCAGAGTTCGAGTTCTGTCAGCTTTGTGATGGGTGTAGATGAAGCTCTTGTTATTATTGACGCGTTGTCCTGAGCAAGTGGTGTATACTGTCGATGGTACTCAAGACAACCTCGATCGATCCGTGTCTCTAGAGGAGAATAAGGATGTCGTCTGCGTAAGCCAATTGAGTGATTAGTGGACAGTCGGTAGTGGTGTGAAAGTGATTGAAGCCGGACATTCTGGGCATGCTATTGAGGCTTCTGCTGAGAGCTTCTACCGCAATGATAAAAGGTAGAGAGAGGGGATCCCCTTGTCTAACCCAGCGAGTGGATCGAAAAATCCCGCAGCCTGGCCGTTGATGACGGTAGAACCACGTATTGTTGATGGATCTGAAAACATGTCAATCCACGGTTCGGAGAAGCCAAAGGCCCTGAATACCCAGATCAAGAGCCAGTCGAGACGGTCGTACGCCTTTTCCATGTCGAGTTTGATGGCCACGTTCCTCCCCTGGACGGGAACTTCATGCAAGTGATCATCTTTTGTGCTAGGAGGATGTTGTCAGTTATATTACGGCCTTTAACAAACCCGCTTTGCTCTTCGAAAATATCTTGGAGAGGAGATCGGACATCCGGTTAGCGACGATCTTAGATATGATCTTGTTGGTGAAGGTACAGAGGCTGATCTGACGAAAGTCTTTAAAGGTTTCCGGATTTTCTTTCTTTGGGATAAGGATGATGTTGAAGCAGGAAATCGAATTGGATATCTGGCCCCTTGGAGAAAGGCTATAGTGGCTTCAACTAAATCGATTTTGAGTGTATTCCAGCAAGCTCTGAAGAAGACCCCGTTGAAGCCATCCAGCCCCGAGCACTATGCTCGTTAATGGACCTATAGCCTCTTTGACCTCCTCTCCGAAGTGGTGGCCAGCAGGGTCTCGTTCTCGTGGTCGCTAATGAGGGTAGGGATAACAGACAGTAGTGCCACGTCTTTGACGACCCGCTCTTTGGTGAATAGGTTAGAGAAGAAGTTCACAGCCACAGCCTGAATGACGGCTTGGTCGTCCACCAGGGTGCCGTTGTCGTCAAGAATACGGTGTAATTTTAGTTTGTTCCTGCGGCCTTTGACGCACGCGTGGAAAGAATCTGGTATTTCGGTCACCGTCGGTATCCCATGTCGATCTAGCTTTCTGTCTCCAGAATTCGGTCTCCACTCTCAGCCTAGATTTGAGAAGTGCTCTGGCGAGGTTGAGTGAGGCGCGGGCCTCTGAGGATCTGTTAATGGCAAACGAAGTCTCTGTACGGGTGACGCCGTCCTCCGCCTCCTTAATAGCCTGGAAGATGTCTCCGAAGGCCTCTTTACTCCATGACGAGAGAGCCTTACGAGTGGCTTTAAGCTTAGCCGCCATCCGGGTCGGAGGGGTCAAGATCCGAGACGGATTTCCAAGCGAAATCAACGACGTTCTAGAATTGGGGGTGATGACGCTAAAAGTCTAGGAAGCAAAAAAATTTTGTTGTCGGCGTGATTGTTGTTGATCTGGACAAGAAGAGGGGAGTGATCCGATTTAGTAGAGTTTAGGTGAGAGAGGTTAGTGATCAGGCCCATGTCGGACCAGCAATCATTGGTCATCGCCCGATCTAATCGGGAGTACTGCCGCCGATGACCCTCCTGCATGTCGCCCAGGTGAAGGTGCTACCGTGGAATGGAATGGGGGTGAGGTTTCCATGAAAGGTGAAGTTGTTGAAGTCGTCCATCGCTGGCTGGGGAGGAGGGCGGCCTCCGGACTTCTCCTCTCTGCAAGAAACCGTGTTGAAGTCTCCGATGCAGAGCCACGGAAGACCCTGGGAATGAACCTCCAGAAGATCTGCCCAGAGCGCTCTACGCTTTGGGAAGTCGCAACTGCCACGGACGGCGGAGATGACAAACGGGACTTGAGGGCCGGGTGTTCAATCCAACATGAGAGAGCCTGAGGGGAGTCTTGAATGATGTTAAATTTGAAATCTTGCGCGAGTAGAATCCAGATGTCATTGCAACTGGTGATGGCTTGAGGGAATCCTAAATTGAGTTGAGTGTCTTTGATTCTTTTTTGAGGATTTTGGGTTCAATAATGATTAAGAGTCTATGCGATTTGATTTCTTGAGGCTGAGGATTCTGTTCATTGTTGGTTTGTTGCCGAGCCCTCTTGCATTCCAGGAGATGATGTTAAGCATTGGATGTGGGAGTGGGATAGGGGTGACTGAGCTTCATGGCGGACCTAGTTGTCCTTGCCGTCATCTGCTTTTGTTTGTTTTTTTCTTCTTAGAAGAGGTTTTATTGGTGGATGTGATGGTGGGCCCGATGCTTCCGGTATCCTTGTCAGTCCGACCCGGTTCGCTGCTTCCATCGACATCTGTGACGGGGATTGCTGGGTCGTTGTTATATTCTTCCAGGGCACATAAGGGGTTGTTGCGGTCCAGAAATCCCGCTTCCTTGGCTTGCCAAAATCTGCCAGTTAAGATTGGGTTGAAACTGGTTTGAGCGTCCTTGGAGTGAATTGAAGATTTTGATGGTGTTCTGAGTCTGCCGGGGGGATGGTCGTCTCGGATGAGGGACGTTTGGGATCAGTGTCGGGGAACTAGGGTTCCTTGGACTGCACAGAGCGTCTCACCGGCAAGTCTTGTCCAGGCTGTTGAGAGAGGTTGGAAGTTGGTTGGGTGGAGTAAGAGTCCTCAGAGGGGTATGATGTTGTGATCTCAGGGAGTTGGGGGGTTGGGTGAAGAGAGCGATGTCGGTGCTTGGGTGGTGTGTGAGACCACTGGTCTTGGGGGAATCTTGCTGGCCGCGGGAGGGGAGGGACTCGCTGGAGTCATTGTGGACATCGTCGGAAGTGATACCTGAGAGGAGTTCGAATGAATTGTGGTACTAGCACATGACTCTGCAAATGCAGATCTGATACTGATTTACTGCCTGAACTACCGAAGAAGACGGTGCAATAAAATCTTCGAATGAATAAAAATGTAGGGTGTCCCTGAATAATAAGGACATGTGATATCAAAAAGGGACGGGAATAAAGAAAAGACATATCAAGCATGTTAACAGGTAAAGGAAAAGAGATACGATACACAAGAGGAGATCAAACGAAGACAAATATAGCAATGAGATTCCACAAGATGAATCCCCAACAAGTCTGAAAGACAGACCGGCATGGGCCACCAAAAAACCCTATCACGCCAGAACCAGAATACTTGAAAGTGGGACAAAACAAAGCCAGCTACGTATATCAGAGTACGCTAGTACCCGATTATACGATCATGACTATCTAGAAGATAAGTGGGTTGACTCTAGCATGCCACTAATGACTCCTAAGGTCAAACAGGTCCCATCTCAATCCAAACAACACAAGAAGCAATAAAGATTAAATTACATATGAGATGGGTAAGGCGTCACAACACAAATGCATATATAATCATGACAGCTGACATAATAAAAGATACGTCAACTAATATAACAAAGGTACCTAAATGTACAACTAGCCACGATCCAGAATATACATCCATGTCGTCTATTGAAGGAGGGAACAAAATCCAGATACAAGGACTAACACATGCCTTTGGCTAAACACCACCAAATAGAGTACAAAAATGGAGTGGGAGATAAAGGTAACACACTCACTAATCCATCGGTCCTTTGAGTGCGAAACATCCGGAGAATAAGAAGGTAGAACCTCAAGATCAATATGAACATGGCCACGCAAAACCATTGGGGTCAAAACCCCAAATAGCAAGTTCTACAAGAAAAGCTCAGGTTAACGAGAAAGCCTAACAACCACAACAAATACATATACATAAATAAATTCAGGTCGAGACTAGTACGGTACGAATACACGCATCTCAAATAGAAATGGCTGAATGGAAATACTGAACAAATAGCAATAAAGATGAACAAGCCGATGAGAAACAAAGGACTTAGGAACTACTCGAAGTCGGAGCCACAACCCTTAAACAAAATAAGGACCGGGGTTGCAGATCTTTCTCGAGCAGAACTTAGCCTCTGGCCACTCACCGACATAAAGCATATAAAGTACACAACCAAAAGTGCATGATCAATCATTGCCTATGGCTTTCTATCATTAACTAACTAGGGTTATCATAAACCTAGTTACTAGAATGCAAGTTGAGGATCTTCGTAACTACCTGAATGCGGATACTCGGATGTCCAAGGGAACGAGTAACTTGTACATCTATTGTCCAACAAGATTGTCGGCAGATAAAAAGAGTCTTGAACTTATAATATGAACAACCATATCATATACTTGTAAAAGAAACATATAACTGACTGTGCCGCAACCTGGCACGTTATCTTTTTTCGTAAAAGCCGACATGATATAACAAATCAAGTCTTTCCCTAAAATTTCAAATAGCTGTCCCGAATTCAAGTTGACTCGATCGTAACATATGAAACATATAACTGACTGTTCCGCAACCCGGTATGACATATGACTCGATCGTGTATCAATACGCACAAATTTGGTAGGTCATGGAGCCCTTACCTAACAGGTTAAGCCACACCTCATGGGGCCCTTGGAGCTCGGGGTTGGTATTACGGATTTCCTTCTATAATGATCTACTTGAATTTACTGGTCATTTACCTTATCATATTTATGTCAAATTCTCAAGTCGTGGAGACTCAAGAATTTCCTAAGATGACGTGTTCTATGTACGAGTAATTCGCAAGTTATCACTTGCGAACATCCCCGTACTAACATCATGCAATACATGGGACAATACTCACACTCTATTATCCAGTGCCAAGATGTAATAGATTAAACATTTAAAAATCTATATCCACGGTGTCAAGAAAGAACATGTACTCATATCTTTGATCAAGAAATTAATAAGAAAATTAATACATGAGTGCGCTACTACGAGCCACTATCTAGAATCTGGACATAGAACAAAATGTAAACACAAACATGTGACATGTATATAGGGTATACATCACTTTTTAACTATACAACGACATAAAGCATAATAAGACATCATATCCGAAGAAAATAGCAAAAACGGATGAAAATGGGCAAAAATGGACGAAAATAGCTCAAATCAGCCAAAAACAGCCAAAATCGGTATACCGGTGATATACTGTAGTATACCGGCGGTATTCCGGACAAAAGATAGAATTTTTGGGGTATAAATTCGGTATTTCGTCAGTATACACCCGTATACCATTTTGTAACAGCGGCAAAAACATGAAAAATGGCAAATCATGTTTCGACCATAAAAACCTCATTTTAAATGAAAATTCAGATTTTCAAAAGTGAAAATCGTATAGAATTGAATTTCCTATAACAAGAAAGGATTTGTTTTTACTGATTTAGAAAATTAAAGATGAATAAATCAAAGTACACGAAAATACTATCTAGAAACTCAGATCTACGCAATACTGATCAAAACCAAAAATACTATACACTAAAGATGTTAAAAATTTAGAGAAGCATATTATAGAACAATAAAACTTTACTTTCCATAATGAAAATAAAGCATGGTAATGTCACTTTTGAGCAAGATGTAACTTCCTAGAGTCCCTAGCAACCAATCCTAAGCTTATACTCCTCCTAGGGGGTTAGACACCACACCCAAGGCCTCAAGGTCAGCCCACATGTATAGCCAAGGGGAAGGAAGAGAGAAAAAATGAAGATAGAGTGAAAAAAATGAAAGGAGAGAAAGAAAAATCAAAGGATATATATAGAAGGGATGAATTAATCGTGATCGTCCGATCGCGATATGCGACTCGATCGAGATTAATCTCGACCGTCCAGACGAAAACCAAGAAACCAATGGATAATAGAATGTATCATCACTATTCACGAAAATATCTAAATACTATTCATCAAAATATTTAAACACTATTTATCAAAATATCTAAATAAAAAATATCTAAAAGGGGAAAATATCCCCTGGGCGGTATACCATCGGCACACCCGGTACACTGTCGTATATCGGTTAAGAAAAAAATTTATAATTTAGGAAATGTTTAAATCGTTCCAAAAATTAAGAAAATATGAAATATACTACAAAATACATATCTGAATATAATACCGATTCTATGAGACGAGTGTCACAACCATTTAGAAAAAATTGATGCATAAATGTGATATCATTGAGACTGAACATATTGATGGAAATCAGTATAGAGAAATCTTTACATGTCCCTTCATGTCTATACCCCATACATCCTACTAAATCTGGAACCATCGAAAAGACAAGGATCAAGTTTCTTCGGGTCCGAAACCGCTATACACCGAGCATAGGGCCATCGATGTCAATTCATTCGGATAGATGAAGTATCATGTTCCTTCTAGTAACCGAATGACAATATTCATGTGCCGGCTAAACGTGATGATAAATAAGATCAAATCATAGAACTTCCTTTCAGTCTAGATAAAAACACAAAAGAGTGTACTCCTGTATAAATGCGATTACATTGGAAAATGAATATGTACAACTTTTTTATCTATTATTCTTGAAGTTAAGTTTCTCGAAAACTATCAATTTCAATAGTGCAATTTCTTTGTGACTTTATTGCCATTAGTAGCTTTTCGCCATCATAAAAATAAAAAATAGTTTATAGTGTTTTTTTGAACGAAAATATGTATTGAACATTCATAAAATTCATGGGTTGACTTTAGAGAACAATCCAGGATAGTCATGTGTATACTCATAAATTCTAAATCAAGGTCTCCCCCCTACGAAGATAAATAAGGTAATGAACATATTACTTTTATCATATTCTTAAAATAATGATTGTACCATTTTACTTTATACTATGGGTTTGATTGAACAAATGATTTTGAGCAATAGATCGACCTTTTTTTCATTATCGGTGTGTGTTATTTTGGTGCTGGTGGATACAAACGTAGGTCATGCCTAGCATTTGGCTAAATTTTTTTAATTTAAAATTACTTATTAGTTTGCTAACTTCTTCTAGTTTGCTTTTAGGTTTAGACTATTCTCCTTTTGTCTTAATGAAAAAGAAAAGAAATCCAACCTAAAATAAACTAGCAAACCAAATACAAAGAAACTATTCTTAAAACATAGCTTTCAATTTTATTATTGTATTTAGCTTGTACGAAAGATTTTATCGATCAAAATACCAATATTATTACTTGGTGGTTGTATATATAACTGAACATCAAATATCAAGATATACTAAATATATTTTTATTTTCGGCAAGAATGGATCAGTTTGACATGTTAATCTTTTTACCATGTCAACTTATTATTATTTGTTTTTTTACAAAAAATTAGGTGATAGTTTTTATTATGGTTAATATGACGTGTTGCATTCATTGGCCAAAAGGCCTATAAATACTATAATGACCAATTAGAATATATAACCTTCCAATCTACTATTTACATACTGTTAATATTTTCAAAGGCAACAAAAATGTTCTTCTTTTTATGGTGAGGTTTTGTAACATCTATAGTCCTTGCCAATGGGTCTCGACACACTAAAATCTATTGATGGAGAAGCCCCAAGAGATCGGCACTAATCATTAGAAGAGGTCAAACGTGAAGCCCCTGGGTCTAGACCCGATACATCATCTTGTGTCACCCACCAAGCCCGAAGCAGTCATCGATGCTAAGAGATATAGAGAAATCAAGCGTGAATCCCCTGGGCCAACCCATACACCATCGTGTCGCACCACCATGCCTGAAAACTCATAATGCTAATCACGGTGACATGAAGCATGAAGTCCCTGGGGGGCCAGACCCATACACCATCATTCATCACCTACAAAGCCTGAAGCACTCGTCATGCTAATGGATTTGGATATATCAAGCGTGAAGCCCCTAGGGGCCCAGAACCGAACTACAATACAATACAGCATCACCCACCAAACCTGAAGCATTCATCGATGCTAACGGATTTGGAGAGATTACGTGAGAAGCCTCTTTTGGATCAGACCCAATATCTATAATCATTGACACCCTCAAGCGTGAAGTACTCATCAATGCTTATGGATTTTTAAAATTCAAACATCTAGTCCCTTCGAGTTCGAAGCCGATACATAATGTTGTAAAATATATCTATTCAACGACAATGAATTTAAAGAAATTAACCATGTAGTCCCTTCATGTCTAAACCTATTAAATAATCCAATGCCACACACCAATTAGGCAAAAGGTAGAGACAATTATACAATAAAATAAGATTGTCATGGACAATGAAATGTACCACTTCTTCTAGTATTATCCAGTTGAATTTCTAGTAAAATATCACTTCATACAAAGTAATGCTATTTATCATGATGCATTATGCTGATTAAAACATGTGTTGAACATGCCCAAACTATTTCTTTGAGCCTACGTACTACAGTTTTTTGAAACTTTTGGTTAGGAACAAGGTTGAAACTTTTAATCCAATATGTTGTTTTTTCTTAAAAAATATGGAAATCAACTATAAAGAAGAAGAAAAACTCGACTACAGCTTAAACATCATTTCTACGATTTCGATTTCCATGAAATATGTTACCATTCAAAATATTTTAATTATTATTGCATGGCTAGGAATATTTAACTGAACCTTCAATTATCAAAAGTATTTAAAAGATTTTTTTTCTTTGTTTATCACTAACCAATCACTTGATATGCTTTTTTTTAGCGTCACCATGACTGACGTCAAATTAGGTGCTATTATTTTTACAAAATTACGTATTACTTCACGTTTTTCGTTAAAAATTATGTGTGATATGCAATTTTGACAACGATCAAAATTAAAAATATTCTAAATTTGACAATACAAATAATTAAATTTTGGCTACAACTTCGAAGATACTACTAGTCATGTATGATATTCTTTCCTTGATTTGTATGTAGAATATGTTGATAATGTATGATGTTCTTTCCTTAATCGGTTTATATGTTTGAGCATTAAATGACTATATTATCACAATATTAGAATTTATACTCAGAAAGAAATCACAATATTGTTATGTCACAATATTTAGACAAATTTTGCATGTGCTTATATTCTGCGGCGCTATAATTCTTTTGACTTATTAAAAACAATTAGCCACAAGAAAATAATTAGTGAAATTGCATATTTCTTTAAATCTAAAGTTTTAAAAGTTGAGAATATTTTGGGTACAAGCCGAAAGGGTCCTTCTGTCAACCGAACGTAAATAGCGCTAAGCAACAAGGTACTTAATCGTCCCCCTGTGGACCTTCGCTAGTTGGAAATCGGCCCTTACAGCTATCCCAAGTTAATCAACACTTGATAGACAAAATATTTTTTAAGATTGATTAGCAAAATCACTTAAACTATTATTATAGTACTTTATACTGCCATTTTTGCAAACATGGCTAGTAAGATAAATCTTTAGGCCCACGGCTGAATGATACTATGGCTTACATTAAGAGGTGACAAAGTCAGCTAATTTTTGACTCATTATCTTAAGGCTTATATCAACAATTTGTGTAATCAAAAATTTTGTTAAATGGATTCTGATGACATAGAGTGTAATTTAGGAGTAACCAAAATATTTGTCTTAGTAAAAAAACTAAATCAAATATTGTTTCACAGAATTTAAAGTGTTTCTGAGTTATTATATGACATTTTCTTCGATAAAAAAAACTAAATATCACTCACATCCAGTGTAAATTTCACCTGTGGAACAACTTAGATACTCATAAGTTGATAGGTCCTAGTTACAAACTAGCATAGCTAGGAGTATCAAAGAATTTAAAATAGTATATTTAACGTAGTTTGTGCTGAAGTTGAATGGTTCACACATCTTACTATGTTTATATCAAATAGATCAAAGCTAATTTTACTCCTGCTATGACTTTATGATATATTGAAACTGAATAGATCAAGCATCTTATCATGCATATACATGATCTAGATATTTATGTACCTGTTATTTTTATAAATTATGCTAAAGAACTGCTAAAGCATGATCTTATGAATTCTAGGATGAATAACTATATGCAGCTGCATTTCAAGACATTAAAAGAGCCTAAAAGGCAAAAAGTGGTTCTTGACTATAAAAGTCATAAAAGAACTTTATAGATCTCTTGAAAAAGAGTCTGTTTACTCTTAACAAAGAGTTATTCTAGGACATTGAACCTAGAATCATCGAGGGGGATGGGGTTAAGCACATAAGTTTGTCACCAGTGGCAACCCAACGAGTCTGACTGGAGATCCCAAGAAGCCAGTTCAATAGATAGGAACAAGCTGGAATGGATGACTATTGTGGAGCACTGACCCTGAGATTAAATTCTCTTAAAATAAATGCCCAAGAGGTTGTACATGGTACATGGATACCCCATCCCTATGGTGACAGTGTTCTGGTGTGATATGAGTAGGGTAAGTTTAAACTCTTAATAAGTCCAAGCATGATATGCATGGTTGTTCCTATCACATACCTTGAGAACTTACCTATATGAGAGGTTGTGCATGCCGCAATATAGGACATGGTGATCCTAGACAACTGTCATGAATATGAAAATATGCGCATAGCCAACCAAATGTGCTACCCGATAGATCCAGTTACCTCTAGCGCGTACTATGTGTGTCATTTTCTAATCTGGTTCAAAAAAACTGATTCAAGGCATAGTCCATCAATCTCTTCTTCAGACAAATATAATAGTCACTAAGTGTGATTCAAGGTTGTAGTCTATCTTATCTATGCATCGTATATAACTGCCATAAATTCTCTTATTCTTCTCTTATTTTCTTTTCTACTTTTACATTGGAACTTGACCTTTTGGAGGGGGAGGGTTAGGGGATTGTTGGCTGAGTGTGTGTTTGAGCTGACATAGCAAAAGTTTATGTTCCCATTAATAGTCCCACATCGGTTGGGAGTTTCCATGAATTGTACATATATACACTAGCTCTCATTTGCCTCATTGAACTCTTGGGTGGCTGCCCTATGGGCCACATGCGTGCACCGACGTCGACGTCCGGCTCGGCTCGGTTCGGCGCACGTAATGGTGTGGGTATGTGCCCACAGCTGCGAGCGTCGAATGTCGATTCGATTTTCTCTTCGGGTTCGGGCTGAGACCCTTAAAAAAAAAATTTCCACCTATTAATTTTTTACCATTTGTGAATCATAAATGTTTAAAAGTTGGACAGTAAAAACCTTTTGATTTTCACATTAGTCCAAACATTACAATGATTGATTTCCCACATTAATTCAAAGTTACACCTATTGATTACCCATATTAATCCAAACGTTTCAATATGTTTTTTTATGTGCCTTTATCTAGCATCAATTATGTCCTTAAAGTCCAGCCATCGTTTACATAGTTCTGTGCCTATATAATTTGCTTTTTTCTTCCTTTGGACACAAAAAAATCTCTACGGAATCTCTCTCTCAAATTTTCTCTTCACGAAGTTCTTTCTGTTCCTCATATTCTCGCTCTGGGCAAAGCTAAGTCAGGTCAATCTCCTCGAGTTGTGTGCGACAATGGGACACTGGTACAGTGGGGGTTTTACCACTAGGAGCATTAAAAAAGTCTGCACATAGACTCGAATTAACTTTTAGTGTAGTGCTTCGTGTGCGACTTTCCGGAGGCCGGTAACCATTAATTTTTTTATTTTATTTGCAGTTTTGAACAAGAAAAATATATTTATCTAACAAAGAGTAAAATCATCATTATATAATTGACTCACTGGAGTTTAGTATAGATATTCATATGCAATATTTTTAATTTGATTATTGATATTTAGAAAGTATGTACAATATGGACTAGAGCGTATTTCTAGTTTAGAAGTACTTTAGTATTTTCAACATGTTTTCCAATATGTTTCCTATTGATAAGAGTGCTTTGTGTATGAAAAATAATTTTCTGCTTTATCTTGGAGTACTTAGCAAAATATCAAAAATTATATTGGACTAATTCTTATAGAATTCTTATAATATGATATGTATTGTACTAGCTTATCCATATGATTTTTCAATTTTCTTACTATTTATTTGCCTCATCATGACTCATCGACATTAGATTGGTATTTTTTTCATATATAAGTATTTGTTCATACATACAACCAGGATCATACTAGCAATCTAGCAACAAATTGGCTTACAGTTTCTTACTTAAAAATTAGTAATATTTGAATAATCGGTACGACATTGTTTCTCAACTGTGGAACTTGAATGATACCATTGAATTTAAATTGTATTTAATTTTACTTGGTGAACGATTAAGCTGATAAATAACGTGCTCACCGTTTGAATGAATGATGATATTGTGAGGGCTAAAAATCTTTTATGGATTAATTAAATATGTTAACCATTATTTTTTTAGCTAATTCTGTTAAAGAAACTAAAACTAAAATTGTCCATATGGACGGAGTGGAAGTGTATTATTATACCCTGGGATCTGTATGCTAGATTTCTTTTCTTTTGATTTTTTACCTAATGCATGGCAGACATTCTATACTATTGATTCTATATCCTTTCATATTAATTTATGTTGATTTAGTCTTCCATTGTTTCTTCTGCAAACAAATATAATGATAATCACACAATAGTCTTCAACTCTTTGGGTGTGGTCGTACGACTTTTCCTCCTTTAGTTATTGACTCAATACAAAGACACACAAGGTTAACTTTGTTCCAGTAAAAATATTAGCAATATCATCAATCCTGTTGAGAAATACATATGAGATTAATTATAAGCTTTACTTATTTAATTTATCGACATTTTTGTCATCCATATGCTTAATTTGTCAAAAGGACAAAAATGCTAGGAAAGAAAGAATGTTATGGAACAGCAGACACGAACAGGAAACATGACACAGTAATATTGCTATTAGAATATATACATTCCCACTGTAAGTTGCTATGTGCAACGTTGGCATTGAGAATATTAGAGCAAAGAAATTTACTACGCTGACTTTCCAAGGATAAATACAAAATTATTTTATCATCCAGCCATCTAATGTAACATTTGCAATGATAGTATTATGATTACTAAAAAGAAAAAGGTTTCATAATGTATTATGAAATCTATCTATTATTGTAGGTTATGCTTGCAAATTTTGCGATGACAATATTATAATTTTATATTCAAACATTTTTATATTTTAACCATTCTCGTCTTATAACTGAGACTGCTAGTCTTACAAGTAGACAACTATGTTAGTTTGATGGAGCAATATGTTAGTTTCGTTACAATGTTAAATATATATATATTTTTTAAAATGTCTTTCATCTCGTGGTGAATAAGCTACCAGCATCCTATATAAATGATATTCATTTCTACCTTGTGTGCTCTTGCAAAATACGAATCAATAGTGAATCGCTGCCATAATTTATAAGTATTTAGAGCTCTTAAGCACATCAATGCTTCTTTAATGTTGTGGCATTAGCCAATGGCTACCTTTTGAATGTTTTGGATTATTTAAATGTGATAAATATTTACCAATTGAGTGATTTTAATTCTCCACCCGGTTAGAATTCAATGGTTTAAATTTAATAACCATGAATCCTCTTCATATTAGAATACCAAGCATTCAATTGATTATCAAATGGAGAAATGGTAGAAGAATAATCGTGCACTAAACTCAATATCTATTTATATGAAATCAGATTGATAAAATAAATCCATTAATACTTTTTATATATCTTAACATCCTAACCCTTGGTGGATATTTAGTTGGACTTCTACTTTTAAGTAGAACACTTTATACAAATAGGAAAAGCCTTCCTTTCTTAGTCTACTAGTCTAACACAATACATCATTGACATTTTGTCAAAATATAAATACATGTTGTTGTTGATTTATTTTAATAAATGATGCATGATTAAAACTGTAGGGAAAAAATTATTGTTAGAAAGGTTTGTGCATCGTTATATTTCTTGTTAATATACAAAGTAACTTCTATTTTCTTGAAGACATGATCATTATAAATATTTTAACTTTTATGAAAGGGGCATCTTGTTAATGGTGACGATAATACAAATTTATTTTTGTACTCACTTATTATTAACATGATCTTTGTAATGTTCTCTCTTTAATTCAGAAGCATTAGAGATTATGACTTATTAGAAAATGCTCAAACCTGCCAAGGATGAAGGTAAGTAATACAGAAGTCCTTCCCTCTATTTTTCTAAACTTGATATTTGTAAATCTTTTTTCCAAATTCTTGGATGATGGATGTTTAGTAAAATTATGGAACTATCTCAATATAACTACTAAGACAAAATCAAGGCTAGAAGTACAAAATTGTTCTGAACACATGGAAATGTAACTTTTTTACATTTATAATTCACATATTTTATTCACTTTGATTTCTATGTTTAGTTGGACAAATATATGAAAGTCTATGAGCCATCAATCTTGGTTTCTATATGTAGAATATGGTGATAATGTATGATATTTTTTCCTTGATCGGTTTATATGTTTGAACCTTAAATGGCTATAATATCACAATAATAGAATTTATAGTCAGAAAGAAATCACAATATTGATTTGTTACAATATTTAGACGAACTTTTTCTTTGCTTATATTCGGTGGTGCTATAATTCTTTTGACTTATTAAAAACAATTTAATCACATGAAAATAGTTACTAAAATTGTAAATTCCTTTAAATCTAATGTTTTAGAATTTGATATTATTTTGGGTACAAACCGAAAGAGTTCTTCTGTCAACCGGACATAAATAGTCCTAAGCGACACGGTACTTAATCATCCCCCTGTGGACCTCTGCTAGCTGGGAACCGGCCCCTGCAGCTTACCCAAGTTAATCAACTCTTGATAGACTAAATATTTCTTAAGGTTAATTTGCAAAATCACTTAAACTATTATTCTAGTACTTTAGTCTGCCATTTTTTCAAATCTTTAGAGCCATGGTTGAAAGATATTATCTCTTACTTTAAGAGATGACAGAGTCAGCTAATTTTTGACTCATTGTCTTAAGGCTTATATCAACAATTAGTGGAATCCTACATTTTGTTAAATGGGTTCTGATGACATACGGTATGACTTAGCAGTAATCCAAACATTTAACTTAGTCAAACCAAAAATTTCCTAAAGAAATGGACTACAATTGGTTTCACATAATTTAAAGTGTTTCTGAGTCATTATATGATATTTTCTTCGGATATAGAAAAAAACTAAAGATCACTAAGATCCAGTATAAGTTTTCACCTGTGGAACAACTTAGATACTCATAAGTTGATAGGTCCTAGTGACAAACTAGCATATCTAGGGGTGTCATTTTTAGCTTGTGATCGTTTTGTCATTTTTGACTTTTTATAAAATTGAATTTTTATTAATTAAATATGTGCTAATGATTTAATTAAGCCTTAACCTAGAAGTTAACCTAATATAGATATGACCATGGACTAGATATTACTTGAGAACCTTCTAAGCTAAGTGCCAAGATTAGAAATATCTAGATGTTGTGTATATAGGATATTTTGGTTAGATATTAGTAAAGGAAACCTAGTTTTGTTTTGAGCCTTTGATTGGACTTCATTTGCAAAGAGAGAAGCTTAGCCACACATCTAACTTTTTTCCTAACCCTAATTCCTACATAGATGGGCGGCCACAATGGGAATTACCCCCATATAAATAGCAACACATGAGTTTATCTTGCCTCTTTTAATACCAACAAGAAACCCTAATATAGTTCTTCGCTAATTTCTCCCACTTAATCCAAATTGATCACAAATTGAGTCAAATCAATTGCATCATCATCCCCAACAGTAGAGAAGGCTAGTGGAGGCTTGGTAGCAAGGTTTGAGGACCGTTGAACCATAGCAAATTGGTAGAGGAGCTTATTCCTAGGTTTTTACATTTAGATTGAACTCTCAATAGGTAAACCTCTCTAAAAACTTTAAAATCATGATTTCTCTTCATAGATGCATACATCTAGGTGTCATACCCCTGTAGATCAAGTTTGGTAGGATTTCGTGTCCTTTTGGTATGCGTATCGGACACGTATCGGAATTTTTAGATAGGTGTTTGATGAAATGCCCAAGTGAACTGTTTGTTCGTAATGTCTGAAACTACTTACATGATTTGATAACCCTATATATGAGGGACACAAAATCCTAACTCCGAGCAAGATTTTGTGTCATGTCCGCGTCAAAATTGGACATGCCCGTGCTGCACGAGACCTAGTGCTGTGTCCTGCTACCTCATTGCTGTTTCTCTCGACACAGGCCAAGTGGACACGTGCCACTTGGTGAACACCTTGGGGTAGTGACTGACAGGTCATGCCTAGAGTCTCACACGACCTCGTGTCATGTCGGACACGAAAACACACCCAAACTTGTACGAAATATTTTATCGATCAAAATACCAATATTATTACTTGGTTGTTGTATATATAACTGAACATCAAATATCAAGATATACTAAATATAGTTTTTATTTTTACCATGAATGGTTCAGTTTGACCTGTTTATCATTTTACCATGTCATCTTTGTCATTTTTTACAAAAATAGGTTGTAGTTTTTTTATGGTTAATATGACATGTTACTTTTACATTCATTGGCTATAAGGCCTATAAATAACTATAATGACCCTTTATTTGCATATATAACCTTCTAATCTACCATTTACATGTACTGTTAATATTTTCAATGGCAACAAAAGCGTTCTTCTTTTTTATTGTGATGGCTTTTGCAACGTCTCTAGGCGTTGCAATGGGTCTCGACACATTAAAAATCTATTGATGGAGAAGCACCAAGGGATCGACACTAATCAATTGGAAGAGGTCAAGCGTGAAGCTCCTGGCGGTCCAGACCCGATACATAATCTTGTGGCACCCACCAAGCCTGAAACACTTGTCGATGCTAATAGATGTAGAGAAATCAAGCGTAAACCCCCTGGAGGCCTCGACCTGATACACCATCGTGCAAGAACCACCATGCCTGAAGTATTCATAAATGCTAATAGATATGGAGACATCAAGCATGTAGTCCCAGGGGGGCGAGACCCGATCCACAATCATGCATCACCTACCATGCTTGAATCACTCGTCAATGCTAATGGATTTGGAGATATCAAGCGTGAAGCCCCTGGGGGGCCAGACCCGATACACCATCCAACATCACCCACCAAACCTGAAGCATTCACCAATGTTAACAGATTTGGAGCGATCAAGCGAGAAGCCTCTTTAGGACTAGACCCAATATACTATCACATGACACCAATCAAGCGTGAAGTACTCATCAAAGCTTATGGATTTTAAAAATTCAAACAAAGATTTGGAGAGACCAAGCGAGAAGCCTCCTTAGTCCCTTCGAGTTCGAAGCCGATCGACAAAGTTGTAATATATATCCACTAAACGACAATGAATTTGAAGAAATTAACCATGAAGTCCCTTCATGTCTGAACCTAATAAATAGTCCAGTGCCACCCACCAATTAGGCCAAAAGGTGGAGGCAATTGTATTCTTGGAAGAATATATATATATATATATATATATAAATAATTATATATATATATATATATATATTATTTGTAAGTTGTGATATAAATAAAATAAGATTGTCATGGACAATTAAATGTAGCACTTCTTTTATTATTATCCAGTTGAATTTCTAGTAAAATATCACTTCACATGGAGCAATGCTCTTTATCATAATGCATTATGCTGATTAAAACATGTGTTGAACAATCCCAAACTATTTCTTTCGGCCTACTGTAGTTTTTTTGAAACTTTTTGGTTTGGGGCAAGGTTGAAAACTTTTAATCCAATATGTTGTTTTTTTTTTCTTAAAAGAATAAGGAAATCAACTATAAAGAAGAAGAAAAACTCGACTACAGCTTAAATATCATTCCTACGTTTTCGATTGCCATGAAATATTTTACCAATCAAAATATCATAGTTATTATTGCATGGATAGGAAAATATAACTGAACCTTGAATTATCAAAAGTATTTAAAAGATTTTTTCTTTGTTCATCACTAACCAATCACTTTGATATGTTTGTTTTTTATTGTCACCATGACTAACGTCAAATTAGGTGCTATTTTTTTTAACAAATTTACGTGTTACTTCACGTTTTTTGTTAACAATTACGTGTGATATTCAATTTTTACATCGATTAAACTAAAAATTAGTAGTCTAAATTTGACAATGCACATAATTAAATTTTGGCTACACCTTCTAAGATACCACTAGTAAGTATCATAGCATTTTTGAAGGTGAGCAAACTGTTTTTAATTTTGCCTGATGATGGTGTTAGCACTAACTTGACACGAATGAATTACTTTGACATTTATTTTACAAACCATTCTCTAAATTACATGTTATTTTTTGGTTTCAAAGTAACATGTTACTTCTTTTTTGTTAAAAAATTAAATTAAGTGTTATCTTAACATGCAATTTTTGACGTAGTATTAATTTATTTGACACGCACAACTATTACAAAAACATTTATAAAATATTGTAGTTACCTCCTTTGATTTTCACATAACATTCTCTAGTTAATCTATTGCTAGTAGTATAGCCTTTGAATTGGCAACCAAATTGTCCCTTTGTCTGCATGGTAATGGTGACGGTTTTAGATCTCAGCATTATTAATGGATCCGACCCATCAAGATCATTAATGACATTTTACTAAGCCAACTTATGGCTCACAAGCATATGACAGACAATAATTATTTGGAGAGATCAATGGTCAATTTCGTTTGGTTAATTTATAAACGTGTGATTGTTGGAGTCCAGTCTGGATTTGGTAACAACATACTTGTGGCATCCAAATCTTATTAATTTTAATTTGATTAGATTTGGATGTCCACAATTGGTGTTGTGCTATTTTAGATATAATAGGATTCTTATTTTAGGAAATCCTATTTTGATCTAAAATATGATAATTGATGGGCTATTTTAGGTGTAATAGGATTCTTATTTATGGGCTTCCTAATTAAAAAAATCATATTATGACCTAAAATAGGATTTTTCTCATCCTATATATATGGGGTGAGGGTGGAGGCCTAAAGAACAAGCACAAAGCACAAAAGTAGAGATTCGGGATGCCTTTCCACAAGGAAATCTAAGAGAAAGTCTGTGCTTTGCTCTTAGGACTTCGCCATCCAAGATAGAATGAAGAAGAAGATATAATCGAGGAGTCGTCAGCTTCGATTAGAGAGATTGCTACGGGTTGGTGAGTGACCCCAACTGTAATCATATGTTTTTATTCTTGAGAGTGGTGAGGGGTTGAACCTATTAGGACAAAGGGTTCAATGTGAGATCTGTCAATCTTGTAATTTTATCTGAGTTATCCAGGTGTACGTCACCGCCAGATACTTGTCTTTATCTTGTGATTGGTGTCCGTTTGACTAGGGTTGGTTTCAGTCAGGTGGGTTGGCAAACGCTTTCGCACATACCCAACAATTGGTATCAGAGCTTTGGAGGTTCTGGAAACCATGTCTACGGAGTAGATGAACACTCGTATGATCACCTTTACAGGAGGAAATAAGCAATTTGGAAGCCAAGGATGGAGGATCTACTATGGTGCAAGGACTTGCATGGTCCATTGGAGGGCGACAGCGCGACGCCAAAGAAAAAGCTGCTGAAGACTAGAAACGACTGGATCAGAAGGCCGTTGGATTCATGCGCCAATGGTTGGAAGATTCGGTGTTCTACCACGTGTCCATAGAGAGTTTGGCAAAAGCATTATGGAAGAAGCTGCATTCGCTGTATGAAAGGAAGACGGCTGGAAACAAGGAGTTTCTTATTCGTCAAATCGTCAACTCGAAGTACACGGACGGTGCCCAGTGGCACAACATCCGAACGAGGTTCAGGGTATCATCAATTAGCTATCTGCGATGAAGATGGTGATTGATGATTTGTTTTAGGCCCTACTACTCTTGAGTTCTTTATCGAAAAGCTGGAAGACGTTGGTGGTGTCGATGAGCAACTCCGCACCCGATAGAGATGTTACGATAGAGGCAGTTAAAAGTAGCTTGTTTAATGAGGAGATCCGGTGCAAGCAAGCGGAATCGTCGTAGGAGTCCGCTCTGATGACTTTCTATGGGAAGGGAAGACCAAAGTCACAAGCGAAGACAAGGGGAGTTCTCGGGATCTTGCGATTGTGGACTATAAGGAGGGCTACTATTACTATGGCGAAAGGGGTCATATCAAGAGGAACTACATGAAGATCAAAACTGAGAAGGCCAAAGGCAAGGATGATCAGGAGGATCTCACAGCAATGGAAGATATCATCATGGCAACGACCGACGTAGAGGAACCTTATAGCATGTGTCACGATGGCGACTGGATCATAGACACGGGAGCATCATATCACGCCACTCAACATAGGAGGATCTTCACGTTATATCGTGGCAGCATGTTCGGACGTATAAAGATGGGCGACAAGGGGATCAGTGATGTACACTTGACGATGGAGTTTTGTGAGAAACTCGTCCTCATGGGTGCACGACATGTACCAAGTTTGTGCTGCAACTTGGTTTCGGTAGGGAGGGTGGCAAATGATTGTTCTCGTAGTCTGTTTGGGAGCAAAGATTGGATGAATATGAAAGATTCCCAACAGCTGGCATGGAGAGATTTATGTTGTAGCATGTACAGGCTCAAGCTGCTGAGCTATACAGGCAGGCCATAGACATCGGATGGATGCTCGAGGGGTGTTTGATAGGAGGTAGACCATCGAAAAATTGCTGAGGAGGGGCTTCTAGATGCTTTAAGGGTTATGGAGGATTCGGTTCGTCGAGACAAAGCGACGGATGGTGATGAATCAAAGATTGAGGGTCAGTCTGTCAATCCCATATTTGGCGACAGGTAGTTTGCCAAATCCTCTCAGAGCGATATTGGTTTCAGCAGTTTGAAGCCAGGAAGAAGATCAAGTTTTACAGCAAACTCAATCTGAAGCGGGAGTATCATCATTTACTCAGTTCAAGGGGAGCTGCGGGTCATCGATGGCATGCACAATGCGTGATATTCTACTCAAGGACGCATGTGTATGGGGGAGCTTCAAGTTTGGACACGAAAGTGGGCAGGTTCAGGAGTTTGAATCTTGTGAGAACTGTACCGTCCATTTGGTTGGGCCAGCCATGGGTAAAGAAGCTCGTCGAAATATTAACACTTTTCGGTGGAAGACGAAAGTCGAGGACAAGCAGCCAAGACTTACGGTGAGGCTGATCATCAAAGACTTCGGTCTTGGTCTTGTTATAGATATCAGCAGGATCTTAGTGGTGTAGGAGGTGCTACTCAAGGCAGCTAACGTCGACGTGACGGTCGAGGAGCTGGAGACTAAGGAAGATACAAAGCAACTCAGGAGATCGGAGATCAGGAAAATGGGGGAGCAGGAATTCGATCATGGGACGACAGCCATGGAGTCCAGTTGAGGACCCATCGGGTCAATACCCTCTCATCGGACTGGAGGAAGAGATTGTTGGGGTCCAGTCTGGATTTGGTAACCACATAATTATGGAATCCAAATCATAGTAAATATTTGATTTGATTAGATTTGGATGTCCATAATTGGTGTTGTGCTATTTTTGATATAATATGATTCTTATTTTAGGAAATCCTATTATGATCTAAAGTAGGATAATTGATGGGCTATTTTAGGTGTAATAGGATTCTTATTTGAGGGCTTCCAAATTAAGAAATCATATTATGACCTAAAATAGGATTTTCTCATTGTATATATATGGGGTGAGGGTGGAGGCACAGAGAACAAGCACAAAGCACAAAAGTGGAGATTCAGGGTACTTGTCCACAAGAAAATCTAAAAAAAGTCCGTACTTTGCTCTTAGAACTTTTCCATCCAAGATAGAAGAAAGAAGAATGGGTCTCAATACATTAAAAATCTATTGTCGGAGAAGCACCAAGAGATCGACACTAATCAATTGGAAGAGGTCAAGAGTGAAGCCCCTGGCGGTCCAGACCTGATACATCATCTTGTGGCACCAACCAAGACTGAAACACTTGTCAATTCTAATATATATGAAGAAATCAAGCGTGAATCCTCTGGAGGCCCGGACCCGATACACCATCGTGCAACAACCACCATGCCTGAAGTACTCATAAATGCCAATGGATATGGAGATATCAAGCATGAAGTCCCTGGGGGCCAGACACGATACACCATCATGCATCACCTACCAAGCCTGAAGCACTCGTTAATGCTAATGGATTTGGAGATATCAAGCGGAAAGCCCCTGGTGGCCCAGACCCGATACACCATCCAACATCACCCACCAAACCTGAAGCGTTCACCGATGCTAACGGATTTGGAGAGATCAAGCGGGAAGCCTCTTTAGGATTAGACCCATCATAGTATCATGCGACACCCATCAAGCGTGAAGTACTCACCAAGCTTATAGATTTTAAAAATTTAAACATTTAGTCCCTTCGAGATCGAACCTGATATACAATGTTGCAATATATATCCACTCAACGATAATAAATTTGAAGAAATTAACCATGAAGTCCCTTCATGTCTAAATCTAATAAATAATCCAGTGCCACCCACCAATTAGGCCAAAAGGTGGAGTCAATTGTATCGTTGAAACAATGTATACATATATTATTTGTAAGTTATGATATAAAATAAGATTGACATGGACAATAAAATGTACCACTTCTTCTAGTATTATCCATTTGATTTTTTAGTAAAATATCACTTCAAGCAGAGCAATGCTCTTTACCATGATGCATTAAGCTGATTAAAACATGTGTTGAATATTCCCAAACTTTTTCTTTGAGCCGACTACAGTTTTTTTTAAAACTTTTTGGTTGGGAGCCAGGTTGAAAACTTTTGATCCAATATGTTGTTTTTTCTTAAAAGAATAAGGAAATAAACTATAAAGAAGAAGAAAACACGACAGCATAAATGTCATTCCTATGATTTTGATTTCCATGAAATATTTTACCAATCAAAATATCATAATTATTGTTGCATGGCTAGGAAAGTATAACTGAACCTTCAATTATCAAAACGTTTTAAAATATATTTTTTCTTTGTTCATCACTAACCAATCACTTCGATATGTTTGTTTTATAGTGTCACCATGACTGACGTCAAATTAGGTGCTATTTTTTGCAACAAAATTGCGTGTTACTTCACGTTTTGGGTTAAAAATTACGTGTGATATACAATTTTGACATTGATCAAACTAAAAATAGTCCAAATTTGACAATGCACATAATTAAATTTTTGCTACTAGTATAATAGCATTTTCGAAGGCGAGCAAAGTGTTTTTAATTTCGCCTGATGATGATGTTAGCACTAACTTGACACGAATCAATTACTTTGACATTTATTTTACTAACCATTCTCCAAATTACGGGTTATTTTTTGGTTTCAAAGTAACATGTTAATTTTTTTTGTTACAAAATTAAATTAAGTGTTACTTTAACATGCAATTTTTGACGTAATGTTAATGTATTTGACATGCACAAGAAATACAAAAACATTTATAAAATGTTGTAGTGACCCCCTTCGAATTTTAAATAACATTATCTAGTTAATCTTGCTAGTAGTACAGCCTTTGAATTGGCAACCAATTTATCCCTTTGTTTGCATGGTAATGGTGATGGTTTTAGATCCCAGCATTGCCAATGGATTCGACCCATCAAGATCATTAATGACATATTACTAAGCCAGATTATGGCTCACAAGCATATGGCAGACAATATTAGTTTGGAGAGCTCAGGGGTCGATTGCGTTTGGACAAAAAAATGATGCATAAACATGTGATATCCATTGAGACTGAACTTATCGATGGAAATCGGTATCGAGAAATCTTTACAAGTCCCTTCAGGGCCAAACCCCAAACATCCTACTAACTCTGGAACCATCAATGTCGATCAGTACGAGGAGATCAAGGATCAAGTTTCTTCAGGTCTGGATCCGCTACACCCCGAGCCTCGGGCCATCGATATCAATTCATTCGGATAGATGAAGAATCATGTTCCTTCTAGTACCCGAATGACAAAGATTCATGTGCCAGCCATCGATGTCAATTGCTTTGGAGAGATCAAACATGAACTTTCTTTCGGTCAAAATTAATAAACATATCGGAGAGATGTTGTAGTCCTTTATAAAATGAGATTACATTGGAAAATGAATTAAGCATGACTTCTTTTATCTGTTATTCTTGAAGTTAAGTTTCTAGCAAAATATCACTTTCAATTGTGCAATTTCTTTGTGACTTTATTGCCATTAGTAGCTTTTCGCCATCAAAGTAATAAAAAATAGTTTATAGTGTTATTTTAATCGAAATATGTATTGAACATGCATAAAAATTCATGGGTTAACTTTAGAGAACAGTCAAGGAATAGTCATGTGTATACTCATAAAATTCTAAATCAAGGTCTCCTCCCACTATGAAGATAAATAAGGTTTGATGAACATATTTTTTTTATCATATTCTTAAAAATAACGATTGTACCATTTTATTTTATACTATGGGTTTGATTGAAAATATGATTTAGAACAATAGATGGACCTTTTTTTCATTATCGGTGTGTACTATTTTTTCGTGCTATTGTGACACATGTAATCCCCATGTTAAAATTTTAATAAAAGTTCCTTTTTTTATCTATTTTTAATTAATTATTTATTAGTTAGGCATTATGCATATATGTTAGAACCTTCTACCTATAAGATAGAGTTTTAGGCTTGACCATAGCAAATATAGTTTTCTAAAGTCATAGCCATAGAATATGTCGCTACAACTTTAAAGCCAGCCACAATCAGAGCAAAACCTATGCTAGAGAAAAGCCCATGCTAGAACAAGCCCACAGATCGGACCCAATCTTCCTATAACCGGTCCACAGACCGACCCATTTACTCAGGGCCAAGTGATAGCCAACCCACCATTAGAATTGGGTTCAACAGACCCATTCAATTAGAGCCTAGTCACAAATTGTACTTAAAGTCCAGGTGTGGGAATTTATAACCATTCTACGTCTTCTTCTCCTCCTTCTCTTTGCTTCTCTTCCTTTCGCAAACTCGACGCAGTAGTCAACACTATCGGCGGAGCAACGAATGACCGATGGTCATCGCTTGAACTTTTGGAAGGCTTTCGAGAGATCTCTTCCACTGAACTAGCCATTCCATCCTAACCGTTCGCCCACAACCGACCTATCTCCGACCATCGCGGCTGTCGGTTGCCAACGGCTGCCACCGCCTCTCTCACCTATAAATAGGAGCAGACTCCATCTCTATTCATTATCCTCCACTAATACGATGAAGCCATGGCCGATTGCCACCTCCCCATTCCTTCTTCCTCCTATCAACCACCTGTCTTGAAGCCAGGGAGCTTCCTCTCCAGCGACAACATCAAACCATCAACAGCGACCTCTACCATCGACACAGAGTCGAACCGTGAGATCGACAGCGACGAACCTCCGAAGATTGTGTTCACCTCCAGTCATCTTCTCCAAGCACGAGTGATGGTACATTGTTCTTATCCGAGCGGACACTGCAGTACAGATCATTTTTCATATCGGGAATAGTAACAATTTGGTAGATGGCCTGTCGAGTCGACGGTGGGTGTTGACGCCTCTTGAAGCACATCGAGATCATGGTCCAACGATACTTTCTCGACAGCCGGCAAGCTTTCCCTGACAAATCGTCAGCGACGGCCATAGCGTGGTAATTTTCCACTGAATTCCTCCACCGCACAGGCGTCGGCAACCTCTTCGAACAGTCGATCACCTCCACCGCGAACTTGATGTTCTCTATCGTGAATTCTTCCGTCGGTTGTCTTCTGTCGAGCAACCGATCTGGAAATTAAAATCAAAATCGGTTTTAAAATCAATACAATAAGTCTTCCAAACTCTAATTTTTGTTTTCTTGATTAATTCTCTTGATTTTGGTTCTTGAGACCGATTAGAATTAACAAAGAAATCCTTGGTGATTTGTTTCTACTCCTGCACCCTACCTATTTGTGCAATTGACT
This sequence comes from Iris pallida, assembly GCA_029216955.1. Taxonomy (NCBI): domain Eukaryota; kingdom Viridiplantae; phylum Streptophyta; class Magnoliopsida; order Asparagales; family Iridaceae; genus Iris; species Iris pallida. Next base: position 37,578,536 of record JANAVB010031617.1, read on the forward strand.
GAATCAGAGTTTTGTGTCGAAGATGGACACACAAAGTTTATATTGGACTCGAGGGACTGTGGTTTTTTTGTTCGAGTCAAGACCCTTCAAATACAGGTCGTGCCTCTGTATTTATTCTTTGGAACCTTTGATTCGGTCGGGTTTTGGCTTGACATGGGACCTCGTGTGACCGACACGCGTACGGTTGTGACGTGTCTGGGAGAGCACGAGCTCGTGCTGGCACATATAATAAGTTAGTGTTGTGGTGTAGATTGAATCATGTCCAGTAAACTGGGAGCATACCGCGAGGAAGGACAAAAGGGGATTGAATTTGAATTGAATTTCTAGGCTCGGACCTTGGGCTAGTTTTGTTAGGCAGACTATTTAAATATAATTAGAGTATGGAGTTTAACTGAGTGGGCCCAAGTCCAGGAAGATTGGGTTAGGCTGGTTTCATGATTAAATTGTTTGATGTCTAGGCCGAGCTCAATGGTAGAGCCTGTATAGCTAATAGTGTGTAGAAATATTTTGCTATTAATAATTATTTTTAGAAATAAAGTTTACTAGAAATAAGTTTCTTAGGTTAAATATTAGGAATAGAGGTTCAATGTTAAGTTGGAAATTTTAGAAATATATCATAAGAAATATTGTGTCTCTTTGACACAGATTTTCTGTAGCCCCTCTTCCCGACAATCTAGAAAAAAAATTTCTATTTGAATTAAAGGGGTAATTTTTGGATTTTTTTTATAAACATTTAATTAAATAGTTATTGCAATAATGCTTCTAAGTCATGGTTGAGTTTTGGAGCACAAGATGACTAGTAATCGTGTCACGGATAGTGCACTAGCGTGTCTTGACTAGTGTTTTAGCAATGATAGAGAAGGCCGAGCCATAACGATAACCTAACTAGGAAAATCATGCTAAGTTGTAACTTGACTACTATAAATAATTTAATTAGTTATTTATTACAATTATGACTCTTAGAAAATCCGGTTGTACCAAACTAGTTGGACTTGACCCGAACCAAGCCCAAGCTCTAGTAGAAATGTAGTGCAACCAATGGCGTCCTTGTACATAAATAAATAAATAAATAAATAAATATACATATTTTTTGTTTTATATATATATATATATATATATATATATATATATATATATATATAATTTTATTTTTTTTCTATTTGAATTAAAGGGGTAATTTTTGGATTTTTTTTATAAACATTTAATTAAATAGTTATTGCAATAATGCTTCTAAGTCATGGTTGAGTTTTGGAGTACAAGATGACTAGAAATTGTGGTATAGATAGCGCACTAGCGTGCCTTGACTAGTGTTTTAGCAATGGTAGAGAAGGCCGAGCCACAACGATGACCTAACTAGGAAAATCAGACTAAGTTGTGACTTGACCCCTATAAATAATTTAATTAGCTATTTATTACAATTATGACTCTTAGAAAATCTGGTTGTACCAAACTAGTCTGACTCGACTTGAACCAAGCCCAAGCTCTAGTAGAAATGTAGTGCAACCAATGGCATCCTTGTAGATAATATATATATATATATATATATATATATATATATATATATATATATATATAAATAAATAAAATAAAATAAATGAAATAAATTAATATATATATATATATATATATATATATATATATATATATATATATATATATATATATATATATATATATATATATATATATATATATATAATGCAAATGACCTCTAGCCTAGTGGTTAAGAGAGACGCATGCGGTCCGAGTGGTCAGGAGATCGATTCCCGGTAGGAGCGTTCGCCACAATTAGCTTCTTTCAATATATATATATATATATATATATATATATATATATATATATATATATATATATATATATATATATATTTTCAATATATATATTTTTTTCAATATATATATATATATATATATATATATATATATATATATATATATATATTACTAGTTCATTTTTATAGTCTCGTGAATAGTTTCTATAAATTGTATGTTAAATATAATGCATACATTATTCGCTATTTTAATTATATTTACCATGGAAATACGATAACATGATCTTTCAATGATATTTTGGAAAATTGGGATTTATTTTGGCTATATATACTTGTGTACAAATATATTCATAAGACAGACATAGTGTCTTATAGATACATCCAAGATTTTTATTTATAAATTTCATTAAATAGAATTAATAATATATGTGAGGACCCTAATTTTTGGGATTTAGTTTTTTAGTATTTCTAATTATTAGATTATATTATATATTTAATTATGATTATATATGTACTCTTCCGTGTCTTTAATTTTTGGAGCACAAGACATGCCCATCTCTTGAAACGTCCTTCATGAGTTTTGTAATAGACAGGATGACCTTCAACTTGATATATTATGTCCCATCCAAACTTGTCTTCTAGCATTCTTTTGACTTTGTGCAACTTCGGGTCAAATTTAGGCAATTAGATTATTTACCATAATTCCAGACCTAACTTCCCACGTGAGTTCGGGACTCGACATAAATCAAAACTATTCGACCGAATTATGGTTTTGACTCATTTTGAGCCTACAACGCACATGCTAAGAGTGTGCCACTCAATCGAGTCTCCATGTGCTATTTAATTGCGAATGGCACAAGAGACTTATTGGTTGACTCTTAGAGTTGATCGGATTAGAAAATATATATTTGGACCCTAACCTAGCCAACCCCACCTGGTAGGAAGCCATGTTAAGTTGCCATGACAGTATAATTATTATGGATTTATTTTGGGATGTTATACAGTCAATTAGATTTAAATACAATTTTGTGTATATGATTATATTTATAATAGTCTAATATTATATATATATATGGCCTTAGTTATGGTTAAGTTTGAGATAGATATCGAGTAGGAATTTTAGTACGAATAGTGTAGTCGTGTACTTTGACTAGTCTATTACCCATGGTAGGGAAGGCCGAGCCATAAGTGTGTTCTAACTAGGATAACCAGGCCATTGCGACTTAACCTCCACCAATGATTTATTTATTTAATTATTAGATTATTGACTTTCTAGGAGACCCGGTTGTACAAATTTTGCCCCGACTTGACCCGAACCAAATCCCAATCTAAATAGACATTTAGTACTCTCAAATACCTTTATGTTAATATATATTTTGTATATATATTTTATTAATATTAATATATTTTCAATTTTGGAATGTTTCTATTTATAGAAAGTGTCTACGTGTAATCCTAGTGTAATCCTAGTTGGCATTAGTTTATATTTGACCCAAAGCCCAACCCAAACCTATGTAGGCATGTTGGGCATTAATATATATTAATAAATATATATATATTGTATATTTAATTTAGATTTAGATTGTATTTATATTAGAAATCTAACTAGTTCCATATTAGGAAACCTTTTATTTAAATCCTCAATCAATCAATTAACCAACTCATCAAATAACCAAACCAATCCATGTGGACCCCACATATGACCAACCAAAGATTATTTTCATGTAATTTTCGTCCAAAAATAAACTCCTACATTGGCGGGCCATGTCATGCATGGAAACACCCTCCTACATATATAAACTCAACCCATAGGCCCATATATATATCAACCCTTATCAAAACCCTAACCCTAACACCAAAAACTCTTATTTATCACCAAGAGCAGCTCCTTTACTATTAATTTCGAAAATAGCATCTCCTCCCTCTACTACATCATCCCTTCCATCACATAACTCATCCTCCTCCTCCATAAAAGCTCCTACTTTTATCCTTCTTCCATCCAAACTCCACCAAACCAACCCTAAAAACTCTATCTTCTCCATCCAACCATCTAAAACCATTGCCAACTCCTCCAAACTCATCAAGAGAGGATTATCAAGCAAGGATAGCAATAAAGGTGGGAGCTTTAGCAAGGAGAAGCCTCCACAACCCAACTAGCAAGGACTTTTGGTAAGAAACCCTATTTTTTTTTATCTCAAACCTATGCTATAAATCTGTAGAAATTATGGTATTAGTTCTGTAGAAATAGTGTTTTGATGTCTCTTGGGTATTATTTTCACCTATAAGAGTTTCATTAATTATGATAGCTATTTTCATGTTTCGGTAGAGCCAAAACTTACCACGTTGTGAAGGAACTATAAGTTTCTGTAGGAATTTTTCAAAACTAAATTTTATGTAGGTTAATATATTTAAATTAGGATTTTAAAACATTTTTTCATGAATTTATCAATTCAATTCTGTTCGAAAAAATTATAGGTCAAAATTAGTCATTTTCGGGTGACTTGTTGACCTAGAAGATTCCAAACCATTAGTACCATGAAATCCTTGCATAAAAATTTTATATTCTAATATTTAGAGCATTTTAATTCTGTTTAAATTGTATTTTTGAGGATTTTTATAATTTTAGATAATTAATGAAGTTCTAGACAAATTTTGGGTAGAATAGTCGACCCGATAGACAATTAGTAGTATAATTCTTTAGAAATATAAATTCTGGAAATTCTGAGATAAATCAATAGAAAATTAGTTTAAATAATATTCTTATGATTTTTATATGATTTTTAAGTATATGATTGAAGTAGCAACATAACTGACTAATTGGGAGTTGGAAACTAAATTTTTAAGTATATGATTTTTAAGTATTAGATTTTAAGTATATGATTTTTATATGATTTTTAAGTATATTCTTGGTATCCCATCTCTAGGACCGGGAGTGTCCCATGGCATTACGGTAGTAGAGACTTATCTTTTGTTTCGAGGTCGGGAGCGTCCTATGGCGTTACGATATTGAGACGTCTTATTGATCTTTGTCTATTTTACATTTTTCTACTTCATTCTGCATGTTATTTACTGTACAGTAGGCATGTATATTATGTGTCTTGCTAGTCCTCTGTGGACCTGGTGATCTCTCTAGGTATTAGCTGAAGATATGATACATTGATGGATGACGTTGCTACACCAAGACCGCATGTATATTTAGTTGATGTTTTATCGTTCTCTTCCGTAATTAGATTTTGTCCTATATTATATTACTTTGACATTGTTGCTGTATAGCCTAGTTTTACAAGCTTTATCTTTTATTAGAAGTTTGTTCAAGATAATTGCATTAGAGTCTGGTCCACTTTATTGTATATTATCTTTTCTTGTTACTTGTAGTAACCGGTTTGCTAATGTCTGACCAGCATTAGTTTACTTGGTTTATACAAGAGTTTATCTTCAGTGGATTGAGATATTTGTAGATTGCTTTAAGCAACCAGACAGCTTATACGTATTCGAGCTGGGCTGGAGTCCTCTCGATGCGTAGCTGGCATGTATACGTATCCTAGTCCTATATATTTTGGGACTAGAGCATTACATATTTTTATGGTGGCCCATGCAGGTCGAGTTAGCCGTTTCGGTTATGTCACAGTACCGAGCGGGCCTGCAAACATGACTACACCCTTAGGAATCTCATTCCACAACTGCCTTGACAATTCTTTTAGAAATTTTCTACCGCCTTTGAACTTCGCATTTACTCTCGATTACTATTCCCTTGCTTTCTCGTATCATTGCTTCTCGTCCCTTCCAATTTCGGTATGACGAATAATCGTGCTATATAGGATTTAGCAAAAATTCTTAAGTTATAGTGTAAGTTAGTTTGCTTATTGTATTGTGATTGCTTGATAGATAAGTAGGATTAGAGATGCCATATGCCATAGGGCATCATGTGTTCGATGAGGTAGTTTGACCAAAGGTGGGTAGACGTCCTCATTATATGCATACATATATGATCATACTGGGTTACGTCCTTATGGTGGCCACTTGATCAAGAAGAGAGTGGTAGTTTTAGTGTAGAGATCGACCCTCTAAGAGATGAAACTAGACATAGCCTAACCCAACCCATTTACTATTATATCATGTCAATTATAAAATTAGGATTTGACAGATTGATAGGTATCACTTAACTTGGTTAGGTAAAGGGAGACTTATATAATTGTCTTGATAAAATGGTTAGGAGGACAAGCCTTCAACATGATCATTGCAAGACCGTTAGTACCAAAAAGTGTGACTAGAGATAACCATATATAGCTTTACGAATGTTGCAAATCAAAATTGTTTAGGCTTGGTTATTACTTGACTTATTAGGAGACACTGTAGTGACCTAGCATATCCCTTAAACTATTCCTAGTTACTCTAGCACGGTTCTTTATTAGTGAGCCTTATTTTAATTTCGAGGACGAAATTCTTTTAAGGTGGGTAGATTGTAAGGACCCTAATTTTTGGGATTTATTTTTTTAGTATTTCTAATTATTAGATTATATTACATATTTAATTATGATTATATATGTACTCTTCCGTGTCTTTGATTTTTGGAGCACAAGACATGCCCATCTCTTGAAACGTCCTTCATGAGTTTTGTAATAGACAGGATGACCTTCAACTTGATATATTATGTCCCATCCAAACTTGTCTCCTAGCATTCTTTTGACTTTGTGCAACTTCGGGTCAAATTTAGGCAATTAGATTATTTACCATAATTCCAGACCTAACTTCCCACGTGAGTTCAGGACTCGACATAAATCAAAACTATTCGACCCAATTATGGTTTTGACTCATTTTGAGCCTACGACGCATATGCTAAGAGTGTGCCACTCAATCGAGTCTCCATGTGCCATTTAATTGCGAATGGCACAAGAGACTTATTGGTTGACTCTTAGAGTTGATCGGATTAGAAAATATATATTTGGACCCTAACCTAGCCAACCCCACCTGGTAGGAAGCCATGATAGATAGCCATGACAGTATAATTATTATGGTTTTATTTTGGGATGTTATACAGTCAATTAGATTTAAATACAATTTTGTGTATATGATTATATTTATAATAGTCTAATATTATATATATATATGGCCTTAGTTATAATTAAGTTTGAGATAGATATCGACTAGGAATTTTAGTACGAATAGTGCATTCGTGTACTTTGACTAGTCTATTACCCATGGTAGGGAAGGCCGAGCCATAGGTGTGTTCTAACTAGGATAACCAGGCCATTGCGACTTAACCTCCACCGATGATTTATTTATTTAATTATTAGATTATTGACTTTCTAGGAGACCCGGTTGTACAAATTTTTCCCCGACTTGACCCGAACCAAATCCCAATCTAATAGACATTTAGTACCCTCAAATACCTTTATGTTAATATATATTTTGTATATATATTTTATTAATATTAATATATTTTTAATTTGGAAAGTTTCTATTTATAGAAAGTGTCTACGTGTAATCCTAGTTGGCATTAGTTTATATTTGACCCAAAGTCCAACCCAAACCTATGTAGGCATGTTGGGCATTAATATATATTAATAAATATATATATATTGTTTATTTAATTCAGATTTAGATTGTATTTATATTAGAAATCTAACTAGTTCCATATTAGGAAACCTTTTATTTAAATCCTCAATCAATCAATTAACCAACTCATCAAATAACCAAACCAATCCATGTGGACCCCACATATGACCAACCAAAGATTATTTTCATATAATTTTTGTCCAAAAATAAACCCCTACATTGGCGGGCCATGCCATGCATGGAAACACCCTCCTACATATATAAACCCATAGGCCCATATATATATCAACCCTTATCAAAACCCTAACCCTAACACCAAAAACTCTTATTTATCACCAAGAGCAGCTCCTTTACCATTAATTTCGAAAATAGCATCCCCTCCCCTCTACTACATCATCCCCTCCATCACATAACTCATCTTCCTCCATAAAAGCTCCTTCTTTCATCCTTCTTCCATCCAAACTCCACCAAACCAACCCTGAAAACTCTATCTTCTCCATCCAACCATCTAAAACCATTGCCAACTCCTCCAAACTTATCAAGAGAGGATTATCAAGCAAGGATAGCAATAAAGGTGGGAGCTTTAGCAAGGAGAAGCCTCCACAACCCAACTAGCAAGGACTTTTGGTAAGAAACCCTAATTTTTCCATCTCAAACCTATGCTATAAATCTGTAGAAATTATGGTATTAGTTCTGTAGAAATAGTGTTTTGATGTCTCTTGGGTAGTATTTTCACCCATAAAAGTTTCATTAATTATGATAGCTATTTTCATGTTTCGGTAGAGCCAAAACTTACCACGTTGTGAAGGAACTATAAGTTTTTGTAGGAATTTTTCAAAACTAAATTTTATGTAGGTTAATATATTTAAATTATGATTTTTAAATATTTTTTCACGAATTTATCAATTCAATTCTGTTCGGAAAAATTATAGGTCAAAATTAGTCATTTTTGGGTGACTTGTTGACCTAGAAGATTCCAAACCATTAGTACCATAAAATCCTTGCATAAAAATTTTATATTCTAATATTTAGAGCATTTTAATTCTGTTTAAATTGTATTTTTGAGGATTTTTATAATTTTAGATAATTAATGAAGTTCTAGACAAATTTTGGGTAGAATAGTCGATCCGATAGACAACTAGTAGTATAATTCTTTAGAAATATAAATTCTAGAAATTCTGAGATAAATCAATAGAAAATTAGTTTCAATAATATTCTTATGATTTTTATATGATTTTTAAGTATATGATTGAAGTAGCAACATAACCGACTAATTGGGAGTTGGAAACCCAAAAACTGTGTTCGGTGTCTCGGGGAGCCTGTGTGTGATTGTATGGGTATAAAGGGTTCGACGAGAAATTGAATATAATCTTAAAACATTATCTTGACTAATTAAGTCATATTGTAAGTTCATGAGTAGTGGTTTAATTTAGTTAATTAATTATTTAGGAGCGTCGGGTTCCGGCGGCGTTGATACGGGAGCGACGTTTCAGATTCACAGCTCGACACCAGGCAAGTACACCTTGCCAAACTTTACAGTATTTACATGCATATTCTATATTGTTATCTCTTTCCAGTTCTACTTCATATCTTTCATTCATGTTTATGTTACTTCTACTTTCTTATTTTATGTGCATGTTCCTTATTGAGTCATCTTATGCCATTATTATTCTACGCGAGTCTTGTGACGATTTTGACTAGTCTTCTACCTTCGCCCTTGATCTTGACTTGACCTATAGTCGTGATTGATTGATTCGACATTAGCCTTGATATCTCTAGAACTGGGAGCGTCCAATGGCGTTACGGTATTAGAGACTTCTTATCGACCTGTTATTCCATCTCTAGATCGGGAGCGTCCAATGGCGTTACGGTGTTAGATACTTCTTATCGACTTGTTATCCAGTCTCTAGGACCGGGAGTGTCCCATGGCATTACGGTAGTAGAGACTTATCTTTTGTTTCGAGGTCGGGAGCGTCCCATGGCGTTACGATATTGAGACGTCTTATTGATCTTTGTCTATTTTACATTTTTCTACTTCATGCTGCATGTTATTTACTGTACAGTAGGCATGTATATTATGTGTCTTGCTAGTCCTCTGAGGACCTGGTGATCTCTCTAGGTATTAGCTGAAGATATGATGCATTGATGGATGACGTTGCTACACCAAGACCGCAGGTATATTTAGTTGATGTTTTATCGTTCTCTTCCGTAATTAGATTTTGTCCTATATTATATTACTTTGACATTGTTGCTGTATAGCCTAGTTTTACAAGCTTTATCTTTCATTAGAAGTTTGTTCAAGATAATTGCATTAGAGTCTGGTCCACTTTATAGTATATTATCTTTTCTTGTTACTTGTAGTAACCGGTTTGCTAATGTCTGACCAGCATTAGTTTACTTGGTTTATACAAGAGTTTATCTTCAGTGGATTGAGATATTTGTAGATTGCTTTAAGCAACCAGACAGCTTATACGTATTCGAGCTGGGCTGGAGTTCTCTCGATGCGTAGCTGGCATGTATACGTATCCTAGTCCTATGTATTTTGGGACTGGGGCGTTACAATATATATATGTTAATTAAATTTGTTTAGATTATTCTCTAAATTAATGGTTGTATATGCTTATGTGGTATATATATATATATATATATATATATATATATATATATATATATATATATATATATATATATATATTCATTAATTTGATGGTCACATAAGTTTAAAAATAATATATATATATATAAATATATATATATATATATATATATATATATATATATATATATACACGTACACGTATTCATACTACTATGTATATTGATATATATATATACATACGCACGTATATATATATACACACAAAATACCTATATATATACATATATACACTTATACATATATATATATATATATATATATATATATATATATATATATATATATATTTTTATTTTATATATATATATATATATATATATATATATATATATTATTCATATATATATACATATATTTATATCTTTATATATACATACACGTACACACATTTATAATATATTTATATACATATATATACTCATACTTTTATATATTTATTTGATACGAATTAATATAACCAAAATTAGTAAATAATTCTTATCTAAATATTAACCTCAATAATAATAATAATAATAATAATAATAATAATAATAATAATAATAATAATAATAATAATAATAATAATAACGAAAATCAATAAACTAATAATGGTAGATATACTCTTTATGCGCAGTCTAAAAATTACCCTTTAAATAAAATGAGTTAATAATTAAAATATTTTACAATTTTCGGGAAGGGGAGCTACAAATCTACCCACCTTAAAATAATTTCGTCCTCAAAATTCTAATTCATAATTATTCTTAAAATTCAAAAAAACAAAATCTATCTTAACCTTAATCTCCTTAAATTTAATTTCTCAAAATAGTTGTATCCTCCTTCTAGTCATTTTGTAACTACGAAACTCCGAGGACTTTTACCCACCTTTGGTCACACTACTCTCTCAATGGTATGTGTAGTGCCCCGCTCCTTGCGGTCCACTATGTAATACCTACGGCTTGTTGACTCAGTCATGAACTGAGTACTTGGTGAAACCTTTGCCGGTATCGATTGATCACGGATGAAATGCAATGAACCTTTCCAATTGATGGATTGGCTTCTATTGAAATGAATCCAAGAGTTTTGTTGAATGTTTTCTCTTCGCTGCTTGGTTTTGATGAATGCGTTTTCGTGTTGGTTTTCGATGATTAGTTTTCATTGTTCGCTTTCATCGCATTTCGCATTCATTCCGAATCTTGAGAGAAAGAGACGAAGTATGCTAATCAACTGTTGGTGCCATTGTAGGCCGTGTGAATTATTCGTGAACGGTGCGTGAAGTCCCTCCTTCTCTCTACTAAGATTTATCTCGGTGAGTTGCTTCAACCGAACAGACATTGATCTGTACGCCTAAGAAAAATGATCTATAGTCTACTCTGTTGCCTTGTTCCAATGATCAACGATACCACATCCACAAAAGATAAGAGAAGATAATTGAATTGAATCAAATACAAGAATATGTGTTGCCACTCTATCTGCTCGATAAGAATGATCATCTGCTTGTCACCAGTATGCTTGAAAATGTAGACATGTACAGATGAACTTGTACGTGTTGAGATAAACCTGAAGGCACGAATCAAACGTGTCGTATACCTGTGCATAAGTCCAAGTGTGTCTCATCTGATAGAACGGCTAGAGCATGCATTTGGTCTCGGACAACTTGTATACAAGGAAATATTTGTCTCTCGGGTGGTATCTGGGGGCACCTGGAACCGCTCGGCCTAGGAGAGATTAGGGCCTCCATGTGAAAATGGGAGTCGATCTGAGTCCTTAGCGACGAGCTGAACCAAAAAGTCACAGCGGCTAATCATGGGGAAAACCCATGGACCAACATGTAGAATAGTCCACCTGCATGACCCGAATGACAACTTCAATATCTGCAAGAATGAATCATGAATTACTCATTATGCAAATTGTGCTAACGTGGTTTTGTGCAGGGATGACTGCCGGCGAGGGTAAGTTGCTTATGATATATTCTACTGTCATGTTCTTATGAATTGTTAAAAAGAACCTAGACAAGTAGAAAGATCACTAGTAATTGTTAGCTCAACATATTGATTTAGTGCAGAGATTTGCGAGTTCGGCCAAAAAGCCGCTCGCCAGTACATGATGTGTACTGACCCACGTTGTGGGCATCCTTTTCAGAAAGCAAAAGGAGACAGGGGGATTTCAAGTGAGGCACCGAAGCTCATCTAGCCCAGTAGAGCTCGTGGATTCGCCTCGAAGTTTACTTTCAGTCAATTGCAAGTTTCCAGTTTTCATTTCCTTTGAAGGTGTCTTTCAATTCCAGCTTGTAATAAAGGATATCATGTATGGGCATTGTGGCTAATTTCAAAAGAGTATTTCAAAGAGAATCTTGTAGCCAAATTATAAGGCAAATCTGAGTTACAAAGCTTTGTACTTGTATTCCAAACAAGCTATGAATAAAATGAGTATTTCCATTTCAAATCTCTGTGTCCAATATTTGGTTTTCTGCAATGGGTGCGTGCGTGTGTTTTGCTTGACTAATGGGTGCGTGCGTGTGTTTTTGCTTGACTAGTTGTTTTTGTGCAGGTACATGGCCTTGTGCAAGCGCAACTTAGGCTTGCACGGCATCACGCCTTAGCGAGGACGATCGATCCCGCAGGGATCCAAGCAAGACGGACGACCCTAGCGGGATCGGGGCGTGACAAAGTGGTATCAGAGCACAGTTTTACGTCCTTGGCCTCTTGCAAATATCGTTTTCAAAAAAGTATATAAAGTACTTTGACGGCTTTCAAAAGTGTCCGTATTTTGGGTTATGAAAACCAATGCCCCATACAATAAGTCCACAATATTTTATGAGACTGACAGAAGTTACACTATTTTGTAGAGAAATGGCTCCTCCTCGTCCATCTGGCTCGACCGATGCGGTAGAACGCATCATGACAATGTTGGAGTTACAGAGGCAGGATAGTGAGGAAAATAACCAAATTCATCAGGCCCGAGCGGCTGCCCAACAAAAGCAGTTGGATGCCTTGACCCAGCTTGTCACGGCGCTTGCGGCAAATCAAAATGCCACCGCAGCGACGGAACAGACGGGAACGCCCGAGATCGAGCCTGTAGAGGGTGAAGAGCCCCAGCCAGCGCAAAGGCACACTGTCTTTAGGCCAAAGGACTTCTTGGACGCGAAACCTCCAGAATTTCAAGGTAGGACGTCACCCGACAAGGTGATGGACTGGATTGATAAATAGAGACTCTGTTCGCGTTCATAGGAGTTCCAAGTAGCAAAAGGTAGTCTGTACCGTTATGCTCCTACGGCTGCGGGCGAAGGACTGGTGGAAGGCGAAGAAGCCGGCACTGCTCGCAACGGCTAGGAATGGAAAGATCTCATGGGCCTCCTTCAAGAAGGCGTTTCTGGATCAATATCTGCCTCGAGCCATGAGCAAGAAGATGGAGGATGACTTCATCACACTGAAATAGGGGGATATGTCCGTGGAGGACTATGAATCTGAATTTGCTAAGTTGGCAAATTTTGCCGCTGCTTGGCTCCCCACGGAACAGACTCGCATAAATCGATTCGTGGAAGGTCTGAATTACGACATCCAGTTAAGTGTGCTGAATCGAGAATACGAGTCCTATTCTCAAGCCTTTGAGGCGGCGCTCCAGGTAGAACAGTTCGAGCAGAAGAAAGCGTCCAACAAAGCGCAGAACAGTCAGAATCAGCCCGCCAAGAGATATCATGACGGAGAGAAAAAGACTGACGGGGAACAAAACAACAAGCCTGTATGCGGCTTCTGCGGTCGGCGAGGGCATGTCAAAGAAGACTGCCGCTATGTGAATGGCCAGAGTTGCAGTCACTGTGGCAAGAGTGGGCACGTCAAAGAGGACGGTCGTGCCGCTAACAACGCTTGTTTTCGTTGTGGCCAACAGGGCCATTCAGTCAAATATTGCCCGAAAAAGAATAGAACGGATCAGAATAAAGATGACACTGAAGAGCGTGGGCAACTGCCAGGCCCACCGCCGCTTAGAGACCATCCGCACAACCAGCCGCAGCGGACTAATGCGCGCGTCTTCAATCTCTCCACGTTGCTTGACCCAGAATGCAACACTAGTGGAGGTGAGTTTGTATCTTAAGTTTTGAGGACAAAACTTTTTCTCGGTGGGTTATTATGTAGTGCCCCGCTCCTTGCGGTCCACTATGTAATACCTACGGCTTGTTGACTCAGTCATGAACTGAGTACTTGGTGAAACCTTTGCCGGTATCGATTGATCACGGATGAAATGCAATGAACCTTTCCAATTGATGGATTGGCTTCTATTGAAATGAATCCAAGAGTTTTGCTGAATGTTTTCTCTTCGCTGCTTGGTTTTGATGAATGCATTTTCGTGTTGGTTTTCGATGATTAGTTTTCATTGTTCGCTTTCATCGCATTTCGCATTCATTCCGAATCTTGAGAGAAAGAGACGAAGTATGCTAATCAACTGTTGGTGCCATTGTAGGCCGTATGAATTGTTCGTGAACGGCGCGTGAAGTCCCTCCTTCTCTCTACTAAGATTTATCTCGGTGAGTTGCTTCAACCGAACAGACATTGATCTGTACGCCTAAGAAAAATGATCTCTAGTCTACTCTGTTGCCTTGTTCCAATGATCAACGATACCACATCCACAAAAGATAAGAGAAGATAATTGAATTGAATCAAATACAAGAATATGTGTTGCCACTCTATCTGCTCGATAAGAATGATCATCTGCTTGTCACCAGTATGCTTGAAAATGTAGACATGTACAGACGAACTTGTACGTGTTGAGATAAACCTGAAGGCACGAATCAAACGTGTCGTATACCTGTGCATAAGTCCAAGTGTGTCTCATCTGATAGAACGGTTAGAGCATGCATTTGGTCTCGGACAACTTGTATACAAAGAAATATTTGTCTCTCGGGTGGTATCTGGGGGCACCTGGAACCGCTCGGCCTAGGAGAGATTAGGGCCTCCATGTGAAAATGGGAGTCGATCTGAGTCCTTAGCGACGAGCTGAACCAAAATATCACAGCGGCTAATCATGGGGAAAACCCATGGACCAACATGTAGAATAGTCCACCTGCATGACCCGAATGACAACTTCAATATCTGCAAGAATGAATCATGAATTACTCATTATGCAAATTGTGCTAACGTGGTTTTGTGCAGGGATGACTGCCGGCGAGGGTAAGTTGCTTATGATATATTCTACTGTCATGTTCTTATGAATTGTTAAAAAGAACCTAGACAAGTAGAAAGATCACTAGTAATTGTTAGCTCAACATATTGATTTAGTGCAGAGATTTGCGAGTTCGGCCAAAAAGCCGCTCGCCAGTACATGATGTGTACTGACCCACGTTGTGGGCATCCTTTTCAGAAAGCAAAAGGAGACAGGGGGATTTCAAGTGAGGCACCGAAGCTCGTCTAGCCCAGTAGAGCTCGTGGATTCGCCTCGAAGTTTACTTTCAGTCAATTGCAAGTTTCCAGTTTTTATTTCCTTTGAAGGTGTCTTTCAATTCCAGCTTGTAATAAAGGATATCATGTATGGGCATTGTGGCTAATTTCAAAAGAGTATTTCAAAGAGAATCTTGTAGCCAAATTATAAGGCAAATCTAAGTTACAAAGCTTTGTACTTGTATTCCAAACAAGCTATGAATAAAATGAGTATTTCCATTTCAAATCTCTGTGTCCAATATTTGGTTTTCTGTAATGGGTGCGTGCGTGTGTTTTGCTTGACTAATGGGT
This sequence comes from Iris pallida, assembly GCA_029216955.1. Classification (NCBI taxonomy): domain Eukaryota; kingdom Viridiplantae; phylum Streptophyta; class Magnoliopsida; order Asparagales; family Iridaceae; genus Iris; species Iris pallida. The sequence continues at coordinate 37,594,222 of JANAVB010031617.1, forward strand.
GCGTGCGTGTGTTTTTGCTTGACTAGTTGTTTTTGTGCAGGTACATGGCCTTTGCAAGCGCAACTTAGGCTTGCACGGCATCACGCCTTAGCGATGACGATCGATCCCGCAGGGATCCAAGCAAGACGGACGACCCTAGCGGGATCGGGGCATGACAGTATGTCCCTAAAACTTTATAATCTTCCAACTACTTGCTAAAATGGATATCTATTGCTTTTGGCCTCTACAATCCTCTCCTACCTATCAAATAACCCAAAATCTAACAAGCAACAAATTTACACAAGTAGCTAAGAAATATTGGTAAATTCTAATAAATATGATCATTCTTCACTCTACAATAGGAAGGACAGGAAGATAAGGGAAAATAATCGAGAGCGAATATGAAGCTCCCAGAGCGGTAGAGGGTATCCAATGGTAGTGATAGAGAGAGAATGTTTATGAACCATTACTTATTTGCTAGATTGGGCTACTATAGTCTAGTCACTTGCTAAATCGAAGAACCCTTCGTTTCTTAGAGGGGCTTGCAATCCGTGCATTACAGAAACTTTGTTCTCGAATTTCTAATCTAAACAAGATTTCCAAAATAGAACGAAATTTGAGAAGTCAAGATGGTGATCTTTTCCGTGGTTATTTAATCACACGAGTAAGGGGTACAAATGCAATACAGGATCGTATTACGACGTCCAGGTAGCTGAAATAATGGTTACGAATGACATCACATTTTAAGAGGTGGAGACTACATAATAGGTACAGGGACCTGGTTCAAATAGTTCGAGTTTTTATAGTCCAAAAATAGTGGTATGCATGGATGGATTTTACTGAGTCTTAATGGGTTCTCTATTTGGACATCACTCGCTGGCTGGATGAACCTGAGATTTCAATCTATATGGATTGGACAAGATTCTAATGATAAAACTCTTCCTACTAGATTAGGGTATCCTAGAATAGGTTTCTATCCAAGGGGTTGAGCTAGTGGCTAGTCAGATTGGTTAGCTAGGTCCTTAAAGCCCAAAAATGCGCCCTCAGTGACCTTTGTGTTTAAGTAGCACATGAGGCCTCAATTGGGTGGCACACTAGTGGCGTGTGAGTAGTAGAATTCGAGTAGATCACCACCATATATTAGGTCGCAAGAATTTAGTCGAAGTTGAGGCTCTAATTGAAGTCGGAAAGTATAACGGGTAGGTAATATAGTAAGGGTTATAGCTAGTCCTTTTAACCTGAAAGTTGTAGCACAAAAATATAGTACAAGGGGACGGGTTTGAGTGGGACATGATATACCTAGATGAAGGTGGACTCGTCTAGATCTTACATATAAAATTTGTTGGAAGGTAACAACTGGCCTCGTGCTGCGAATATTAATGACATGGCCGGGGACACAAAATGCTCTAAATGAAAAATGGGAGTCCAAGGGCACTAATCATCATCCTAAGGAAAGTTATTCTAATCACTCGGTAATCCTGGTATATCCTAAAAATTTTAGAAGGCTTACAGTCTACCTACTTTAGAAGCTAGGACACGATTTTAGGAATAATGAGGTTAGAGGGTTCCCAACGTCTGGATACTGTACCTCGACTCTTGTTAATAGAGAATAAGGCACGACGTTACAGGATACCGTAGATATAAGTCATGTTAAGGATCGTTCCTCAATAAATGGAGAATGAGTGTGTACAATGACACATGATCGATAAAGTAGAATGATTTACTCGTCCACAGTATACAAGAGTTATCGATGGGGTAACCAGCTCTAAGACACATCGTATGAAAAGGTTCCTAACAACTGGGTCGTAAATTTCTATGCGTGTCAAGCCTGCCAGACTATCATCACAAGGGTTCTAGTTGAAGCAAGCTTCAACAAATAATTAGAGGCTCACAACATTTGGTCTCTGGAGAATAGGTAGTCTCCTAGGTTGCCATTTGGTCAAAGGAAGGATCCTAATCATTCTCGGACTCTAATGACTAGAAGATCAAGATAGTAGCTTTCAGGGTCGAAGGGAGGACGAGTAACTCAAGGTAAGGTTCTAGTCACCTGGCTGGCCGATGGTAGTTACCCTTGTGTATACAACTATCATAGCCAGGGGGATACCCTGTATCTATCTATCAATTACGAGCTTTCGTCTTTCTAATTAGTAAAAGACAAAAAAAACAATAGAGAGTTCAAGAGTGATGTCACTGAATACAGTTACGTGATTCAATGACGAATGTATAGTTCAAGAGGAATTGTCAAAGCAGTCGCGGATGAGATCCTAGAGACATCTACATCTCAATACACATATGATAATTAGATGAAGAGCGAACCAAATGCATCATGGTTGATCAGACCGTAATACACTGAATCTGATTAGACAATATGTTAGCGGGCGTCCCCTAATAAACATATCTTGAATCAAACTCGATAAAAGAGTGAGCTTGCAAAAACTAGGCTGTAATAGCAGCATTGGTCAAGAGAGTCAAAATATAAATGTGCGAGATTTTTGAAATGAGGCACAATTGGTTCGAGTTTTGAGAGAAATCAAAGCCTTACCTGGTGTCCTTATTTATAGGCATCCTACTATCTTGTATTCATAAGGCCTTGGTCGACTAATGGGTTAAGGACTTCTGAATTCTATATTTTAAGTAAACCTATTAGTGTCAGTCAATTACCTCGTCGATAGATCACAATGACCACATAATGCGAGGTTGGAAGACATGCTACAGAACTTCCACTAGTACTGCATTTGTGTCTTATGGGACATACATGGCTGTTTTCTATCCTCTATAGTATCCTAAACTTGTAATCACGTCTGAAGTCATGTCACCGAGAATTTTGCTTCGCCTGTATACTCTGGTTGTGGTAAACCCTTGGTCCCGTGATTCAGATGTGATAGGCTATAAGATACTACACCTTACATTGATATAAGAGTATCTAAGATCTAAGAGGTCAACTACGACATAGTTTTAGTAATGTTCTATAACCTATGATCCTCAAAATGATTTCATTTATATGGGTTGTGCCTTGCCAGTGCGCTACTGGCTGCAGTGAACCCACACTATCCATTCTCAAACAATTGGCGACAGTACGCTGCTGTCTAGTCATCACAGTCATTTAATTACTCTAACTATATTCCTAAGGACTTCAAGGAGCTGCTAGAGTTTCAAGCTAGTTGATTATGATAGAGCGTAAACATCTACCTATGAGTCTCAATTCCTTAAAGTAAAAAGGTTGACCGGGGAGGAAAACGATTGAAGACAGGGAAAATAAGAACATCCTAACATTTATCTTATATATATTTCAAATGGCTGAGGAAAAACTTTGAACCAATCTACCTCGAGATTTGCATATGAATAGCAGAATCAAAATATAAACCAGTTCCTTACAGAAGAATAGAATTTAAAATAGGCAATTCTAACTCATGATGTAAGATTTATATCTAAATAAGAAAATTGGACAGTTTATCAAAATTAACGCCTCAATTCTAGGCAAGCCTAACATACCAAGCGAATAGTATATCCACATTGAATAAGAAAATAGGGATCTAGCAAGCTATCTAAATTGCGTGGTCTATCTGATAACCTTAACTACCCAACGGTCAATTCGAACAAGGGACTCCTAGTACTAGTCATTATCTTAAATCATTTTAATCCTAGTTTATGAATGAGCATTTCCTGGTCGCAGGCTCGCAATAGTACGACTAACGTACCATCACGAGTTTGCAATATTTTACAAAAAATAACCTGCGTGGGCCACCATAAAAACATGTCACGACCCGCACCCGCTTTCTCGGATACGAGAAGTGTCCAAGCCAGCCTACGCCGTAGAGTCGGCGGTAGAACGCTGTCAAGCCCGCAAGAAATAAATGCTTAAAATATCACATTTGCTGCTTATTCACATTTCTAAATTTGTTACAACATTTACAACATTTATAATTAAAGAAAATAGAAGATTTTACAATTAATGAAATTTATACAACTGCTATCTATTTCTAGGTTTTTGTCTGCAAGTACACCCGAATCTCCCAAGCTAAGTGAAGCCACAGCTAACCTGAAAAATGATGGTTTCCAGTCAGGAATGGAACAAGTACACAAACCGACGGCAATGCGAAAACCATAATAGAATTAACAAGACATGAAAATAACATATGAGATATGAAAACTAGAAAGTACTGATGACATGGCACGATGGAGAATAAAAGGAAAAAAAAAAGACAACTACCTATGTGGTGTAAAATATCCTTTTCAACATATAAACGACTAGGAGGTAAATCCGGCACCCTTGCACGTGTCGTGTGCAGCTGTTATTATTCAAGAATAGACTCATAGGATAGTTCTGGGTAGTTCACATGTCTACTAAGATATTTCTCCTCCCGACTACTCCGTGTGACGAGCGTGTCAACAAGCAGAAAGATATATTTATAAACATGAAATGAAAAGACTACTATGAATCGAGAAGCAATCAGAAAGTGCACTTGCATGAGGTCCTTAGCTGGTGAATCCAATAATACTATACCACTCAATGAGCCACAATCAGTCAACACATGCAAAAGTCTCCAGATGCTGAAATAAATACTACCAACATTCTTAGAATAGTCAAATTAGCTAGGATTGCCTATCCTTAAGTCCAATTCTTGACACAGGGGCAAAACGGTAATTTTAGGCAAAAACGATGTCCGCCGTTGGACCCAGCTTTGCACCGAAAAGCGTGCCAGAGTCAACGGTCTCTAAATTCGTCAAACTATATGTCAACAGGTCCGGTTTTCTGATATAAACCCAACCGTATGTCCAGAGTTGGATTCCGACGGGCCGTGCATAAAATCGCCCGTTGAGTGGGACCGTATGGCCCGCAAAACGGCGAATCCAATCAACTATCTCAGAATTGGCACCAAACTTGGCATACAGGACCAAAAAAACGATACGGTCCTGTTAGCGTAAGTTTTGTCTCGATCTGATGAGCGTGCACAAAGTAATTGAAGAATTTGCACAGAGGCCGATACGGTGAATTTTGACGGATACGCATCAAATTCGTCGCGCACACGCGACCATTTTGAATTTCGTCAAAGCCCACACGACCACGAAGCTGTTATGCACCTTTCGATGTTTTTAGTTCGCGACCACGTCGCCCGGATTGGCGGGACGCACGTCGTATAGAAGGTTTTTGTGATTTTTCTAATATTTGAAAACAGGGTTTTTTCTAAACTTTAGAATCAAATAACATTTAACCTACTCAATGAAATCAGGTTCCATAAAAAGGGTTTTACTGTCGTATATGTTGTCTGTTCAGGTGAATTTCGAAATTGATCGAAGGTTCGACCGAAATAGGCCTTCAAAGTCGGGTTTCGAAATTATATGTATATTATATATATATATATATATATATATATATATATATATATATATATATATATATATATATATATATATATAATATATAAAAAAAAGGAAATATAAATATATATATATATATATATATATATATATATATATATATATATATATATATATATATATACAGAAAGCTTCTCCTACGGGAATAACTTACGGGACAAACTTACGGGATGAGAAAATATACGTATGGTTCTCTTCTTTATTTCTTTCACTTTAAAAATGTTAGATCTCTCTTTTAAAAAAGGAACATATCTCTATCTTAAAGATAAGTCTATTTATTTTTTAAATAGTGAAAGATTTATTTATTTATTCAAATAATAGAGATATAAAAGTTAATTTTATAAAAAAAATTTAAATAGTTATGGATTGTTTTAAAAAAATTATCTTTAAACGTAAATATCTTTTTAAAATGTTATTAAAAATATACATAATATTAATGTTAATTTTAATATTATTTCTCATGTTAATTTTCTAGTGCTAAATTTATTGTTGATATTAATTTTAATTTTAATTTCAACATTAACATTAAGTTTAATTTAACATTAACATTAATATTAACATTAACATTAATATTAACATTAACATTAAAATCTAATATTAAAATTAAGATTAAGATTAAGATTAAGATTAAGAATATAATTTAAATTTAAATTAAGATTAGAATTTAAATTTAGATTTAGATTTAAATTTATTTAAAAATAAAATAAGTTTAAATTTAAATTAACATTAACATTAATATTAAAATTAACTTCAACATTAATTTTTAAATTAATAGTAAAAATTAAAATTAAAAATAATATCAACATTAATATTAATATTAACATTAACATTAAAATTAATATTTTAAATATAATTTTTAAAGGTATATTTATTTATAAGGATAGATTCTTTTTAAAAAAAATTATCTCTATTTTAAAAAATAAATGTAATAATTTATCTATCTCTATTTTAAAAATAAATAAATCCCTCTGTGTTTAAAAATAAATTGATAGATAAGCCTTATTTTTTAAGATAGTGATTTTTTTGTTTTTAAGAGTAGAGAGTAGAGGTTTAAATATTAAAGAGAAATAAATTCAGAAGAGAAACATACGTCCATTTCGGCCAGATGTTTTGAGTTTCTTTTCTCTCCGTAAGAAATTGGTCTATCCCGTAAACCTATCCCGTATAGAAGGGGACTATATATATATATATATATATATATATATATATATATATATATATATATATATATATATATATATATATATATATAAAATATATATATATATAATAAATAATTTTATATATATATATAAAATATATATATAAAAAAAGGGAAAATATATATATATAAAATTATATATATATATTATATATATATATATTTATATATATATATATATATATATATATATATATATATATATATATATATATATATATATGTCTGTGTGTGTGTGTGTGTGTGTGTGTGTGTGTGTGTGTGTGTATGTTATATATATATATATATATATATATATATATATATATATATATATATATATATATATATATATATATATTTCCACACAAAAAAAAATATCCATATAAAATATCTATAGTCTTTCTTCTTTAAATACATAAATATCCTATCTATGTTTCATACTTCATAAAATTCATAAAATGTTAATATTGTCCCTTCCTAGTGTAGGGCTTGCACGTAAAATATGTACACGATATTAATATTTATTTCTTAATAACACAACTAATACATATAAAGATATATTTTTCTTATACCAATTATATATACAGCTATATATATGTCTTTGCATATATATGTATCCATATATGAATAATTATTAGATAAAATCCGAAAAAAATCTTAATTACATTTTCCATGGGGTAGGATGTTATATATATCCATATGTACTTGCAATTAATGTAGATTTCCAAAGAACACAAATTAACTAATAATAAAGTTATCTTTATAATAACTATAATATCAATAATAATAATGATGATAATGATAACAAAATTCAATAAACCAATAATAGGTATAGTTTATGGTGAACACGTTATACTCTTACTCTAAATCGGTCCACAATAAATAGTGCATGTATTCTTGATATTCTATCGATATATTAATAACACTGGTATTATACGTATAACAATATTTAGAAAATATTTGTCGATCCCAAAAGTAAAATATGAAATGTATGCACCTACATAAAATACATTGGCGTCTTTGGTCTCAGTACATGCCTACATGGGCTTGGGTTGGGTTCGGGCTAGTTTATTCCAACCGGGTCTTCTAAAAGTCAATAATCTTAATAATAAGTATTTAAATTATTTGTATGGGTCGTGTCACAACATTAGCCTGGTTTTCCTAGTTAGGACACACTTATGGCTCGGCCTTCCCTACCATAGCTAAAATACTAGTCAAAGAATATGACTAGACTATCAATGCCAAAATTCTTGGTCGTCTTGCACTCCAAAACTTAACCATGACTAAGACTTTCTATAATAATAATTACATTAGAAAAAATATTTTATAAATTCCATAAATCCTTATTTAAGTCAAATAAATAAGAAAATATATTTTTTTTTAAAATTTTGGGAAGAGAGGTTACAAATGTACCACCTTCGAAATAAATTTGCCCACGAATTTAAGGACTACTGGGATAGAAGGATTTGGTTGATCGGTGAGTAAAGAGAAAAAATTTTGGATAAGAAAATATTGATCAAATAGGCGAAAAGAAAATTTTTAGGTTTAGAATTAGGGGATTAGAGATTTGTGGGAAGAAAATAGAGAAAGACTACTATAAATATAGGAGTTGGGGATCCCGAAATTAAGGAAGGAATAAGATCAAATATCCCTGTAGGTTTAAATCTCAAATTAGATTTGAACAACTTAAATTAATTTAATCCTAAAAGGAATTTGAAATAATAACTAACATTATCAAATAATATTTATTTAATTTTTTAAACAAATTTTGAATTCAAATCATAAAATAAATGATATTGCTAAATAAAATAATTTTTACAAGTATATTTCTATCAATACCAAAAAAAATTAGAAAACAATTTGACAAATTAATAAATATCTAATATCATCAATAGTTATAAAAATAAAATAGATTTGAATTAAGTCTAGAATGATCAATTCAAATATTGGTCATAATAGGAAAATACTGAATATTAACAAAATTAAAAAAAATAAGTACAACTTACATCCAAAATAATATAGAACTAGATTTACAATAATCTATAATCAAAGGCTAAATCAAATTTAACCCTTACAATAATATGTCAAGATTAATACTTAATATAATCAAATAATTCCTAAGTACCCTCCCAAAAATATTTTGAAAATATAATTGACAAACAAATTTATTTTTCTCATCCGAAAATATTTCCTCCGTACAATTTCAAATACAACATTTATCCTCTAATGTAAAATATTTTTAAAAAATTAATATAATATAAGAATTTTTTAAAATTTGAAAACGAGGGTTATAATCTAATCTCCCCAGAAAATTTATTCTTCGAAATTTTGAAGTGCAAGATCAATTATGATTAAGAATATAATAAAGAAAATGATTTGATCAATGATCAAACGAGTTAGATCGTGAATAGAATTGAACCTTAAGAAAAGAGACAACGTGGAACGATTAAAGTATAGTCGAAAAGGTCTAGTTACAACGGTCAATAATAAAATCGAAATAGGATTTAGTTAAACAAGAAAAAGTCATAGGCACGATTAACTATTGTTGGAATTATATAGGCACGGTCAACGATCAAAATTTAGACAAAGCCTAAACGTGGTTCAAATCACTTAGATACAGCTGAGATGCAGTCACGATCTGGCTAGTCATCCAAGCATGATCAAAATTTAAAAATTTGGCACGGGCATGAATATGATCAAAATAATCATGATTATAGTGGAATAAAAATCTAAACATTAGTAATAAATAGAGTTTAAAGTATACGCATGACTATTACTATAGTCAAATAGATTAGCTAGATTAAATTCGTTTAGGGACAATTAAAGTTCTAATTTGTTGGCATGATTAACTCGATTAACTATTTTAAATATTATTTAGGCACTATTACATGATCAAAATCTAGAAAAATATACGAATTGACACGATTGAAATATAATAAAAAATAGCCTAGTTGCAATCAAGAGGTCGTTAAGGATGATCCAAATCGAAATCGTTTTTAGCACGATCAATTACATAAGCATGATCATAGAATCATAATCTATGTATGATTATGAATTTAGTGGAATATAATTAAAATCCACTAATAGGTTTAAATGAGGAGGACTCAATAACGACTCGAGATTAGAAGATAAGAAAGAAGGATAAGAAGGGAAGAACTACAAGCTTTGTTTATAAAACGATAGTGAAAAATAGGATATCAATTTAGTTTGGAGTGAGAGTGCAAGATTTTGCAGATCATGAAAAATTAATAGTCATACGCCAGTAAAATATTTAGCCTCTATGGTATTCAAAAACCATATGCATATCTAAAGTCGTTTCATCAAGAATCCATGCCTCGCCAGCGTAGATCTGGCTACAGTAAGCCCTTGGTTTCATAACTCATGTATGATATTGTATCGAATATTCTATTAGCTCTACAGATATTAACATACAACTCAAAGGTCAAAGTAGGGCAACTAGGACATTGTTTTAATAACATTCGATAACCTACACTTGCTCGAAATTACTTCAATTTAAGGATCATGTCACGCTAGTGCGCTGCTGGCTGCAGTGAACCCGCAGTCTCGATAATTCAAATAAATGGCGACAGTGTGCTGGTGTCTTGGCATTATGAGTCATGAAAATCTATTCCGACTCTATCCATATGAATTTCAAAAAAAGTTCTACAATTTCAAACAAGTTCCACGAAGATGTATGCATCTGTCCTTCAAGTAGAAATATCAGTTCTTGGAAAGAAAAATAATTGATTAGGAAGGATAATGACCAAGCCGAAATAAGAAAAAAATTCTTCTAATCCCTATTTCTCGGATATTCAATATTCAATGATTGAGAGGAAAATTTTGAATCAAAAAAATAACTCAGGATTAATATATAAATAATTGAGTGAGAAGTTATTTTTAAAAATAATTCCTTTGGTCCAAGGGAAAATATAAGTGATACAAACTTACGATATGACGACGTTTAGGCAAGGCACAAATGATCATAATTAGGAAGAAAAATGAACGAAGACAATAGAAATATAAAATTTTAATTTATATTTTTCTAATATTCAAAGATAGAGGGAAAACATATATATCTTGAATACTAACTCGGAATAGATATATGGATAGTTGGATCAGGTTGGGCTCAAACTCAATGGATGGAAATAAAATATTGACTCTTAGGGAAAACAACTACTTATGGCCAATGAGAAATAACTAATTGATACGGTAATGGTGATAATATCTATAGAAGGCAAAAAAGATAATTTGAACAAATTATCAAGGTTAGGGATTGAATCCTAGAAAGGCCTAAGTTATAAAATGAATAGTCTACCCACCTTGGATCCTATCGTCATATGAAAATACAATAGTGTATATATGGAAATCTTTCAAGTTATCAGAATTTAATAAATCTTTACCTAAATTGCATGGCCTATATAACAACCTTAACTACCCGACAGCCAAATTGAATAAGGGACTCTTACTCCAAGTGATCCTCCTACGAACCTAATCAATCCTAATTGTGAATGAGCATTCTAGTTCCTAATTACAGGCTCGCAATAGTATGACAAACATGGTACTACCACGAGTTTTAATCTTTTGTGAAAACTGATCAACATGGGCCACCACAAAAACTTGTCATGATCCTTACCAGCTTTTTGGGATACGATGCGTGTCCAAGCCAGCCTACGTCGCAGTGTCGGTGGTAGAACGCTGTCCAAGCCATAATAAACAAAATGCTCATGAAATAATTATTATTTCTCTTTCACAACATCTAAATTATTTGACAACATTTCAAAGTTTACATTTAATCCAGGTACAATGTCTCACAGAAGAATATAAAACTACTAATCTATTTGATTAATCTTTAAGATTGACCTCAGCATACCTATGCCTCCCCAATACAAGGAGTTGTCGCGACTAACATGAAAAATATTGGTTTCCAGTCAGGAATGGAATAAGCACACAGACTGACAAGCTATTCGCAACATAATAGAATTTGTAATACATGAAAATTACAAATATGAATTGAAACTATATAGTAAACTGATATCATGGCATATCCAGCATAAAGCAGGAAATATATAATCTGTTATATCAACGAGAAGAGAAATATGTAAATAGTGTGACATGGCAAGTGGTGAAGAAAACAATGAAAAGTAAATAAAAATAACTATCTATGTGTGTTAAAATATCGTGTTCGACATGAGAACGACTAGGGTGTAAATTCGGTACTCCGCACGTGAAGTGTGCGGTTGCTATTCTCCACGAAAGACACGGGGGATAGAAAGGGTAGTTGACACGTCTATTATGATATTTTCCTGCCCAACTAGTACTCATGGACTCGAACAAGTCACGAACACAATAAGCATGTGAATGATAATCAAGAAATATAATAGGTAGAGATCCATAATACTAACTCGTGTAACAAGCGTGTCAACGAGTAGGAGAAGCATATGTATAGTATGTAATGGAAAAACTATTACGAATTGAAAGCAATCAGTATATGTACTTACCTGGGGTCCTTTGCTGGTGAAACCGATAATACCCAACCACTCAGTCAGCCCAAAAGTCAAACTCTTACAACAGTCTCCGGATGCTGAAACAGACAAGGGGCAAAATCATAATTTCGGGCCAAAAGTCCAATTCCGGTATATGGTATAAAAGCAATCAGTATATGGCATAAAAGAAATGTCTACTAAAAAGTCCAATTCTAGATACAAGAGCAAAATTATAATTTTGGGCCAAAACATTCTCCACCGTTGGACCCGCTTTGCACCAAAAAGCATACCAGAACCTACGATCTCTAAAGCCATTAAACTATATGACTACAGATCTGTTTTGATGATACAACCCCAACTGTATGTCCAAAGTTGGATTTCGGTGGGTCGTGCACAAATTTGCTCGTTGGATAGG
>JANAVB010031617.1:37609160-37834160 GCA_029216955.1 Iris pallida
TATTTAGAAAATATTTGTCGATCCCAAAAGTAAAATACGAAATGTATGCATGTACATAAAATATGTCTACATGGGCGTCTTTGGTCTCGCTACATGCCTACATGGGCTTGGGTTGGGTTCAGGCTAGTTTGGTACAATCGGGTCTTCTAAAAGTCAATAATCTTAATAATAAATAATTAAATTATTTATAGGGGTCGTGTCACAACTTGGCCTGATTTTTCTATTTAGAACACACTTATGGCTCGGCCTTCCCTACCACAGCTAAAACACTAGTCAAAGTACACGACTACACTATTTGTGCCAAAATTCTTGGTCGTCTTGCACTCCAAAACTTAACCATGACTACGACCTTCTCTAATAATAATTACTTTAGAAAATATTTTATAAATTCCATAAATCCTTATTTAAGTCAAAAATATAAGAAAATATTTTTTTCAAAATTTCGGGAAGAGGGGTTATAACATCTTTGTTCTAGTGACACATCATTATGTCATTCACATAGAGACAAACAATGACTCCTTTATCATCATCGAACTTCGTGTAACCACACTTAACAGTCTCGCTGACCCTGCAGCTTATTGACCTAATAACTTGGTCAAACTCCTCAAGCCACTGATTGGGAGCATACTTCGAACTGTACATAGAATTCACCAACTTGTAGAGTTTGTCTTCAAGACCATGAATGAAAAATCTATCTGGCTCTTATATGTGAATCTCTCCTGTCATTTCTCTATCCAAAAATACTGTTTAAACATCAATCAAATGATAGAGCAGCTTATGAATAGCAGCCATAAAAATCGTCATCATGATAGTTGACATCATGTCAACCTCATCAATCTCATGTTCTTGAGAAAACCCTTCTAGCAACCAGCCTAGGCTTGAACTCATCAACAGTTCCTTCGGCTTTCATCTTCTCCTCCTCGAAGATTCAATGGGTTTAGATCCTTCAGGCAAATTAACTAACACCCACTTGTAAGTGGATGTAATGCAGTCAATCTTACCATTGACTCACTTCCCCAAGAAGATCGCATTTGTGGTCTTCATCGCCTCATCAGCCAACATGTGATAGGTGAAAAAGTCATCTCTGAAGTCTTTTGGCCTTCTCACTCGCTTTGCTAACTACTTAGCCAAAATTGGTTCAAGTATTGTCTCATTATTGACAACTACCATCTGGATTACTCTTTCTTTGGAAGTACTTTGCTTCTTTGGTACCAACAATGTTCTCCAAAACATCCGCGAGAAAAATGTTCTTATCCCGAGCAAACTTGTCTTCAAAGAATTTTGCATCACTAGACTCAATGATTTGAATGATACAATATCAAAGAATCTCCAAATGTAGCTTTCGACAGCTTATACAAAAAAAATGTCATCTTGGCCCTCGTCCCTGGCTTTTGAATCTTGATATCTAGAAGTTTCACGTACACCAGAAACCCCCACACTCGAATGATATTCAAGTAAGGTCTAATCTTAAACCAGTGTTAATGAGAATCATAGTTAGATATGCAAACGATACTCTATTCAACAATAAACATAGTCGTACAGGTAGTCTATCCAAGAAGCATATTAGAAGATCCACAGTATATATATTATCATCTCTAACAGCGTTCTGATATTCCTCTCCGAAATTCCTTTGGATTAGAGATACTACAGCGCAGTCATTTTATAGCCAATTCCATATTCATAGCAGAACGATGTGAATCTAAAAAAATAATACTTTCCACCTTGATTAATTCTAAGTATAATAGGAGAATATAGAGCAGTCTTTTCATAGCTAATTCCATGTTCATTATAGAGTGATGCGAATCCAAGAAAATGATACTCTCCGTCTCAACCACTTCTGAGTCTCTTGAGCGGTCGACCGGCTAGACATTCAGCTTCAGCCCTGAAGTCCCTGGTCTTCTCGAATGTTCCGTTCTTCAAGAAATACTTCAACTCAGCCTTAGTGGAGAATTAATAAAAGTTACAGATAACTGAGTGTGCGAACTCCAGAAGACCTATACTTTGGTCCAATCATCTGAGCAACTTCCTGGCAGTCTTCGTCCCTGCACAAACTTTATATCTCTCCGCCTCCTTACCCCCACATTCTAAAGATAAGGTTTAGACTAGACATCTTGAGTCTGCTATTATATAGCACATGTCCTCGTCCATTCATCACAACTCAACTAAGAAACTGCATCATCAGCAGAAGTTTGAACATTCACTTGATACTGAACATCTTTCCAAAGCATGTTACTATCCAAGAATCCAATATCTTTTCAGCATGAATGTCCATCTTCAAGTCTACATCCAACAACAAACTTTTTGAGATTGGGTCCTCTAAAATAACTAGTATGTGCTATATGTACACCAGTGTCAGTGACTTTCTGAAAGTCCAAGACTATGATCCCGATTCCTAGATCTTTTGCTAGAAATATGGTCACCATCGAGGCCTTCATCACAGCTAGGCTCATATAAGGTGAACCACTTCTTGCACGTGTGGCTAGATGCACCAGTGTCCACCCACTAGTCAGCTACCACACTAGATGACTCAACCTGTGCATGCATAACAACTAAGTTCAGTAATCAAAACAACCATGTTTAGCTTCACCTCGCTATATTAGTTTTGTAATTCTCCTTCAAATGACCCTTCAAGCCACACACGTAAGTAATCCCACCATGACAAAACTATCTTCATATAGGGTTATTACACTCCTGGATAATTTTTGCACTTTATATAGTCAAAACCATGCCCATATTGGAGCAAAACCTGTGAACCAATCAATGCGCATCATCCGGGCTATCCCATGCGCCTTTGAGCAGACCCATGCACCAAGATGTGCAACACCCTACGAGCATATGCAGATAGCACATTTGTAGTCATTTATAGACTCTACCATGCGTATATGCATTCATGCGCCAAGATCACCATATACTGCCATGATTTTAGTTAGAGCAAAAAACCCATACGCCATGCCAAGCAGAGTCCATGCGCACACATATTCATGATCAGAATAGGTCTCATGCACATGTTTGAGCCATGCGCACACATTCCATGGTTTTTTTCTTATTTGTCTTGAGATGCTCCTTGAGCGACTTCTCATCCGCTCTAGCACAAGATATAATCTCCATGCACTATCGACAAATCCGATCTGCCATAAAATATGCCTCATCCTCCTTGTATAGTTAGGCCCAACACTCATCCAACCATTTTATAAAGAACTTTTCGTCATCCAAATGTTGGAAGTGTTGCCCGTCAATCTTCTCAAGTTTGTTAAAATTTGTATCGAGAAGGATTGTACGGCAGTTCTCCATCTGGTCCGGATCTTACTTTGAGATCATTATTCCCGAAATAGATCTAGATGGAAGAACGAAGAGAATTCTAGAGATGTTCTTACAAATAAATCTGCTCTCCATTCTATTACAATAAGTTTCAGACGCAGAGATCCACTTGCAAATAAATTTGCTCTCTTTTCTAATTTTTTAGGATTTCGAAGAATACTTGCAAATGAATTTTCTTAAGTTAGGACTTTGGAGATTCCTGCAAAACGAGTTTGCTCTCCAGAAGTATTCGAACTGAGTTTTAACACTTTGGAGATTCATGCGAACGAGTTCTCTCTCAAAAAGTGCCTGAACTGAGTTTAATGATTTTGGAGATTACGGCAAAGAAGTTTGCTCTCCGAAATATTTTGCAGCCCACTAAGAAGAAGAAGAAGAAATAATAATTAATAAATTATTATTCTTGTTGTGGTGGTGAAGACCATCGTTACTCAAAGTAAGATTCGCCCACTGCGATCTGCTTCCATGAACTAGCAAGTTCTCAAAGAACATCTGGAATGCTCATTAGTCAAATTTTGTGAGTCAAACGGGCTCCTTCGGCTCGACGTGCTCCCTTTGCTTTCTACTTTGGTGCATCTTACAAAGGAGGCCGGGGCTCCATTTATAGAGTGGAGTGAGACTTTATCATTTCTCCTATCCGATGTGGACTAAAATATCAATACTAAAAAAATAGAGTTTGATATCTTAGATAACCCCACAATCAGCATAGTTGAGTGCCAGTCTACGTCTACACCCGAACACATGCCCGTGCATGCACGAGGCATTCTGCAGTCCGTGTCCTCGTCCGCGTCCGAACGACAAAAATCAACTTGATTCCTTTTTAAAATTAATCATCTTTTATTCTAGGAAATTACTCCCACATAACACCCACTTGTGCCCCACCATACCTCATGTGCTTAGCTCAAGACAAGCAAAGCATTATATTGAGATACTCACCATTTGGTGTAGCCGATGTCGGACTATCTTTCCTAGTCTAAAGGCAAAAACACCAACACAAACTAGTTTATAGTGCTATGTTTATCGAAATATGTATTGAACATGCATAAAAATTCACGGGTAGACTTTAGAGAACAATCAAGGAATAGTCACATGCATACTCATCAAATTCTAAGTCAAGGTCTCCTCCCACTACGAAGATAAATAAGTTTTGATGCACATAATTTTTTTATCATATTCTTAAAATAACGATTATACCATTTTAATTTGTACTATGAGTTTGATTGAACATAAGATTTTGAGCAAAATAAATTGGCCTTTTTCCATTACCAGTGTGTTATTTTTGGTGCTGCGTGATACATACAAATGTTAAATTTAGTATTTGGCTAAAATTTCTCAATTTAAACACACTTTTATTAATTTGCTAATTTCTTGTACTTTGGTTTTAGGTTTGCACTATTCTCATTTTATCTTAAAAGTGTAGAAGCATGAAAAATATGGGGTTCATGCGGTTTACAAATTGTCACATAGCCAAACAGGTCTGCATGAAGGAAAGCCGCATGACTGTTCAATGACATATGCGGCCCGACGACAAACAGCTGTGGAAGGAAGATATGCGGCCAAGAGGAGCAGTTCGACTGATAAAGCTGACAAATCCTGGCAAAGCATGACAGTTCTGACACTTCGACAAGAAAGATAAGACGTGAGACGTTGCCCAAAAGCAGGGTTCGTACGCCTCCATGCTGCCAGAAGTGTGTCATCAACCTTATGCGGCTCATATTTATGCGGCCCCAAAGTTTCCAAACTTTATGCAGCTAAGAGTAACTATAACCCAAGCCGCATAAGTCTCATGCGACCCCACATGATCGAAGACTGAAAAAACAATACGCAACAGGACACGTGGCAATCTGACCAAGTCCTTAACTACCTAGATTTGCTGCAACAAAATCCTAACAAATCGATAGATGGCAGGCAAAGAGCGGGTCTTCACGTGCAAATCAGCCACGTGGCCGTAAGCCGTCTATGCGGCTCAATATACACCCCATTATAAATAGCAGTGTGCCACATCCCTGCAAAAGGCTGGCAACCTTCAAGAAAAAAGTAATTTCTTCACGAGCTAGAGACTGCATCAGATAGTCCACGGAGTAAGGCAGAGTTGATAGAACTTTCCCGAGCCTCCACCGTCACCCTCCAGAATCAAAACTAAGCAATTGTACTTAAATTGTTTCCTAGGATTTCTTTCTAGGCTTTCCTTTGTAAAAGCGAGTTTGCAATCAATTTCAGTGTTCTGTAATACCTGTCTTTGATTTTTATGGAAAATATGATAGCGACTCTGCTGGGGACTTCCTTCTCTTCCGATGAGAAGTTGGTGACGCAATATGACGCGTCCAAGCTCGGCTCTACCCAACAGATGCTTGTGGTTCATTTTGACCAACAACCCTTCGAAGAATTGCTCTATGAAGGGAGCGCCAGCCCGTCTCAGAAGCAAGCTAACCCAAAGAGGACTCGTAATGCGTCGGTGTGCAAAACTATTGCCCCCGACCAAGTTTTCGAAAAAGCTCCTTCTGTAGCCCAAGACGGTGACCAAAGCTCTTCTGCGACCTTACTTCCGACCGCAGAGGACTCCACTATCCCCAAAATGAGCAGAGAAAAATACTACGATACTGAGTTTTTTGGGGCACAAGGAAACTCCAAGCAGACAAAGAAGAAGCCGCATAGAGGAGGTCGACAATCTGTCCATGCGGCAGCTAACTCTGACCGTAGGAGGACGACTCATGCGACAGCCAACTCTGGTCGTAGAAAGATGGCCCATGCGATAGCCAGCTCTAGCCGCAGGAAGATGGTCCATACGACAACCAATCCTGGCCTCAAGCAGGACATCTCATACGGCCCTGTCAGAAGCTCTGTGTTCGACCGCCTTTCATGCGGGCCCGACGCCATGCGGCTCACTAAGGAGGCGGGATATATCAATCTGGAGTCCTTTTACTATACACCTTTGGGTGCTAAGTCAAAAACGTTTAGGGCAGTATGGGCCCAACCAGCCCAGTCAACTGTCCAAGTTGCTGACTGTCAGCAGGCCCCGTAGACTGTTACACGGGCTTCTGACGGAAAGTTGTACAGAACTACCTACGTCCAGTCCCCAGGGCTAACAGACAGGGTGGGTCTTTAAAGTCCCTCTCTAATGATCCAGAGCAAATGCTTTTACTAGCCACGGATCAGGGAGCAAACATGATGCCTAAGCACCTGTGCGCTCGGGATTCCCGAGTTCACAAGTTTGGTGCAAAGGTAGACCAGCTTCCTACTGACTTACGTGACGTGATTACTCACAAACGCAAGATGGCGGCGTCAACATGCAATGAGTCCCTCTAGGGGCGTCGTTGCACCCAAGTCATCATCAATTACTACTGCAACAAATCAACAGCATCTGAAGGTCGGAAGTCAGTTTTCCAGCGACTGCAGCCAGCACCTATCCGACAATAACTCAAGAAACAGGTACAAATTTCAGGGGACGAGGAGTTTCCTTTCGCCTCCTATAATTCAACTCAAAAAGTTCCTCCTTGCAAGAGAGGAAAGAAGACAGGCTCTTCCAGCCCGGCCACCTCGGCCAGTATTGCAAGGAGATCCTCATCTGGGGGGTTTCCATCAACCATAGGATGTATCTATTTAGTCACTCGATCCAAAAAGAAGCTTTCGGCACCCGGGGGAGCGCCTTCGGTCTCCTTGAGAGTAGATGAAGTTGGAGGTAGCAGTCCCCTCAATGTATGCTATAATCCGGTGTATCAAGAGCACATACAGGGGGTAGAAGTCACCCAGGACTGTGCAACAGACCCAGATTTCCCTGAGGGCCACCACCCTCACTAAGACAATGCGGCTTCCTGTATAGGGGGTAGCACCCTTTTCGAATAAGAGGAATATGATATTCCGACATTCCCTGACGATTTCTCTATACAAGTGTACGGCACAGAGAGTACCTCTGTCACAATCCCTTCCACTTCTACCCACGTGAGAACAGTCTTTATGGCTGACGACGATCATGAAGCGCCTTCTGACCGACAACAGCTAGAAGTGCTGGAGGCCATGCTCTTGTCCTTGGTCAAGTCCGTAGACGAGATCAAAGCCGCTTTCCCAACTCAACCAGCAAGGACGCCCGGACAAACAAGCTTGGGACCCGCAGTCAACACGGACTCCAACACGACTACCCCTCCTTTGGGTGATGATCCCTTAGCACCATCTGTTTCTTCAGCTGCAGATGAAGCCAAGGAGGCAAGGAGGGAAGTCCTGGAGCTTCGGGCAATGTTCAATACTCGAGACTCCTCTCGGGATCTCAGAATACGGCAGCCATATCCCGTTGCATGGAGAGATGTGCCTTTTCTACCACGGTACAAGTCGTTCCATATTGATTCTTATGATGGAAAGACCTCTAATAGTCGGTATATGACTTACTTTGAAGTCACAACCGACCACTTACCGTATAGTGACGCCGTCCTCACGTGACTATTCATTGGAGCATTGGAGGGGATCGTGTTCGACTGGTACTGCAACCTTCCCGACAACTGTATTTACTCTTTTGATGGCTTCAAACACATGTTCCTAGAAAGATTTTACGAGGTGGGGCATGACGTAACGATGTCGTCTCTCATGGACGTCGTTCAGGGAGAGAGGGAGCTGACAAGGAACTATATCGAACGGTTCCGCCAAACTGTAATGATGTTGCCCCAAGGCAATCCCGAGAGCTCCTTGATTGAAATCTGTCAGAAGAAGCTGCTCCATGTAATTAGCCTCTGGATGGGTGAAGATCGGTTCATAATTGGAAGACCTTCATTATAAGCGCTACCAACGCAGAGGCAAAATTGAAGAAGGCTCGCTAGTTGTGATTACATATCCCAGACGGAGAGGATAAGGGCAGACGTCCTGGTTCCACCTCCAGTAACAACAACAATGGCACCACCACTAACCGGGACAACAAAGGCAAATAGGCCATAGTCACTGATGTGACTCAGAAGCCCGAACAAAAACAGGCGGAAGGTCCGTGGCCCAAGGTCAATTGCTCATTTGAAGATAGTCATGTCAAACCTATCTTCTATATATCTTGCAAGGGGGTAGGATCCAGCTCCCTCCACCAAGGCATGAGCCCCGAGCGGCAGAAATGGAGGACCCAAAGTATTGTCACTTCCACCGCTACGTCCATTATTCCACTCATGATTGTTTCCAATTAAAGCCGTATATTCAGAGTCTTATCGACTCAAAAGCTCCGTCGATAGATTGTGAAGAGGTTACCGTAGTGGCAAACATGGTGTCTATTCAGTTTAGTGACTTTCCTCTGACAAGCACTCCAGACGGGGTCATGCCTGTCCCTCGGGCAACGATGGAGGTTACTAATCTTCCACCCGTCCGGAGCCAAACATCTGGATTGGTACCTCTCACCACATCGCGAGGAGAGATCATGTGGGTACATCCAGACTTGGTGCCCAAAGTTACCCAGGGGGTGTCATCTCCTACCAGCAAAAAAACGGGCAGAAAGTCTAGAGCCTACCACACAATTTCAGCCGAAGCTGAAGAAGCTGCAGATGTTGTTACCCGGTCTGGAGCACAAGTCCAGCCCGCACGGGATAGTCCAGCCGAAGACCCTCAGCCGACAACGTTGCCTCCCCCTGATATTCCAAGGCCATCTTAGCCTTCACTGGCGGACGAATCCAAGACAAAGGAAACTCGCTTCGACAGGCCACTCCACAGTGATGTACCTTAGGGACTGGAGAGACCTTACAACTTCGACATGTTAGCACAATTGGCTAATATGCCAGCAAAGTTGTCGCTATACAAGCTTCTAAAGCTCTCCAAGGATCTTCTTGTCATATTAAGTGAAGCACTCCAGAATACTGATGCCTACTTAGCTCAGGTCAAGCCTCCAGGGGAAGACCCGCCAGCATATCTACAAGGCGGCGATAACACAGATGCAATATCCAACATCATATTTACTCTGCAGGACATGTTGATCAAGTCCAATTTGCATGATCGCCCCTTGTACTACCCTGGGTACATAGGCGACATCAAGGTGGATCGAATGCATATCGACCATGGCTCATCAATAAGCATCATCCCGAAAAGCCTGCTCCAACTTCTTGGCATCCCTATGCATCGGCTAGCGGCAACCAACAATGCCATTAGCAGTTTTAATTCAGGAAGAAGCTATCCCCTAGTGAAGATCCGATTAAAGTGCCAGATTGGTGACCTGAAGACGAAAGTTACCTGCTACGTCATAGATACAGATACCTCCTACAATATCCTTCTGGGACGCCTATGGATACATGACTATATGATCGTGCCATCCACCCTTCAACAATGTTTCAAGAATGTCAGTAAGCATGGTTCCGTGAAAATTGAATTCACCGATATTGATCCCTTCAAAGGGGTTGAATCTTATTACTCTTCGGAGTCTTGTCTATATGACGAATCTAGGAAACATATAACGGACGAGCTGAAAGCCATCACAGGGCCAAAAGAACCTTTGAGAATTCGTCTCCAAGCCCGCAAACCGGGCATGGCCTCACCCCTTGTCGCAACCTTGCATAAAGAGGTGCTCGGTTCTCTTGCCACACCTACGCAGTTGGAACCAATGGTCATCCGTCTTCCGAGATCCAGCCAAGAGCCAAAACCTGTCATAGGACCAATGGTGATCTGGCTGCCAAAGTCCAGTCAAAGGCAATAGAAAGATGCAAAGCCCTCTGTAACACCGATGGTAATCCGATTGCCAAAATCTACTCCAAGGCAACCAGAAGACACAATGTCCCTTACTAAGCCCATTGTCATCCGTCTTCCCAAGAAGAGTCAGCAACCAAGTGTCGATCCAATACTTTCAGGCAAATCAATACCTCAAGCGGAACCCTTGGTGGTCAAGTTGTCCAAGACATCATTCCGACCTCTAAGCTTGCAGGGGGTAGCCAAGGGGGACGAAGAACTCGCCAAATATGTGGTTACACGGACGGATAGCCCCTCTCCTGATGATGTAATCCCTGTGGATAAAATTCCTTATTTCATCAATAAGAGGCTGCCGTTAGACTATTTTGAGTATGATAAGCCTAATCTAACATATGCCGTACGGGACTGTCTAGACGTTAGCCTGTACAGTCGGGTGACAACCGTCCATACCCCAAATCGACTTGCTCCCATAAAAGGTGCTTGCTTTTCGGTCCCAGACAGAAGAGGATGGGATCATACAATCATCTTTGGCCAAAAAGAAGGTCCTCAATCTTTTACGCCACAAGAGTCCTACCTCGGACCCGACGCTAGAAGACTCCCACTCTACTTGTATAGTCCTCAAGCCAAGTACTTCATGCAAAAGCAGGGGTACGACATGGAGGCTACCCCAGTTCTAAATTATGGCAGTGGTCGACGATTGCCTCTACAGCCGCCGACACCGATAGGGAAGCCTCAGGATCATTATCACAAATCCAGATACGGCCTTGGGTATGTTACTCCACCAACAACGCCCGAAAGTTCTGACGAAGAATGCGAGTGGCACTCTCATTCGTCTGAGTCACCCATTTATAACTCGGATAGTAGTAATGGGGATAAATTCAGACAGACATTATTCGCCAATATGACATCCATTAATTTCGAAGAAGAAGGCGAAGACCTACTTGAACCACTTGAGTTAGAGCCGTGGGTCCAGCAACTAGATGCACAATGGGAGAAATGCTTTGAACTTCGCAATCCTCCCACTGAAGATGAGGTTATGCAAGTTAACCTTGGCGATGAATCCTCTCCAAAGCCAATCTTCGTCAGTAAAAGTTTGATAGACGATGAGCGGGAGTCGTTGTTACAATTCGTCAGATAACACATCGACGTCTTTGCCTGGAGCTATGAAGACATGCCAGGACTAAACCCCGAGATTGCACTCCATAAGCTCAATATTTATCCGGACGCAAAACCATTCAAACAACATCAGTGGCGATTTCGTCCAAACATTATGAATTCCATCAAAGCGAAAGTGAACAAGCTTATAGTTAGCGGTTTCATTCGTGAAGAGCAGCACCCAGACTGGGTAGCCAACGTAGTGCCAGTCATCAAGAAGAACGAAAAAATCCGAATCTGTATTGATTTCCACAAACTGAATACGGTATGCCCTAAGGATGAGTTCCCTCTTCCGATCACCAATGTAATGATCGATAATACGTATGGATTCGAACGCATGTCCTTTATGGATGGCTTTTTAGGATACAATCAAATCAAGATGTCTCTTGATGATAAGAAACATACATCATTTCGAACACCGATCGACGTATATTGTTATACGGTCATGCCCTTTGTCCTGAAGAACGCCGGTGCTATATATCAACGAGCTATGAGTGTCATCTTCAGAGATAATTTGTGCAAGACGGTGGAGTGTTACGTAGATGACATCGCCGTCAAGAGCCGCTCCAAAAATGATTATTTACATGACTTGAGAACAGTGTTCGACCTCGTACGGGCACATAACCTGAAGATGAATCCCACCAAGTCTTTCATAGGGGTATCCAGCGGAAAGTTCTTAGGCTTTGTCATTACTTCCCGGGGCATTCACATAGATCTCGACAAAACCAAAGCAATTCTGGAGATGAATCCACCAAAGAATCTCTGCGAACTCCGCGGCCTTCAGGAAAGACTAGCCTATATCTGGAGGTTCATATCTAACCTCTTAGGGCGATGCCAACCCTTCACTCAACTCATGAGGAAAGGTGTCTCTTTTATATGGAACGAGGAATGTCAGCGTGCCTTTGATGATATTAAGGAGTACCTGATGAATCTGCCAGTTCTGGTAGCCTTGGTCACCGGAAAGCCCTTCCTACTCTATGTACGTACGATGGAACACTCCCTCGGTGCTCTGCTAGCACAGATAATGATGCAGGACATGATCAAGCCATTTACTATCTCAGCCCGATGATGATAGGACCGAAACATAGGTATACTACTATGGAGAAGGAGTGCCTTGCCCTAGTGTTCGCCATTCAGAAAATACGACACTATGTGACAGGGTAGACCATCCATGTTGTGTCACGAGTTAATTCCCTCAGGGTTCTCATGACCAAGCCAGGTGCACTCAGTTCTTGTCTAGCCACCTGGATGATACTATTATCCCCATACGACATGGTTTTTATTTTACAGAAGGCTATCAAAGGTCAAGCCATGGCTGACTTCTTAGCAGCCTATCCAGGCTCAGAAACAGCCAAAATTTATAAAGAAATTCCTGATGAAGTCGTCACCTCGAACATAACTTCGCACGACGCTGTTTGACGAATGTTCTTTGACAGTGCTTTAAGAACGGGGCCACAAGGTGATATCATCGCTGGAGTCGGGGTGGTATTAATTTCTCCTTCTGGACTAGTAGTCAATCGAGCATATCTCTTACAGAACCATGTTCGAACAACGTAGCCGAATATAATGCTCTAGTCATTAGGCTCCAACTCACAAAAGAAGTGGGGATCAGATACCTGGAAGCATATGGTTACTCGCAGTTGGTTGTTAACCAGATCCGAGGTTCATACGATGTTCGCAATGAGGAACTGATTCCCTATTATCAGATAGCAATTTCCATTATTAAAACCTTAGAGGAGTTCTTTATAGAGCACGTTCCTAGGCTTCAAAATATCCAAACCGATGCCCTGCCAGGTCTAGCCGCTTCCTTGTCTCTCCCAAATAACACTCATCATCTAGTCGATATAATAGGCCATAAACTGGTCTGTCCCAGGAACAATCTTTAACTGGGTATGAGTTACTCTGCCCAGATAACCAATGACATACAAGACTGGAGATGCCCGCCATCGACTTTACGGTCTATAGAATTCTGCCAGAGAATATAAAGGAAGCAACCTCAATCAGAAGACGCTCCCTCAAATTCTTCTATGATATAACGAAAATGTTATATCGACGATCCTACGATGGGCTACTACTAAGATGCAGTCAAATGCAGAAGCCAAAGAAGCCCTACGTGAAGCTCATGACGGTACTTGTGGGGCTCATCAACCTGGCCCAAAATTGAAAGATCGTCTTCGCTGGATGGGTTATTACTGGCCTACAATGGTCGCAGATACAGTTGATTATACAAGAAAGTGCAAGGCCTGCCAGATCTATACAGATTTTATACATCTGCCATCTGAATTCTTGCACCCAACAGTGGCCTCTTGGCCATTTGAAGCATGGGGAATGGACATCATTGGGCCAATCACCCCGCCATCGTCTAGATGGCATCAGTTCATACTTGCAATCACTGATTACTTCTCCAAATGGGCGTAAGTTGTTCCGTTGGTAGAAGTCAAGACATCGAACGTGATTAACTTCATAAAATATCACGTTATCTACCGTTTTGGACTGCCCCGGAGGATTATCCACGACAATGGTTCGCAGTTGCAAGCCACGCTTTCTATCGATTTTGTGGTAAGAATCGAATTCAGAACATGGCTTCGATAATATATAATCCCTCGGCCAACGGTCTGGCTGAAGCTTTCAACAAAACCATAATCAAGCTCCTCAAAAAGTTCATGTCTGCAAACAAATGCGACTGGAATGAAAATCTTGGTGAGTGCTTATGGACGTATTGGACGACAATTCGGATGGCTACAGGAAATACACCATTCTCCTTGGTTTACAGGAGCGAGGCAGTCCTTCCATTGGAGACTCAGATCCCCTCACTTCGAGTGGCCTTTACCTACCGGTTAACGGCAGACGACAACTACCGCCGATGGCTACAAGAGTTGGAAGCATTAGATGAGAAGCGTCTACAAGCTCAACAAAGCATTGAGCTCTACCAAGCGCCAATCTCTCGGGCTTTCAACAAAAAAGTCAAACAGAGAATATTCCAAGTTGACAATCTTATCTTGGCCATTGACAGACCAATGGTCATGACTCACAAGACCCCCGACAAATTCCAGCCTAAATAGGAGGGGCCGCTCATCATCGAGACTGTGTTCTCCAACGGCGTGTACCGTCTCGTAAAACAAAATGAAGACCTGCTCATGAAGCCCATCAACGACAAGTTCCTCAAGAAATACTATGTCTAAATGACACCTTCCAACTATCTCTCAGATTGTGAGTTATATACCCTCGGGTATCGCTGAACTTACACTCTGACTTCAAATCTTCCAGATTGTCGTGTTATGTACCCTCAGGTACCACTGAACTTACTCTCTGACTACGCCGAGTGAATTCATATCTCATCTCTTGGCCATATCTATGAACTTCTTGGTCTTGTCTCAAAATCTATTACCCGCACCACTAGTGCGCAGAAGGGTAATAGGTCCATAAAAATTATCCTAATCTATTATTCTCACTGTTAGTGCACAAAAGGGGTAATAGGTCCATCAAATTTCCCAACAAGAAAAAAACTACGTCCATATTACCTCTGAGTTGTTTTCCTATCCATCACAAACAAATCACCCAATGTATAGAACTTCCACGTTAATAACACCTCTGAGTTGTTCTGTGTGTCCCTATTATGCCTACTCCTACCATGTCCTCATTACCTCTGAGTAGGAAGGCTCTGTTTTGACCCATATTTACCACGTCCTTATTACCTCTGAGTAAATATGTTGGTTTCCTCTCCACTTATTATCCATACTCGCATCGCTAGTACACAAAGAGGATAATAAGTCCACAAAAGTTATTCTAATCTATTACTCGCACCATCGGTGTACCAAAGAGTAGTAGATCCACAAAATATCATTCAAATCTATTTGCTCGCATTTCCAGATGCACAAAAGGGCAATAGGTCCACAAAAAATCCCCAGTGGGATGTCCTTTATCAAATACAAATGATGTATTAGGCCCTCTAGTACAAGCACCACAAAATACTATAAACAAAATGGAGTGAACATACTCTGCTCGTTCAAGATCAGTTACATTCATAGGACTACATCGACAGCAGAAAACAAAGGAAAATCTGGTAAATATATAGTTTCGTTTGACAACACTTCGTCTTCAAGCAGTTTCGTGGCCCTCGAAGGAAGTCATGTTTTACTGCTGAGAAGCAAACAAAGCTGTTGAATCTTCAAGGAGCTGTCGGAAGGAGGGCAAATATAGCATGCAATCCTTCCCTTCGTATTGCGGATGCCTTAGCCTCGCTCCCCCAAAGGACCATACCTTCAAACCATGGTCCTTAATGGTGGTTTCGCCTACTTGGAGAGCCGTGAAGGCAGGACGTTCATAACGACGCCTGACCACCATCCAACTTTTCGAGGTATAAAGGCTCTTCCTACCACCTGGAAAAAACTCTTCCGAAGCATGAAGAGTCTTGAGTTGTTTGATGTGTATGCCAAAAAGGCGTGGGGAAAACTCTTCCAAAGCGTGAGGAGTTTTGACCTGTCTGATGTAGGCACCAAAATGTTGTATTTTTACTCCATTGCCGACACTGGTCCTGAAGAAGTTTGCTAGCCAGATCCCTACAAAAATAAGGAAAAATGGGGATTTAGCACCAAGAAAACAAACAACTCTGTTATGCGGCCTAGCCAGTTATGCGGCCCAGCCAAAACAGAATACATACAGCCCCAAAGTCATGAGGTCGGCTTCATGAAGTACTCATGCAGCATTTATACGGCTCAGTCATAAAAACTCATACGGCCAATACTCGTACGGATCAGCCACGAGACAATCATGCGGCCCAGCCATACAATATTCATGCGCCTCGATCATAAAGTGCTCATGCGACACCTATGCGGCTTAGTCAAGAAATGCTCATACAGACCCATCTTGAGGCACTCACGTGGTTCAAGTTCCAATGAGCAGTGGTTATGCAGCTCAGTCCATGTGGCCCCATCATACAAAACACATGTGATCCAGATGAGATAAGGGCATGTATCGACCAAGCTTATAGCAGAGGCAGTATATGACAGGCCCGCATGAAAATATGTGCTATGGCTATTTGAAATTTCAGTCATCACCTGCTCAGCGTCCTTACTCTTAAGAGGAGGTTGCACGTCGAAACAAATGGAAGGAGCGTCTGCCGCTCTCGACGGAGAAGCAAATCTCTTCCCTTTGGCCATCGTACCAGTCGACTTAGAAGCTTTTGGAGCCATAGTAGAAAGTATGGTGAAGTCGAAGGAGGAGAAGGTGAAAGAGGAAAATCTCTCTCTTTGAATGGCTCCTATTTATATAGTTGCTGAAAAGAGACTCTTTCATTCTCGAGATCATAAAGGATAGGGACGACGTTTGGGAACTTTATCCCGAATAACCGTCGAGCGTCTCTTCGATTTTTGAGACCATTAAAGATAAAGTCGACGTTTGGGGACTTTATCCTCAGTAACCGTTGGCTTCATCTAGAAAATAGATCCACAACCGAATCAGGAAAATTAAATACAACAGTGACAGCTGGCAGGCTCTCTGCGGCCCAAATTGTCCTTGTGACTCAAAGATTTGTCCTGCAGCTCAGGACTTTCCTGCGACTCAAGATCTCTCTATAGTTCGAAAAGCTTCCTGCAAATTAAAGACTCCCTATGGCATGACATATTTTCATGCTTCTTATTCAAAGTATTCTAAATTTGTAATTTGAAAACTTTGAAGGGGTCTTGTAGAAGCATAAAAAATATGGGGTTCATTCAGTTTACAAATTGTCGTATAGCTAAACAGGTCCGCATGAAGGAAAGCCGTACGACTGTTCAATGACATATGTGGCCTGTCGACAAACAGCTGTGGAAGGAAGATATGCGGCCAAGAGGAGCAGTTCGACTGATAAAGCTGACAAATCATGGTAAAGCATGACAGTTCTGAAACTTCGACAAGAAAGATAAGGCGTGAGACATCGTCCAAAAGCTGGGTTCGTACGCCTCCATGCGGACAGAAGAGTGTCATCAACCTTATGCGGCCCCAAAGTTTCCAAACATCATACAGCTAAGAGTAACTATGACCCAAGCCGCATGAGTCTCATGCGACCCTACATGATCGAAGACTGAGAAAACTATACGCAACAGGACACGTGGCAATCTGACTAAGTCCTTAAGTACCCAGATTTGCTACAACAAAATCACAACAAATCGATAGATGGCAGCCAAATAGCGGGTTTTTGCGTGCTAATCAGCCACGTGGCCGTAAGCCGTCTATCCGGCTCAACATACACCCCATTATAAATAGCAGGGTACCATACCCCTGCAAAAGGCTAGCAACCATCAAGAAAAAAACAATTTCATTGCGAGCTAGAGACTGCATCAGATAGTCCACGGAGTAAGGCAGAGTTGATAACACTTTCTCGAGCCTCCACCATCACCCCTAAGAATCAAAACTAAACAATTGTACTTAGATTGTTTCCTAGGATTTGTTTCTAGGCTTTCCTTTGTACAAGCGAGTTTGCAATCAATTTCAATGTTTTGTAATACCTGTCTTTGATTTTTATGGCAAACAAAAAGAAAGAGAAAAGAAAATCCAACCTAAAACAAACTAGCAAACCAAATTAAAAAATATATTCTTAAATGCTATAGCTTTCAATTTTATAATTATAATTTCAGCTTGTACGAAATATGTTATGTATCAAATTACTAATATTAGTACTTGGCTGTTTTCTATATAACTGAACATCAAATATCAAGATATACTAAATGTAGTTTTTGTTTTGGACATGAATGGATTAGTTTGACATGTTTATCTTTTTACCATGTCAACTAACTATTATTTTGTTCTTTTACAAAAACAGGTGGTAGTTTTTTATGGTTAGTATGACACATTACTTTTACGTTCATTGGCCAAAAGGCCTATAAATAATTATAATGACCCTCCATTTACAAAAATAACCTTCTAACCTACCATTTACATGCACAGTTAATATTTTCAATGGCAACAAAAGTGTTCTTCTTTGTTATGGTGATGACTTTGGTAACGTCTGTAGGGTCTCAACATATTAAAAATCAATTGATAGAGAAGCAACAAAAGATCGACACTAGTCAATTGGAAGAGGTCAAGCATGAAGCCCCTGGGGGTCGAGACCCGATACATCATCTTTTGGTACCCACCAAGCTTCAAGCACTCATCGATGATAATAGATTTTGAAAAATCAAGCATGAATCCCCTGGAGGCCTGGACCCGATACACCATCGTGCATCAGCCACCATGCCCGAAGTACTCATAAATGCCAATAGATATGGAGACTGTTGGCCAATTCAACCATGGTCAAACTGATTTTGATAATTGACACAAAACTTTGAGTTTGATATGAAAAGAAACAAAAGATAACATATTTTGCTTCTACAATTTTTTTATTCTTTATTCTGTATTTTTCTTTTCTCGAGTCTAGATAAATTGTGCATCAGGATCATTAGCAATTAGAAGTTTATCTCTTGATCAAAAATCCTTGACCCAAAACCAAACCAAATCCAAAAGCCAAAATGACCATAAACCTAAGTAACTGAACTCGGCCTGAGTTCTGCCCGAACTCGGTCCGAACTTGTTTTCCCTTGATTTCTCCTGGTCAGCAACATTCCATAGTCTTTTGGATCTTAAACGTTCAAAAATATAAACGTTAGCCAACCGAGTTCTGTCCGAGCTCTATCCTAGAAAATCCTATAAAAAGAGAAAAAAAATCCCTTTTCTATTCACTAATTCAATATTCATCTTCTCTATCTATTCCTAAGCTTTATATTCTATTTACAAAGCTTCAGCCTTCAATTCTCTAAGATAACTTCGATTCTTCTAGTGCCGGTGGTTTTCGATAAAGAGTTTTCGAGTTGTACAAAGATTGGCGTATAAAATCTTTTCTCAGAAAGGTATTGTTGAAGTTTGATCGTGGGCTTCGAATAAAAATACGACGATATTAAAGTTAGCATATTCTTCGGAGTAAAGCATGCGCTGTAATCTCTATTCAAAATAGTAGATTATAGCAAGCAAGAGACCAGTATTAACTTGTTGTGTCTGTATTTTACTTTCTTTCCTCCACTATATTTACTGTTTTACTTTGCATTTCAAGTTCATTAATATTTGCTTCACCTGCTTAACTTTTTAATTGGTAATTATTTTTTTGTTGCACTCTATTCATCCCCCTCTAGAGGTTCCATCGATCCTATAATTGGTATCAGAGCACAGTTTATCTCTAGTCGGATTAAAACTCCTTACGACATAGCATCCCTATATCCAAGCAATGGTGAAGGCCAATCAACAAATAGGCCACCCCCATTTGATGGCATAAACTACACGTACTGGACGACACATATAAGCTTTTACCTCAAGTCACTTGATTTTGATTTATAGTCGATTGTCATGAATGGATATAAGAAACCACTACATATTACGGTAGAGGGTGTTCTAGTAGAAAAATCATTCGACAGATATACCAAGAAAAAAGAAATAAGCTAGACTTGATGCAAAAGACATTAATGCTTTATTTTATGCTGTAGATAAAACTGAGTTTAATATAGTTTCTACATATGTCACATCTCACGAGGTTTTGAAACTCCTTGAGGTTACTCATGAAGTTACTTTAAAAGTGAAGGAGTCCAAAATCTCACGACTCATAGAAGAATATGAGGCCTTCAAAATAAAGCCTAATGAGACTATCACAAATATGTTTACTCAGTTTCTAGACATTATTAATCCTCTATCTTCCCATGGAAAAGAATACAACAATCATGAGAATATTTGGAAGGTGCTTCGCGGGCTAACCAAGAACTGGAATCCTAAAGTGATGTCCATTATTGAAGTAAATGATCTCACGACAATGACTCTTGAAACCCTTATGTGAAACCTTATGACATATGAGCTAGACCGTAAGGATTTTGAAGAGTCAGCTCCAAAAGAGAATGCGATAGCATTCAATATGAACCACAAGATGGCCTCTAACGATAAAAGTAAGATAGACAGCTCAAACAACGAGCAGATGGCACTCATGACAACAAACTTCAGAAGATTCCTCAGATATGTGAAGTCAAACAAGAAGAAGAAAGATTCTAGAGATGATGAAGAACCGAGCTGCTTCAGCTGTAAAAGAGTAGGTCACATCAAGAAGGACTGTCATGTTATAAGGAAGGAAAGCAGGCATGACCAGACAAGCAAGAGAAGGTCTTCAACTAGAAACTATGCTAACACTAGCATTTGGTGTGAAAGCGTAGCTAGTGATTCTGAAGAAAAAGAAGAGAAGCCTTGCAACACAGCGAATATATGATTTATGGCTACAGATGCTAAGGTTATATCAAACCCTCTCTATGAAGAATTTAATTTTGATGAACTGTCTGATGCTTTCACTGATCTTCTAGAAGATCTGAAAAAAATGATAGATATAAACAAAAGTGCTAAGAAAGATCTAAAATTTGTATAAACTGAGTTTTCAAAGCATTGTAGAATGCTAGAAGATATTAGAGACTCTTCTAGTGACACCAATAAGATTACTTCTTTGAAGTTAAGCTTACATCAAACTCTTGAAAATCTTAAGAAAGCAAATCAAGAAATTGCTAAACTTAATGATCAATATGAATTAGAGAAAAGAAAGTATATTATTGCTGCTCAGAGAATAGATGCACTCACGGCCAAATATAATAAAGTCTATGACGTCTCTAAAAAGTTAGAGATTAAACTGGGTAAATAGGTTGTCAAACCTATAAGTCAAGTGAACACAAGTCACAAGGCCAAACATAAACACAACAATACCAACACTGCTAGAACTGCCAGAAGCCATGCATATATGTGTACCTTTCCATACAGTAAGAAAGCACACACATCTTCAAAAACACATATACATGATCTTTGAACCACACCAAGCACTAACACTTCTGCTACATGTCATTATTGTGGTATAGAAGGACATGTATCACACCAGTGTAAGATTAGAAAGCTAGTAGATCTTAATGTATATGCATGGGATCGAAAAACTAACATATCAGGATACTCAAGAATGCGGGTCCCGAAGGTTACATCTTCAACTTGTGTTGTAGGTGGACCTTCCTCCTCCCACTAGAAGCAAGTGGATTTTCGATAGTGGTTGCTCTAGGCACATAACGGGTGACAACACATTATTTGCAACTCTATCGATGAAGAAAGAAGACTATGTCTCCTTTGGGAACAACCTTAAAGGACATATCATTAGAATTGGCGACATAGGTAACCCTCACCTATTATCAAAGATATATGCTTAGTAACAAAATTAAAACATAACCCGTTAAGCATTAGTCAACTGACTGATCATGGTTATGGAATTAATTTTGTTAAAAATAAATGTTTTTTTATGATATAACTTTTGGAATAACTTTATTTGAGGGAATAAGAGAGGATAACATATATGTACTATATCTGTCAGAGAAGACTAACAATACAGGTAAGTGTCTGTTCATAAGTCAAGGCGAAAGTAGGGTTTAGCATATGCGTCTTGGACATGCAAACATGGACACTATTGCAAGATTGTCCACCAAGAAACTGGTCAGAGCCTTACCTGAAGTAATTTCAAGAAAGATACAGTCTGTGCTGAATTTTAAAAGAATAAGGCATCTAGATCATCTTTCAAATCAATAATTGATGTAAGTACCTCTAGACCTCTGTAATTACTTGATATGGACTTATTTAGACCAAGTAGAGTCACCAGTCTTGGCAGTAAGCATATGCTTTTTTGACAGTTGATGACTATTCACGATATATTTGGGTTTACTTTCTTGCAAATAAGAATAAGGCATTTTCTGAGTTTGTACCTTTTTGTAAATAGGTATAAAAAGAGAAAGGATTCATGATTACTCAGATACGAAGTGATCGTAGAGGAGAATTCGATAACCATGAGTTTAAATTATTTTGTGATTCAAATAGATTTTCACATGAATTCTCTTGCCCCAAAACTCTTCAACAAAAAAGCATTGTGGAGAGGAAGAATAGAACCCTTGGCGATATGGCCAGAGTTATGCTATACCAGCATAATCTTCCAAAATAATTTTTGATAGAAGCTGTTTATACATCATGCCATGTTCTGAATAGAGTTTTGATTAGAGCCATCTCTAAAAAGACTTCTTATGAATTATGGTTTAGTAGAACTCCTAACATCAGCTATTTGAAGGTCTTTGGTTGCAGATGCTTTATTTTTAATATAAAAGACAACTTAGAAAAATTTGACGAAAAAGCTGATGAGGACATATTTTTGGGGTATGCAGCAAAGAGTAAAGGCTACAGGGTATTCAACAAGAGGTCACTTGTTGTTGAAGAGTTAATAAACGTCACATTTAATGAGCTGAACAGTCAAAGAAATGACGATAGTGACAATGAAGAAGAGAAAACTCCCACTAACAGAACACCAGAAGATACACCATCTATATCATATCTGGAAAGTTTGTCGAAATGATTGCAGTTTACGCTAGACCATCCGAAAGAACTGGTAATATGTGATGTATCAAGAGGTGTAAGTACTCGTTCAAGCACAAGTGAGATAGTTGCTAATGTTGCTTTTTTTTCTAAAATTAAACCTAAAATGTTTTAGAAGTTTTTAATGATGAATTTTGGATTTCTGTAATATAAGAGGAACTCAACCAATTTGAACAGAATCAAGTTTGGGAACTTGTTCCCAGACCTATTGAACATCCGATCATTGGTACCAAATAGGTGTTCTGAAATAAATTAGATAAGAATGGTTCAGTCATACGCAATAAAGCACATCTAGTAGCTCAAGGCTATAATCAAGAAGAAGACATTGACTATGATGAGACGTATGCTACAGTTGCTAGACTAGAGTCCATTCGAATGCTTTGTGCTTTTGTAAGTTTTTATTGTTTCAAACTCTTTCAAATGGATGTCAAAAGTGCTTTTAGAAATGGTTTTATAAAAGAGGAAGTTTTTGTAAAACGACCTTCCAATTTTAAAGATTTTAAAAATCCTGATCACGTATTCAAGCTACGTAAGGCTCTCTACTGTCTAAAACAAGCACCTCGTGTATGGTATGAGCGTCTTAGTTCCTTCTTGGTTGAACACAATTTTTCAAAAGGGAAGGTTGATTCAACTCTCTTTATAAAATCTTTGGATAAGAATTTTTTATTAGTATAGATATACGTAGATGATATAATTTTTGGATCAACTAATGAGATGCTATATAACGAGTTTGCTAAGTATATGCAGAGTGAATTCGAAATGAGCATGATAGGACAACTAACATTCTTCCTCGGGCTACAAATCAAACAGAGCTCCCAAGGGGTATTTATCAATCAAGCAATGTATACAAAATATTTGATGATAAAGTTTGACATGGACAACATCAAATCGGCACATCGATGGCAACATCTACAAAGCTTGATATAGATGAAAGTGGTATAATAACTGACGTACGTAAGTATTGGGGTATGATTGGTAGTTTACTTTATTTTATCTGCTAGTTGACCTGATATTATGTTTTCAGTATGCTTATGTGCATGTTATCAGGCTTGTCCTGAAGAATCACATGTAAGCGCTGTTAAGTGTATCCTATGATACCTTAAAGGAACTTTGACGACTGGTCATTGGTATACCAAAACCAATTCATTTGACCGATAGGTTACTCGAATGAAGATTTGATCGGATGCAAAGTTGATCGTAAAAGTACCAGTTGCACATGTCATTTTCTAGGAAAGTCATTAGTGTCCAGGTTTTTTAAGAAATTTTTTTTTTTGCATTATCAACAACCGAGGCTGAATGCCACATGACGTTGTTGTGCTAAAATTTTATGGATGAAGCAAACCTTGGAAGACTATTACTTGTCTTTTAACCACATCCCTATCTACTGATTTAACACTAGCTCTAATAATCTTACGAAGAATCCAATATGTCATTCACGCACTAAATACATAGAAATTA
This sequence comes from Iris pallida, assembly GCA_029216955.1. Lineage (NCBI taxonomy): Eukaryota > Viridiplantae > Streptophyta > Magnoliopsida > Asparagales > Iridaceae > Iris > Iris pallida. The sequence goes on from JANAVB010031617.1 coordinate 37,633,149, forward strand.
GACATTATTTTCTTATAGATTATGTTTTACAGGAAGATATTAACTTAGACATTGTTGACACTGAACATCAACTAGCTGACATCTTCACAAAACCCTTGGTTGAAGATCATTTTAACTTTATACAAAGAGAAGTAGGAATTTTGGATGTTGAAATAATATAATTAAACTTTTTTGATTAAATCTCATAAATTTGTTGACAATATTTTGGTTATAAGCCGAAAAGGCCCTTCTGTCACACAGGTGTAAATAGACTGAAGCGACATGATGTACTATTTTTGGATTGCCGCTAGCTAGGATCCGGCCCCTACAGCTAAACCGAGAAATTTTATACGATTTATGCATTTTTAATTAGTTAATATTAATTATTTATTCTAACTTAATTATTACTAATTTATTGTGTATTTATGTTAAAACCCTATGACAAACTTTCCAATTCTGTCTTGATTACCAAGTGACCAAACTCGTTTAGAGTTCTGGCTGAACTCGGACCGAACTCGGTCTCGGTGAATCAGAACAGAAGTTGGAGAGTCGGGTTTCCACCTTATTTAAACCCTCTACATCATCATCTTCCTCACCAAAGCCACCAAAATACTATCAAAAACCCTAACCCTAACTTCTTGGTTCTCCTGCCTCTAAGCCTCTTAAGCTTTCAAATCTTGGAATCAGAGCTCTCTTAAAGTTCTCTTCAACTGTTCATCTTCAATTTTGGTATATTTTCACTCTTTATATCCTTTTTAATTTCAATGGCTCCTAATATTCCTATTTCTTCGAAAAAGAAAAGGAAAGTGATAAAGATTCGTCCTCAACTCCTCACGAGGCGGCCTCCTTTTCACTTTTCAGTCCCTCCAAACTGGATGGTGACTTCTTTGATGATTTTATATTTGTGTCACACGATACATCAAATGAGTGGTTTACTGACTTTCATCAATAAAAGATTTGTCCGGGATCTTCTATCAATTTTATATTATTTTTTGATCATGTAAACATTTTTTGAACACCATCAGTTGCTAGATCTAGTTCAATCTAGTTTTCCTATATATTCCAATTCTATTTGCATGTTTTATTGCAACTTATCGGTCATTAACGGCAAAATGAAATCAAAAGTTGATGGAGTTGATATTGACTTTGATGCCGATGATTTGGCTATCATACTTTACATTCCCAATGTTGGAGACGTATTAATCGATATCACCTCGGTCCAATTTCCCGAAGGGACAACTTTTGATTCATTTCGTGACTCGTTATGTGCACCAAAATCTAGACCCAAAGGCACTCTTCGTCCCAAACACTTCAACAACTATTTCTATGACCTTCATAGAATGGTATTCTCTACCATTATTCCAAAGAATACCGCCACTGACGAGATCTCTTACTTAGAGCTTTCTGCTATCTATCATCTCCATTTTCATGTCCTTTTCAGTATGCCTAAGATAATCATCGCTGCTATAGAACGGTGTCACAAGAAACTGCGATGACTACTCTATGCGATGTATCTGCCTTATATATTTTTGTACTGAGGTTATGCTTGAGGATTTTTCCACAGGATGGTGCTCCTGCTTATCTTCATGAGCATCGTCGCACTGCTCCTCTTCCATCCGTTCAGGCTCCTCCTAATACAGTTGACCGATCAGTTGCTCCTGCTCTCAAGATTTGTCCGAGTTCAGCCATTCATTCATATATATATATATATATATATATATATATGGCTATTACATGAGAGGTTAGAGTATACCTCACATATGGAGTTACATATAGGTATTGGGGATATTTGAGATATGGGTATTATATATAGGTATATGTTCTGTGGTTAGACGTGGTTGTAGGAAGGGTAGTGCTGATGTATCGCATGTATGGTATGCATAGATGATGTTCAGGATATGAGTCTTGGTTATGGTATAGTTAGTGTTTGGGATTAGTAAATACTGGATTTGGTGTCCAAACCTAGACTAGACTACTTAAGACCAAATTGACCCAATAGTCTAAGATTAACCAATATTGACTTATTGACCTTGTTTGACTAGACAGTTGACCAAACCCTAAATTTTGACTTAGTTGACTAAGAGGGTCAACCAGAGTTGACCAAGAGTAGATTTTGACTTAGAGAGGCCTAGTATCATGTAGATTGCATAGTATATCTTAATTATTCAATGTTGAACACATTATAACCTGTATTTATCTACGTAGGACTCTGTGACTCCAGTTCAGACATCTATTCATATTTGTTGCTCAGAGTATCAGGCGAGTACCTGTTAGTTTTCATTCGTGGTAGTATCTATATTGTCTGCTTTAGACTACTTTAGTTGATGTTGACACATTGTTATCACGGACCAATACTCTATGGATCTTATGATAAGATGTTATCCCCTTAACGGGTGCATCGGGTATTTCATATTGATGTACTTTACCATGTGCATCGTGTACTCCTAGTATTTATATTATTCATGTACAAATCGTGTGCTCTCATGTACTCTCGTGTGCTAACATGTCCTTATTGTGCAAAAATATCATGTATGTATCATAACTTGATTGGATCCTTGTGTATTGATTAGGGTAGGACGAGTAGAAGTGGTTATGTAATTAAATCCCTCTAGTGTAAAAATGTACATACCGATTATACCTCACGTATAATGGAGTTACCGTAGAATACTCGTGTACAAACCTAAACTAATCATATAACCATCTTGTGCTCTGAAATACTTATATTTATTATAGTTCATAGATTCTTTATTATATCTCATGATCTCAATTTACATATCTATATCTCATGTATTCCTGTATTTCGTTACAGTACGTCATGTATTTTATTCTACTGTTAGCCCTATATTTTCTACCATATTTTGGAACTACTTTCAGAGGTATGTGCTCATTCCCATCCTGACTGAATAACGTTAAAATTTTTATAGAGAACTTGGAGAATCCAGCTTCCAATGAGGAGACCCCAGTAGTGCTTGGAGTAGACTACTAGGACTGTTAGGATATGTATTTTAGTTTTTGTTATGTATTTGATTTGTACTCTATTGTGGTGTTGATGACACTTAACTTATTTTCATTCTGGATGGTATCTTCTTTGTGATCTTTCTATCTATTTCATTTCATGCTCATATCCATCTTAGTTATTTTATGATTATGTTGTATCCATCTAAGTCGTCCTCTGTTTGGAGACTATATCTATTTTCGATAGGTTCATTCACTTATTGTTAGATGTTGTTGAGACCTAGGACAATATTCTACCGCCGACACTGCGACGTAGGCTAGACGTACCCACGGCCTCATGCACTTTCGTTTGTTACAGGTCATGACACATTTTTCTGATAGCCCATACAGGTCAAGATTCGTATTGATGTGATATCGTGGTAGCACAATGACATAGTTGTACTACTGCAAGCCTACGATAGAATATAGGAAATAGGGTATTAGAATGAGAGGATACTCAATCACAGTTAGAATTCTTGAAAGATTCATTGGATGACCCTTGAGAATCTTATTTTGAACTTCAATTTGAAATCCTTTCCTCTTGTTTCTGTTCACCCTTGCTACTTGTTATTGATTTTGATTTTGATTTTGATTGATCATTGTTGATTTTGATTTTCATATCAAGATGAATTTTATGACCTGAGTTACGATATCTTCTGATAACATATGTTGACGATGATCACAGGAAAGATAAAACGTCAACTTGATTATGGAACCTGGAGTTTATCGCAGCTATATTAGCCGGCGTGGCAAAAACATAGAGACATGACTTTGGATGTACATATCTTGGTTATGAGATTTTGAATTCTTGCAGCTATACTAGTCGGCATAGCGAGAATTCTAGACATGATTATAGAGGTGCATACCCCCGTTGTGGAATCTACCATTTATCATATCCTTACTTGCTGGCATTATGAGGATTCTGAGTATCACGATTTTGGACAGACGCGTATGATTATCAGTTTGTATTTTGAAAAGGTTCTTAACATATCATCTCTATCTTTCACTTCTGTTACTATAGAATAGCGTTCCATCATCAATTAACTTAGGAGTAGGGATACTTTCAGTTATTCAATTCTTTGTAGAGCCTATTTCATATATAGTACTTTCATAGTGTGATGGTTTGAAGACTTATAATAGGTTTGTATCCTTGAGATAATAGTTAGCATTAGTATTAAAATAGTAACCCATTGTATTTAATTCTCTGTTGTTTACAATATTAACCAATTTTCAAAATATATAGGATGTTAGTCTCCCTTACAGCCCATGATGTTTTCTTATTTTCCTCTATTTTCCAGTATGGCACCCATGACCAGTGCCCATCGTCTGAGAGCAGCTGCAGCTCCAAATATGACTGAGAGCGTGCTTCCACCTCCTATTGCTCAGGAGGTAGTGACCCCTCCTGTTGACCAGAAGGTAGTGGCACCTCCTGCCATTGAGGACGGGGTAGCAACCTCACCGAAGAGTTTTCCTCCATCTTTTGTCATTCAGAAGAGAGCTGTAGTTTCATCTGAGATCGAGAGTCTTTCTCTGCCTCCTGGAGTGGTACCCATTACCATATTCTTGGAAGGTTTGATCCCTGATAGAGCTCAAATACTTGGACTTCTCCGGGATGTGTTAGAGACACAGAGAGTTCAGACCGATATCCTGAGGGAGCAGAATCAGATGACCCGACAGCTTTGGGACCTAGTACATTCTTGAGGAGAGCCTAGTCCCATGAGGACGAGGAGCAATATCCATCCAGAGCCTGAGGAGTACCCAGACCTTCAGCCTAGGCCATCCTTTCCTGTTTAAATTCCTTCCTAGCAGAGACCAGTTGAGCGAGTGCCTACCTGTGCTTACTGTAGGAAGCTTAGGGATGTATGGGACGACTGTAGGAAGAGGAAAGGATTATGCCTGTATTGTGCGACAGCTACACATACGATACGAGAATGTCCTATTGTACTATTTACAGTCAAGGCCCCACCTCTAGGCGGGAGTTCCAGCCACCAAACCTAGATGGAGGTGAGTATTTGACCTAGACCTTAGTATGTCTTTTGATATGCTTGATACATCCCACCATTGCTTCTGTGTTTTTGGTACCTTATGATTTGACTTATGATATAGTATGGTTAATGTAGCCAGATGAGACCCCAGGTTGATATTGCATGTCATAACAATGTATGTTGTTACTTTCAGTAAAATTGTATGATCTAGATAAGGTTTTCTTAGACCATGATTGTTGGGGGCATGACTTTAAGAAGAGCACGACCAACTTAAATTTCGAGGGCGAAGGATTGTAACTACTACATTTCTAAGATGAGGATAATTTTTAACTTTTGTAAAATTGATTATGTTTATTATTTATATTTAATTAAATGAATTGTGCTAGTGATGTAATTTGGTAAAACCGTAGAATCATATTGGTTAGATGTTGGTCATGACCAAGAGAGACTTAGTTAGTGAGTGTAGACAAACCTTAAATTCATTCTAATTAGTTAGTTAATCTCAAATTAGGCTAGAAACCAATTGGAATTTATTTGACTAAAATACTAAATGAAAATTGGCCCTTCCTTATAAACTTGTCATGACAATTAGAGTGGGACTCCTTAGACTTTCTCCATTAGAACTAAACCTAATGGCAGCATACTCTCTATATAAAGCCGCACTTCATCATCTTCCTCCTTATTTCATTCAAAACCTAACCTTAATTGAAGCTTTTCCCCCAAATTGCTCCTACACCCTTTTTTCATCCAAAATTTCCCAAATTAGGTTCATTCTCTTCCCCTTAGAGAGGAGAAGACTCTATTTCCTAGCTAGGAAGGATTTGGAGCCTTGAAGCTTAGAGGATATTCTAGATCTAGAAACTTTTTATTGGGATTCCAACTCCCAATTGGTAAGAGCCTTCTAAACCCTCTAAATTCATATTTCTTGTTGTAGATGCATCCATTGAGGGTACCTCTTGCATTAGGAAGTAGTTGGGTCAATTTTGGATTCGTTTGATGTACATATCACGAGAATATCGTATACGAACATCAAGTGTTCGATGAAATGACTCTTTGGGTATTTGTTACTCAAATTTTAGTTTTAATTAGATAATTTACAGGACATGTGTTGTGTTAATGATGTGAGCTGTATCTTTTGATTTGGGATTGGTTTGGTCAATAAATTGGACATGGGGGACTCAAGATTCATAGTGTGCTCACTGTCACTTACTGTCTTAAACTATTTTGGCCTATGCAGTCAGTAGATTGGGTTTGTATTTATTTCTAGCACATCCTAACCACCCTAGAAATCCTAGTCTACCCTCTGTTAATGCCCATTTCTCAGATGCACACATCCTGCACCTAGGTTCAGTGCAGTAGGAAAAAAGTAGGTGATGGCTTGAGTATTGATGTATCAGATTCAATTTCCTCTACAGTTCTATTTCCCTATCACTCCATATGTTCAGATACTACACTACATCTGTCCTAAAGCCTTGTGTATCAATCTATACTATATTCCATTGATTATTGCCCTACATCTGTTGTCATTTAAACTGTCTTGCATACATGTTCCATCACTTCATTTCCTGTATGTAGATAGTGTCCTGCATTGCTAATCATCTGATACCCCCATAACATTCACTACATACCTAGCATGTTCTGCTCTACTTTTTAGTTCAGACCTGAACACGCCGTAAAGGTTCTGTCCACCATATTTAGTATTCAGACTTGTATATCTCTTGATATATGTCCTGACTTGGACATTTGATCTAATCTGCATATTTGGATATCCTAACTGATGCATCAGTCTGGTATATGTCTAGGATTTAATGAAATCAACCAATGTGTAATGTCCATCCCTAGTTCATTAATTATTATCCAGATACCTTGTTTTTCTTGTCAAGGGTAGGGAGAGGTTGAGCTCGAGTTGATTACACCTTGGTCTTTGTTTAGTCCAATTAATTTCATCCATACCTTTAGTTCAGTCAACATCATACTTATATCCAGTCCCATTTGTTGATGTAGACAATAATGGCCAATCCCCTCTTTATTTCAGTCCTCATTCCTTCTAATTTGTCTAGACAAATCCTAGTATCATGTTTAGGGAGTGTCCTGTATAACCTTTGGTTCACTACATTACAGTATCAGTCATTTGCATTACTTTGCAGAACATGGACAACATGTTAGCCTAATAAATTCGCTAGTTAGTTCTATCTTTTCATGTACGTTGTCCTGCATATCCATATTGGTTCTTTTTTTGTTTAGATTGGCAACAATCCACCTTTGCATACTTAATGTTGTAGCCCACCTTGATTGTTCAAGCCATCATATTCTTGGTTAAGTCTTGTATCCTCCTTTATGTATCAGAACAATAGATGTCATATTTACACTTAAATATCCAATCCTCTTCTCTACATTATTGTGTTTGTTCCAATTGTATCTTACCTATTTGTTATGTCCCCTTGTCAATGCACACATGTTCAGTCTGTGTAAGTTCTAATTTAGGTAGTGTCCAAGTCCCTTATCCTTAGTATTTGTCCTAATTTGTGTCCATGTATACCCTTTATGCCATTATAAAGTAGGTATCCTCATTAGTTGGTCCCATACCATTTTGAAGTTCCAGTCCTTGGCCTATAATTTATCCAAACCTTTAGTTTAGCCACCCTGTGGTTGCTTACCCTTATCCTTGGTCATTAGGAAACTAGGGATAGAAAAGTCCAAAATTCTCTTTTAGCATTGTCCAACATACTTCATGGCCTAGCTCATACTATATCGGGTTCAGTCCCCCTATTAGACACTAGTTCAAACCCGTAAGTTTATTTCTTTGTTCATATTTACTTTCTTGTAGTATCTGATATTATCATACATGTCCAGCATCCATGCATGTCCTGTCTTCTATTAATGAGCAGTCGAACATCTATGCTAGGTTCAGACATCTATGCATTTCATGACATATGAATGTATCAGATGACTGAACTTAATATCCCATTTCCATGTTCTGTTCTGTAATAGATGTAGCCATATGCATTATGTTCTGCCATTGATCTATTTCCAGCATTAGTTGATGTATGGATAGCTTTGTACAATCATTTAACCATCTGTCCAATATCCTATTCTTCTCTCTTAAAGGAGCTGCATGTCCAATTGCTCAGTTGAGAACTATCCTTGTCTTTCACTATATATTTTAGTGTCTTGCATCCTAATACAAGATGCCCTGCATTTCTTTTGTTCCATTGCACTTATTTGGCAACTTGACCTACATGCATGTTAGCCCCTCCATTTGATGGATCAGTCACTCTTGGATTGTCCTGCAAATCCTTGGTTCTCACCATTCTTGTTCTGATTCAGGTCTTGTCCTGCACTAATTTCATTTATCCATCAATATCCAAGTGATGTATCTGTCCATTAGATTTGAGTATCAGATATACCGTACACCCCTTCACTCATTGCATTCTTCACTGCACACATTAATCCTTGGCATGTTCTGTACACTCCTTAGCATACACTACAATGCCACTTAGATACTGTATTTAGAAAATATCCTATATTACATTATCTTCATTCTTTATACCTTCACAAGCACACAACACTACATTCACATATCTGTACTTGTTTGCCATTAAAATCTTTTGATTGCAAATTTCAATACAAACAGAACAGTGTTACAATATAGGACTTAGACGTAGTCCTAGGAGTACACTTTTGTTTATCTGGGTCCCTTGTGCCGATGGAGCGAGTGGTAATGCGTTGACTCCATTGACGATCTGATGACGGTTATCGGTTCTCTGAAGGTTTGGATTGCTCTGGGTGCTGGAGCTTGCTGAGAGGAGGAAATGATCCTATGAATGTTCATCTTTATATGTGTGTACGAAGGAAATGATCCTTCTATTTATAGTCTGCAGGCTGGCTGCTCATGTGCATATATGTAGGATGCGCCTGGACGTGGGGACGCCACGTGGTGATTGCTGATGGAGGCGTATGGACGATGCGCCCTGATTGAGGGGTTGAATTCTTTATACTGCTGTTGTGGGCCGACACGTAGCAGAGAAGGGGATTTTTCTGTTGCTGAGATCTTGGGAGAATTGAGTCAAAGGACACGTATCATCGGCCCATGGCTCGGAGATCTCAAATTTGGTAGGGAATGATCTGGTAGAATGCGCCTGGGACTGGGCGCATGAGGAGACTTTGGCTCGTAATCTTTGGAAGTCACGAACCGTTTACGGCACCTGGCTTTTGAGGCGCATGCGAAGCTTCAGTAGTGACTTTACTTCTGTCTTTAGGGATCAGAGAGAAAGTCTGAGACGCATGGCTTTTGAGGCGCATGCAGAGCTCCAGTAGTGACTTTACTTCTGTCTTTTTGGATCAGAGAGAAAGTCTGAGACGCATGGCTTTTGACGCACATACAAAACTTTGGGCGCATGGACGCGGAGGCACATGCGAGTGGTTGGACGGCCACGTGGCTTTATTTTTTAAAAAAGATGCTTCATTTTTTGAAAAAGATGTCAACTGTTCAGTCCTCAAGAGGCGTGCTGCCAACTCTGCCAGACTTCAGCATTTAATATTCTTTGACAGATGATGGACTGTTGGAGTGGGCGCATTGATCGGCGTTCCACTAGGCGCATGGGGCTGCATGGGGGCGCATGCTTGTTGAGCGCTTGGTGTTAAGGGGCGCGTCTGTGTGATGCACGGTCTGGCTGGCGCATCCGCTCCGCTTTGACACATCTTTTGGTGCGACTGTTACGTTCTTCGAGTGCTTTAAATAGCCATTTTTGACTTGGCTGAATTCGAAGCGTCAGGTTCATCCATTTAATGTAAATTCATTGCAGGGGATTCGGAGAGCCATCCACTTGGCGCATGGGTTTGATTTGCCCGGCCTATAAATAGTGGCATGGAGAGAGTTTGCTTCTTGTTCTCTCACGTCTTCCCGAAATGAACTTATTTACTCGAGTACATTCTGTTGATGAGATGCTCCCGAGGGTGAAGATGCGACGCATTGGCTTCTTTGATGCACTTGAAGGTGACTGTTTACATCCAAAAGTCGGAGTCGAGGGCTTCTGAGGCAGGCAGAAGGTGTCTGTTACATCCAAAGATCGGGATGCTCGAGCCTCGTCTCCGTTATGTGGGAAGAGCCGCAGATCAGAATTGCGGTGCTGCGGCTTTGGGGGCTCTTTCTTCCTTCAAAGTGGGTGTTGCCCATTCTGGTTGTGTTGAAAGCTGCTCCTTTAGTCGCGGTTTCGATTGCGGTCTTTCTTCGCCTTTGGAGGCTTTTTCGAAGCCTCCCCTGGCCACAGGTTGGCTTGCGGTGCTCTTCTCTTCCTCGGTTTGGGGAGCTCCTCCTCCAGCTAGAGGGTTGATTGCCACCCTCGTTCTGCTCAATAAATGCTTCATTAGTCGAAGCATTTAGACGGCGGTGAGCCTGGCTGGAAGGGTGGCACATAACTGAGCTGCTGAAGGGATGCATATAATTAAGGATGCACATAACTGAGCTGCTGAAGGGATGCGCCCGACTGGAAGCGTATTGTGGGATGCGCCTGAGAGCGCATGGTGAGATGCGCCTGTTCGAGAGCGCATAATGATGCTGCGCCTGGCTGTAGACTTAGGGTCTTTTCTTTTTGTAGAAGTTTTCCTTTGTACAGCCCTTTTTAAGACATGTAATAGACTTTTATATGAAATAAAATCTTCTTTTAATGTCTCTATTCTTGTTTTGCTGTGTCCAAGTACTTTTTGTCTGAACTTTCTGGCGTATGTAGTGTTTGGCACATAGAATTTCTGATCGTGAAATTCCATGCTTCTACAAGACCCCCTTCAAAGTTTTCAAAACTTTTTTATCAAGTTTTGGAATACTTTGAATAAGAAGCATGGTAGTTGGGGCGCATGTCTGTTCGGGCGCATGGATACTCCGCGCATCAGTGATGTGGCACATGCTCCTCTCAGTTAATGTAAATGATAACGCCTCGATAACCAAGAAGATTAATGATAATCTTTTTGGTTTTATCTGCAGTTATCTCTTCACAGAACCCGAAGCGGCGGCTGAGGTCATACTTCATCGGTTCACGCGTGCGACTGAGCCTATAAATAGGCGTGAGGAGAAGAGAGAGAGAGTTCTAGCCTGATTCCTCTCTTTGCTTTTATCTTTTAGAGTTCTTCTTCGAAAAACCCTAACTTTCTCTTTTTAAGAAATGGCTTCCAAGACTCCTCGTGGCGGTGCTGGCAAGGGACGAGGCAAAGGAAAAAAACATGTAAAGGCTGCTACGGCTGATGTTCCCCGTCCACCTGTTGACGTTCGGCCATCGGTAGTTGGTGAGTTTCATCATCCAGTTCCTGTATCATACATACGCCGACGCGCATGGACCTTGAGTCCTGAGGATGCGTCGAGGCTCTATTGCTGACGTACATGGGTTTAAGCCCTGAAGATGCGCCGAAGCTTCACTGCTGACGCGCATGGGTTTATACCCTGACGATATGCCGAAGCTTCTCAGCTGATGCGCATGGGTTTACACCATAATGATGCGTCGAAGTTTTACTGCTGACACGTATGGGTTTAAGTCCAGATGATGTGCCGAAGCTCCTTTTTAGATGTGCATGAGCCTGATGCGCTCTTGATGAGAATGAGGCTCAGATTCTTTTGTTGTTTGTAACATCGCTGAATCTTTGCTTTTTTTGTTGAACACCAGTGTCGATGACTGTCCCACTCCTGAATGAGGTGCTTCTGGATGCTGTCCTCTGCCAAATGGGAGTAGATTACGATGAGGAGGTGATAAATCCTGCTCGAACTGCTATCATGCTGGACCAGCCTCCCGAAAGAATAACTCAAATTCGGGAACAACCGCATGGGTTCTTCAAACGGATGTTGGAGCATGGCATTTTGAAATCTGCCACTTCTGATAAAATGACTTTTCTGAAGCCCGAGTTTCTGTTTGGAGACCGCCATACTTCTATTGAAGCAAAGGTGTTGAAGGTCAAGGAAGACTGGTTTTTACAGTAAGAGGAGTGCATATGACCGTTAAGCAGCTTGAACGTCAATGGCCTTTGACGGCCTTCTGTCGTCTTGCTTGCAAGAGGAGGATATCTTGGGAATTAACCCCATCCCAGGGAGGAGCGGTAGCAAGTATCCTCAAGATCGACTCTACCTCCGATCAAAGGGATACTTTGGCCGCCGTGCGGTCTGGGCCATCTTTCACCTGGCGGACTCTACGTCCTGGGAGCATTTACTGTGATGTTCCCCTCAATACATTTGCTTTCGGCGCTTCGACTTTTCCTAATCGCATGCTATTGATGGAGCGATCGTACCCAAAAGGTGAATTTCGTGTAGAGGGTTGGTGTCATTATGTTGCCAAATGGGACAAGCTGACACTCTGGATGCTGTCACGGTTTCAAACCGAACTCCAAGAGATGGGGCTGACTGCCGCGATCCGTGCTACTCAGGTAGGTGTTGACATCAACCGACATATGTTCCTCGCGCTCCTGTAGATGTTTAACACCCAGACCGGGACTTTCTTTACCCCGGTGGGGGAGCTGGGACTCGCACTTTATGAAATGTACGAAGTGTCAAGACTCCCTTGGGGGTCAGAACCTTATAAGAATACTTCCCGACCAACGAGGAGTTCCAAGTCCTGGGGGACAAAGCTGAAGAAATGATGGCCGTCTTCAAGGAAGTGGCGAGTCATCATTACTATATGCAGAAGAGGGATAAGTGCGGGTCGCAACCTCATGTGACCGCCTGGAAGGATTACGTCTTCAAGCAAGATAAGGAGGATCCCTCTCAATTTACCACTCCGCCAGCGCTTTCCCGTAGCGAAGTGCTCTCCGAAATGAGCAGGTTAGGTGAGAAGAATCCCCGGGAAAATGAGGATCGGGAGTCGGATGAACGCTCCTATAGTTGTTTTTGGCACCTTAATCATCGGATGTCGTCGAAAGCAGTGTTAGTTGCATATCTGATGGTTTGGCTTCGAGATTACGTCTTCTTGGGCGGGTCAGGCTCTGTAGAGAGGGTGAACCGGAACTTAATCCTGCTAGCAGTGAAGATAGTTTTCGGCCGGCGTATGGCTCTACTCCCCGCGATGGTGTGTAACCTGCTGCGAGGTTTACGGGAGTTTGTAGGAAACATGGTTCACTATCGCGGTAGGCATGACAACTTCCCACGTGCCAAACTGCCATTTTACTATCTGATGCGATGGTTAATCTTACACCATCCAAATATAATGAGTCCGGGCTCGGAAGAAGACTATAGGGCCGGAGATGCATTCCTTCGCCGTTTCCACCAGAGGAGCTGGTTGCATTCTGGCATTCCTGTTTGCAGGAAGGTTTTATCCCGCCTTCAGGGGTGGGAGATCACCAAAGTAGGTCTTATCTTTTCGGGTTTTGAGGCCGGTGAAGACTTAATGGATTCGGGTGAAGATGCCACCACTCTGCCTCCATGGGGATTCTGCTGGTTGCAAAGTATCCGACCGTCCCATCTAGGGTACCGGAAGAGGAACCAGTGCTACTTGGAACCGTATTTATCGAGCCATTTTTTACGACAATTCGGCTATGCTCAGTTGATGTTGGATAATCCCAATATCACCCTGGGGTATATTGGGAGTTTGCTGGATGGTGCACGAGCTTGGCATTACTACAATGCCGGATGTACCGGAGCTCGCTTTACGCTGCCCGTCCAGAATCCGCGACCGCCGATTCTTTTTTCAGCCGCCAAATTTTACTGTGTTATGGCTGCCATGCCTCCCGAATATGATAGGGAGACTAGTCTTGTTGTAGGCACCACATTAGCGGTGACCAGGAACACATCGGCGAGGGCTCGATCGTATCGTCCGCCAGAGGTGGGTCATCGAGGTGCCCCTGCCGCATCCCCAGGGGGTCAGGCAGAACCCTCGGTTGATCAACGGAAAAGATGTGCGGATACAGAGGCTGGCTCTTCTGCGTCAAAGAGGCAGAAGGAGGCATCGTCACCAACTGTGTCGTCGGACTCGACACCTACGGAGGTAAGGGTGTCCCATATAATCCAATTCAGGATCCATATTTCGTATGACTTATGCTTTCCTTTTGTAGGAGACGCTCAAAAGGAGACCCCGTACTCCAAAGCCTGGTGGCAGCAGGCCAAAGGTGATGGCAGGCTCATCTGAAGAGCGCATTCCACCGATTATGATGTCTCTCATGGGGGAGAATCCAGATGATGTCGTTGTTGTGGAGACTCCGGCATCTCCAGATTATGTTAGGAGGGAGGCTGAAGATGCAGCAGCTTCCGGGATAGTACAAGCCGCCGTGGGGGCCTTGGACATTGAGGGTCCTGCGGACACGGGGCTTCCTGATGAAAAGGTGGAGTGGAGTTCGCCGTCTTCGAAAGACGTTCCTCCAGAGATGCGTGAGTCTGTTGCGGGGCAACAGACGTGATTGCAACAGAGGAGAGGGTTGATTCCCTTCCTTGTCATGATGTAGGGAGGTCGGCTGTAGCATTGCCGAGCCCTACCCCAGGCTCAGCAATGGAAGCTGAGGTGGCTGCCGGCCGGAAGGTGGCGACAGATTTGGTCCCCGTGGAGGGATTCGATAATGAGGGAGAGACTCGTCTGTCGAGCCCGACCCCAGAAGACTCGCTCCGCCAGGAAACCGGAGCTGATTCGGTTAGCTTGCCAGAGGTAGGCTCCGCGCTGGTTATAGATCCCGCCTCGGTGGTGGAGGAGGCAGCTCCGGATGCTGATAGCCCTTTTGAGCCGGAAAAGGGCAAGGGCTTGCTGATGCAAGAGCCCTCTGTTGCTTCTTCGACTTGGGGGATAATATCGACACCCCACCCAACTCCTTCTGCACTCTTGGCTTCTGGCGCTGGTAGCGGAATTCAAGTTCCTGGTGTGGGAGAGTCTGCTGAGGTCGATGCTCAAACCTTGCAGAAAGAGATCGACGGGTCTTCTTCAGGTCCGCCATCCAGGGTAACTCCTCTAACTTCTGCCATGACACCATAAGTGTTGGGGGATACGGATGAGTATGTTAAATTCATCGTTGAGGTAGTGTACAAGATGCTGCAGAAGGGTGTGTCGACAGTGATGAACACCAATGGGAGTTTCGTGATGGCAAAATCTATGGCACTTCCACACATCAACCTAATATGTCTCCACCAGGGCCATGATCATATGGTCGAGATTCTGGAGGCCTCGGTGACTGAGCTGGATCAACTGTTTTTCGAGTTTCAGCGTATACAGCGGAATGATCTTTCTGCCCTGATAGACCCAGAAAATGAGAAGCTGATTGCTGAAATTGAGTCCTCTTATCAGGCCACCATGGGTGTCTGGGAGCGCGAAGTGGCTGAGACTGAAGCTGCAGTGGAGCAGTTGTCTTAGTCTATGCAGGAGAAGGTGGAGTTGCAAACTGCATTGGACGCTAGTATCGCAGAGGTTGATGCCCAGATTCGCCATCTTGAGGACCAGCGGGCCCGACTCCTATTGGATGCTGAGCGTGCCCAGGCTGAACATGTAGCATTCAAGAAGGAGGAAGCAGCTTTTATCCATCGGGCTCTTACTCTGGCTCAGCAGCGGCAGCAGCTGGATGAGAAGCATGAGGATGACACTTCTCCAGAGGCCATAGAGGCGATGCGTCAAGAAGCTGAACGTCTGGTCCTGGTGACTGTGGAGACTCGAGCGACAGACTTGAGGCGTCGGATTGAAGAGCTTTCAGCCAACCCTGGGGATGTTTAGGGGTTGTAGTCTCTTCTTTTTGTGTTTTTTTTGTAACTCTTGCTGGGGGGTGTAATCCTTTACTCTTTAGAATAAAGAAGTACAAAATTTTTTGTGGTGTGTTCATTTTTGCTATCATGAACTTGATGATTTGTGTGGACCTATTATCTTTTGCGCACCTTAGTTTTTAGGTACAGATAATAAGTTTGAGAAAACCAACATATTTGCTCAGAGGTGATGTGGACATGGCAAATATGGGATTCCAATGATGGAATCTTCCTACTCAGAGGTGTTATGGACGTGGTAGGAATAATTCTGGGGATATGCAGAACTACTCAGAGGTAATATGGACGTGGAAGTTCTGCAATCAATGTACGACAACGCAGGGTTGTCTGTACAGGATGTTTACTCAGAGGTAATGTGGACGTGGTAAACATGATGGGTAGCATAGTCTTACGGAGTGTAAGATTCCGCTTTGTAGGGCATAGGGGGACAACTCAGAGGTGATGTGGACGTGGTTGTCCTTCTACTGGAGGATGCCACAGAACAGCTGGGTTCCGGATCCATATGATTTTGTGGAAGTACATGTCTGAAAGATGTTAAGAGTAGTTCTTCTTTAGGAACTTGTCGTTGATGGGCATCATGAACAAGTCCCCATTGGGTTTAGCGAGGCAGTAAGCACCGTTTGAGTATACCGTCTCTATGATGAAAGGTTCTTTCCACTTGGGCTCGAACTTTCCTGGTGTCTTGTGAGTCAACACCATCTGCCTTCTGACTGCCAGAACCAGGTCGCCTTCTTGGAAAGTCCTTTGCTTGACCTTCTTGTTGAAAGCCTGTGATATACGGGCTTGGTAGAGTTCGATACGTTGTTGAGCTAGGAGACGCTTTTCGTCAAGTGCCTCTAGTTTCCGCAGACGACGACGTTGATTGTCCTCTTCTGTGAGTTGGTTTGTGATTGCTACGCGGAGTGAGGGTATCTGGATCTCGAGAGGTAGTACCGCTTCGCTCCAGTAGACCAGGAAGAATGGTGTGTTACCCATCGGGGTCCGTACCATTGTGCGGTAGGCCCAAAGGCATTCGCCGAGCTTTTTGTCCCAGTCGCGTTTGTTGGATGACACAACCTTTTTGAGTAGCCTGACGATAGTCTTGTTGAACGCCTTGGCCAACCCGTTTGCTGCCGGATTGTAGGCGGTTGAGGCCACGTTTTGGATGCGATTCTTGTCACAGAATCTGCTAAAAACATGGCTGATGAACTAAGGACCGTTATCGTGGATAATCCTCCGGGGTACCCCGAAACGGTAGATGATATGGTGCTTGATGAAGCTGATCACCCTAGAGCTCTTCACTTCCGCCAGTGGAACTGCTTCTGTCCATTTGGAGAAGTAGTCGGTGATGGCTAGGATGAAGCGGTGTCCTCTCGATGAATGAGGGGTGATCGGTCCCACAATGTCCATGCCCTAAGCCTCGAAGGGCCAGGAGGCGACTGTAGGATGTAGTGGTTCTAACGGTGTATGAATGAAGTCTACGTGAAGCTGGCACGCATGGCACTTCTTAGCATAGTCAACAGCGTCAGCGACCATAGTTGTCCAGTAGTAGCCCATGCGTCGCAGTCGATCCTGCAACTTAGGGCCAGGTTGATGTGCTCCGCAGGTCCCATCGTGAGCTTCTCGAAGAGCTTCGGCTGCTTCTTCGTTGGACAGACATCGCAGAAGAAGTCCATCGTAGGAGCGTCGGTACATCATTTTAGTAGATATATCGTAGTAGAATCGAAGGGAGCGCCTCCTGACTGAGACAGCTTCTTTCGGGTCTTCTGGGAGAATTTCGTGAACCGCAAAGTCGATGAACGGAAATCTCCAGTCTCGGACATTAACACCAGCGCTTCTTGACATGGCATAGGTTACTTGTGAGTACAGGTTGTTTTTAGGACATAGCAAGTCTCGACCAACTACCGTGACGTAGTGTTGATTCCCGAGGGGTGCTGCTAACGAGGTTGCGAGGCCAGCCAGAGCGTCAGCCTCTAGATTTTGTAAACGAGGTACATGTTCGATGAAGAACTCGACGAAGGTTGAAATGATGTTCAACGCAACTTCATGGTAAGGGATCAGGTCTTTATGGCGAACCTCGTACTGCCCTCTGATCTGGTTTACGACGAGTTTTGAGTCGTCGTAGGCTTCCAGATGATCCACCCCCAGCTGTTGCGCCAGCTGGAGTCCCATGATGAGAGCGTTGTACTCGACAACATTGTTGGAGCACGGCTTCGAAAGGGAGTAGACGCGCTGGATGACCAGCTGATCGGGAGAGACCGAGACTACCACCACTCCTGAGATAATTTAGCCTTTAGGGCCTGTTCTTGAAGCGCCATCAAAAAACATCCGCCAGACAGAGCTTTCTTCGGTGACGTTAGATTCTTGGACCTCATCCGGAATGTCTTCATAGAGTCTGGAGGACTCCGGGTTGGGGTGTGCAGCTAAAAAGTCAGCCAGATCTTGACCCTTGACGACTTTTTACGGGACGAACACCATGTTGTATGGCGTTAGCAGGATCCCCCACGTAGCTAGCCGGGAGTTTAATGACCCTGGCTTCGTCATGAGAACTCTGAGTGGATTAACTCGGGAGATGACATAAATCGTCTGGTCCGAGACATAATGGCGAGTCTTCTGAATGGCAAACACCAACGCCAAGCACTCCTTTTCAACGGGGTTGTACCGGTGTTCGGCCCCGATGAGTGTTCGATTGAGGTAGTAAATGGCTTGCTCATAGCCTGCATCGCTATTTTGAGCCAGCAAAGTACCGAGGGAATGATCCATGGCACAGACGTAGAGGAGGAATGGTTTTCCGGCAACGGGCGCCACTAGGACTGGCGGACTCGTCAGGTAAGCTTTGATGTCGTCGAAAGCTTTTTGGCATTCCTCTGTCCAGACGTAAGAGACTCCCTTCTTCATAAGCTGAGTGAAGGGTCGACATCTTCCTGAAAGGTTTGCTATGAACCTCCGGATGTATGCCAGACGCCCCTGCAGGCCTCGAAGTTCTCGAAGGTTCTTCGGAGGGCCCATGTCGAGGATGGCTTTGGTCTTCTCGGGATCGACATGAATGCCTTTCGCCGTGATAATGAAGCCCAAGAACTTTCCGCTAGAAACTCCTAAGAAGGATTTAGCGGGATTTATCTTGAGTTGATGCGCCCGCATCAGATCGAAGACTGTCTTCAGGTCTTGTAGGTGATCTCCTTTGAGACATCTTTTGACTGCGATGTCGTCAACATAGCATTCGACTGTCTTACGAAGATACTGACGAAAAATGGTGCTCATAGCTCGTTGGTATGTGGCACCAGCGTTCTTTAAGTCGAAGGTCATCACTGTGTAGCAAAAAATACCCTTTGGAGTCCTGAATGATGTATATTTTGTGTCATCGGAAAACATCTTGATTTGGTTGTAGCCCGAATACCCGTCCATGAAAGACATGCGTTCGAAGCCACATGTGATGTCGGTCATCACGCCGGTGATTGGAAGCGGGAATTCGTCCTTCGGGCAAGCGGAGTTGAGATCCCTAAAGTCGATGCAGACTCGAATCTTCCCATTCTTCTTAGTGACAGGGACAACGTTGGCCACCCAATCCGGGTGTTGTTCTTTACGGATGAAGCCGCTGGTCAACAGTTTGTCCACCTCCTGATCGATGGCATTCATGATGTTCGGACGAAAACGTCGCTGTTGTTGTTTGATAGGCTTGGCATCGGGTAAGATGTTGAGCCTATGCATCGCGATCTGAGGATCAAGTCCTGGCATGTCTTCGTAGCTCCAGGCGAAGACATCAATATATTCTTTAGCCAGTTGGATTAAAGACTCCCAGTCTTCTCCTTTTAGGCTTTTGCTAATGAAGATGGGTTTGGAAGAAGATCTATCCCCAAGGTCGATCTGCTCGACTTCGTCTTCGGTAGGGGGTTCGCGTAGCTCAAAACGAGACTCCCATTGTTCTCCTAAGCGTTTCGCCCAGGGTTCTTCTTCGAAGAATTTTGG
Organism: Iris pallida; assembly: GCA_029216955.1. Classification (NCBI taxonomy): domain Eukaryota; kingdom Viridiplantae; phylum Streptophyta; class Magnoliopsida; order Asparagales; family Iridaceae; genus Iris; species Iris pallida. The sequence goes on from JANAVB010031617.1 coordinate 37,652,754, forward strand.
TGCTTGATCTTCGCCTTCATCTTCTTGAGGTTGAGCGGATGTCATATTGGCTGACAGCACTCTCTTGAAGACTGAGCCGATACTGGTATCGAAATCCCAAGTTGATGCTTCAGACGAATGAGAATGTTCTGCTTCTTCTGCCTCCGAACACTCTGGAGTTGACGGCGGCGTGACATAGCCTATCCCCCGTCGAGTCCGATTATAATAGTCCTGCGGCTTTCCTTTAGGTGTTGGAAGCCGGAGAGGAAGACGTCGACCCTTGCCGTAGTTCAGGCCTTTGTTGCTTTTTAGGTCGTAACCCATCTTTTGGATGAGGTACTTTGCCTTGTCCGTGTATCGATAGACTTGTATTCTGCCGGTATCTGGTTCTGGCTCGAGTGGCGGGAGGTCTTGATGACGCTCAACTTTACCGAAAATAATGGATTCTTTGTATCGACTCCGTGGTGGGACTACAGAACAGACCCCTTGGAACGGGACTACTCGATTTACATGATGGACAGTCGTTATTTGTGTTTGTAACGACCGTAGAGCGTTATTTAATATATATATGGCATTCCAATGTAGAAGACTAGAATAATTAAAAGATACTCTATTATTGATGAAATACGAGATTTTATCCTGCGGGATTACATTATCCAGAGAGGGTGCGTCTACATCAGCAGAGAGATATTCCCCTAGCTTTTCATCTGTGAGTACTGGGATTGGATCGGGAGAGTCCACCACAGCTTTGATTTCGGGGTCCGAGAGGGCTATGTGGGCCTTCTCTGGCAGCTTGGGAGATGGTTGCGGCGGCTTGCCCTTAAGATGCACCTTCAGAGGTGCCATAACTGCGCCTTCGCTGATGGGTGCCTTCCCCTGTAGTTTTGTCACGAGGGGAACCGATGTTTGAGGCGGCTTTCCCTTGAGTCGTATCTTTAGGGGAGCTTCAGGAGAAGTTGGTGCTTTTCCGGGTAGCTTGATATTTATGGGAGGCAACTTTTGAGGCAGTATGCCTTTGAGTCGGATCTTCAAAGGAGCGTCGGGAGTCATTTTCGGCTCCATATCCGGCTCTGCTGCCGTTTCTGTCTTGTCATCAGCATCATTGGCTTCCTCCTCGTCAGGTGACTTGTACAAGGAAGAATCAGTGATGTAGGCTTTAACCCCTTTGAAAGGGTCAATGTCCGCGAACTCCGTCCGGATGACGTCGTTGGTGGACACGTACTTCATATATTGGTGGAGTGTGGATGGAACTACCATGTACTCATGCAGCCATGGACGACCCAATAGGAGGTTGTAGTTGACGTCGGCATCCACGACATAACAAGTCACCTCAGTTCTGAGGTTACCGATATGGCACTTTAGACGTATCTTGCCCAGTGGCTCACTTTTGCTAGCGTTGAAGCCACTGATTGTTGTGTTGGATGGCGCCAGTCGGTACATTGGGATCCCCAGCGTTGAGAGCAGCGTCTTCGAAATGATGCTGAGGGAAGACCCCGGATCGATCTGAATCCGCTTTACCTTGACAGAACTGATATACCCTGTATAATACAGCGGCCTATTGTGTCGGTTGTGCTTGAGCAGCATGTCTTGTTGGGTGAAGGTTATATTGGGGATAACCTCATCCGTACAATGACAGTGTGCACATGTAGTTGGGAGATCTTCAGGCTGCTTGACCTGACTGATGAAGGACTCAGCATCCTTCAGGGCTTCACATAGAGCTTCATGAGTGTCTTTGGAAAGACGAAGGAGCTCAAACAGAGAAAGGCGGGTGGGAGTACTGGCCAGTTGTGCCAGTATGTCGAAGTTGTGGAGCTTGGCTAGCCCCGAAGCATTCTCCTTTCGCAGAGGCCTGTCGAAACGAGCCTCTACATGCTTCTGCTTATTGGTTGCTGAGGGCTTAGACGGGCCCTCTTCCTGGGCAGCAGGGATGGTACAAGGAGGCACCAGCTCGACGGCAGCTTCGTCTGGTTGGGCGTTCTGTTGTGAATGCGTTTGTACAAGAAGTGCCTCTTTTTCGAAGAAAGAGACCATACGGCAAGACTTGATCTTCCTGCCTTTGGTTTTGGAGGCAGAGCGTACCTCCGGTTGAGTAACCTCGGAGACGAGATTAGGGTGAACCCATAAGATCTCTCCCCGAGATGTGGTGAGTGGGATGAGTCCACTCACATTGTCACGAGTAGGTGGTAAGTTAACCACCTCCATTGTCGCCTTAGGGATGGGGACGACACCATCTTGTGTTGTAGTTGGCGGCAAGGTGCCGAACTGGAGCGACACCACGTTGGCCGAAACCGTCTTCTCTTCGTAGTCGACGGAGATAACATCCGCATTGATCATGTGCTGGATGTAGTTTTTGAGGACGTAGCAGTCCTTGGTTGGGTGTCCGACAAATCGATGGTAGTGACAGTACCTCGGATTGTCCACTTTTTTAACCTCGTCCGGACGCTTCGGGTCCGGCAACTTGATCTTGTCACCCTGCTTCAGTATCTCAAAGAGTTGCAGGGTGTCTTCATCGTTGAACAAATAAACCTCCTTTAGTCTTGGTGCAAGTGGAGGCTTCTTAATAGGTGCTGATGCACCTTTTGAGGGATTGACAGTCAATGCCTGTTTCTCCTTCGTCTCTCGTCCGGGGTTGTTGGCTGCAGGCCGTTTCCCCTTGTCTTCAAAGGCGGGGAAACTGACTTCCAGAAGACGAGCATTGGCCGCCTTCTTTTCTGCGGCTTCGGCTTCGATGATCAAGGAACTCCAGTCGGGAGGAGGAGTAGAGTTGAGCCAGAGTTTGACTGCAAGCAGCATGTTCATGCTGCAGGAGGAGAGGAGCGCATGTTCTGGCATGCCCGGGGGCAATCTGAAGTAGGCCTGTCGGAAGCGTTCGATGAATACCTGAATTGTTTGCTTCTCCTTCTGGCGTATCTCTATGAGGGACGCCATTGTCATGTCCTTCCTACCATCGTAGAAACGGTCGAAGAAAAGGCACGTCAAGTCATCGAAAGAAGATATGGAATTGTCGGGGAGGCTGCAGTACCAGTTGTACGCCACTCCTTTCAGTGCGCCGACAAATATGCTGGTGAGTAGCGCATCCTCCTTCGGGAGATGTCCCATCTGAGACTGGAAATACGTCAGATAGCGACGCGGAGAGTCCTTCCCGTCGTATGGCGTCAGTGTTTGTGGTTTATATTTGGAAGGATAAACCACTTTATTCTATTCGAGGGGATAAGGTTGGGGGATGCCCATCTTTTGGCGCTCCTCTTGTCTCGTCTTGGACTCAAAGCGCTCGCGCAGGTCCCTGATCATCTCGACCACGTCTTCCGTAGAGCTGGGAGTCGGGGAAGGTGGTACCACCTGGAGTTGAGCATTTGAGGGCTCCGACGTCCGGGGGGCTTCGCGACGATCCGTATCCAAGGATACCCGTTGAGGGGGTACACTTGATTCTCCATTGGCCCCTGAGTCGGGACCGGTAGAAGGTATCCTGGCCAAAGCTGACCGTATCTCAAACACTGCTTGAGTCAGTGTTTGCATAGAGGCAGAGAGGGTTTTGAGTCCTTCCTCCAAGGTATCCATGCGCTGGATGAGGTCTGGTGGCGGCGCATCAGACTCGGTATCACCTCCAACCATGTAGACTGTCATGATACGGCTGGAGTCGGATGGCTCAGTAGAGGCTTTGCTTTCAGCCTCACTCTCCTGTAGAGGAGTTGTTATTTCCGGAGCTTCGTCTTGGCTACCCCCAGCTATGTTCCTGAGGACTTTTTCGTCTTCGAGACTCGGATCTGCAGGGGCTAGACTACCCCTAGCTAAGTTTTGGAGGATGCCTTCATCTTCGGGAGAGGTATCCGTAAGGGCCTGACTACCTCCAGTCATGTCTTGAAAGACTTCTTCATATTCGAGATGCAGGTCCACAGGGGCTAGACGACCCCCAGCTATGTCGGGGAGGCTGACTTCGCCCTGAGGATGAAGATCCACCCCTGCTGTGCTTTGGAGGACACCCTCGTCTTCGGAAGGAGGATCAATAAGGGCTTGACTACCCCCAGTTCCTTCAAGAGCTTCTTTCCCCTGCAAGTGCCATCGAACACTCCGGAGGATGAGACGGTTGTTTTGGATTTCCTCGACTGGCTCTTGGACGAGGAAATGCCAGTCGCCTTTCGGACTGATGAGGAGTTGGAGATTACATTGCATGAAGCAACCTCTAGTTCTGGCTCCTCTTTTGTTGACACTTTTTTCCCGAGACGACGTCGGAGGGATGTCGATGACTGCAGCCGCTGGAACACCGACTGTCTTGGTGGGACTGCTGACTTGTAACAGCAGTTGATGGTGACCACAGCACATGTGTGCCTTGTGAAAGGTGCATCGTACTTGTCAGTCGACTCTCTTGATCGGTGCTTGTGAGTGATCACGTTACGCAGATCGTTGGAGGAGAGTGCTACCTTTGCACCCCCTTCAGACGCATGGCAAGGCCAAGCGTCGGGGAGGTCAGGTGAATGCTGTGCCCCCTGGTCCAACACCAAACAGGTGCTCAGATCAGTAGTGGGGGAACAACGTTTAAAGTGACTTGAACGAACCTCAGACGCACAACCCGAGGGGGCGTGGGGGTTCAAGACCACTGGGTTTGCCTTACTCGACTTGGTTGCGAACGCAACAGATGCGCCCAAGTGAGATAAGGACTTTGAAGGTTGGCTCGTTTTTGGCACCGCAGCACCTGAGTCAACCTTATACAGCTTACCATCAGCAGTGTGCATGATTGTGAGCGTATGCTTCTGGCTTGCTGCTGGCATAGCACGTTTGGAATGCATGGCCCGTGCTGCCTTGGACTTCTTCGTACTAGCCCACTGGGGCGCGTAGTACTCAGAATCCAAATTCTCCTCGCCACCACAGCGAGTGAGTCTGTCAAAGATAGAGACCTTCTGTGGCGCATCGGAGGTGATACGCGGGGCATTAGCTGCGCCCCTGCTCCGTCGACGCATCTTCCTCGCCTGAGAGGGATATGGCTGGGGAATGTGGTCAGCTACATGTTTCCCCGAGGGCTGTGCTACACAGGTGGGCGCATCTCGGTTGCTGAGGACGTCAGCAGGAAGGGAAGGCTGGATCGGCACATCCCCTTCGGTGGTGGTGCCAAAGGCGTCGACCTTGCGCACCCAAACTCGACGGTTCTTCTTCGGCTATGGCAGCCGCTTCGAAGGACTCGCTCTGCCTTCAGATATGAACTCCTCATACGCCTGTTGATTGAGGCGTACGACCAGCGTCTTATGGGAGAAGTCCACCTTCACATCGTCGGATTGTGACACAGCTTTCTCGGTAGAGGAGAAAGAGGTCCCCAGCAGAGTTGCCAGCTTGTTTGCCATTAAAATCTTTTGATTGCAAATTTCAATAGAAACAGAACAGTGTTACAATATAGGACTTAGACATAGTCCTAGGAGTACACTTTTGTTTATCTGGGTCCCTTGTGCCGATGGAGCGAGTGGTAATACGTTAACTCCGTTGACGATCTGACGACGGTTATCGGTTCTCTGAAGGTTTGGATTGCTCTGGGTGCTGGAGCTTGCTGAGAGGAGGAAGACGTTGAGTGTCTGTATCTGCCTCTCTGGTTGTGCGATGTCTCCGTCTGTCTATGAATGTTCATCTCTCTGTGTGTGTACGAAGGAAATGATCCCTCTATTTATAGTCTGCAGGCTGGCTGCTCATGAGCGCATATGTAGGATGCGCATAGACTTGGGGACGCCACATGGTGATTGCTGATGGAAGCGCATGGACGATGCGCCCTGATTGAGGGGTTGAATTCTTCATATTGCTGTTGTGGGCCGGCACGTAGCAGAGAAGGGGATTTTTCTCTTGCTGAGATCTTGGGAGAATCGAGTTAAAGGACACGTTTCATCGGCCCATGGCTCGAAAATCTCGGATTTAGTGGGGAATGATCTGGTAGAATGCGCCTGGGACTGGGCGCATGAGGAGACTTTGGCTCGTAACCTTTGGGAGTCAAGAACCATTTAGGGCGCATGGCTTTTGAGGCCCATGCGAAGCTTCAGTAGTGACTTTACTTCTGTCTTTAGGGATCAGAGAGAAAGTATGAGACGCATGGCTTTTGAGGCGCATACAGAGCTTTAGTAGTGACTTTACTTCTGTCTTTTGGGATCATAGAGAAAGTCTGAGACGCATGGCTTTTGAGGCGCATGTACAACTTTGGGCGCATGGCCGCGGAGGCGCATGCGAGTGGTTGGGCGGCCACGTGGCTTGTAACCGCCGGAGTAAAAGTAATGATGATGCTGACGTTGGTGACGCTTTGTTTTCTGAAAAAGCTGTCAACTTTTCAGTCCTCGGAAGGCGTGCTGCCAACTCTATCAGACTTCAGCATTTAATATTCTTCGACAGGTGATGGACTGTTGGAGTGGGTGCATCGATCGGCATTCCACTAGGCGCATGGGGCCGCATGGGGGCGCATGCTTGTGAAGTGCTTGGTGCTGAGGGGCGCGTCTGTGTGATGTGCGGTCTGGCTGGCACATCCGCTCCGCTTTGACACATTTTTTGGTACGACTGTTACGTTCTTTGAGTGCTGTAAATAGCCATTTTTGACTTGGCTGAATTCGAAGCATCAGGTTCATCCATTTAATGCAAATTCATTGCACGGGATTCGAAAAGCCATCCACTTGGCGCATGGGTTTGATTTGCCTGGCCTATAAATAGTGGCATGGAGAGAGTTTGCTTCTCGTTCTCTCACGTCTTTCCGAAATGAACTTGTTTACTCGAGTGCATTCTGTTGATGAGATGCTCCCGAGGGTGAAGACGCAACGTATTGTCTTCTTTGATGCACTTGAAGGTGACTGTTACATCCAAAAGTCGGAGTCGATGGCTTCTGAGGCAGGCAGAAGGTACCAGTTGCATCCAAAGATCGGGATGCTCAAGCCTCATCTCCGTTATGTGGGAAGAGCCGCAGATCGAAATTGTGGTGCTGCAGCTTTGGGGGCTCTTTCTTCCTTCAAAGTGGGTGTTGCCCATTCTGGTTGTGTTGAAAGCTGCTCCTTTAGCCGCGATTTCGATTGCGGTCTTCTTTCGCCTTTAGAGGCTCTTTCGAAGCCTCCCCTGGCCACAGGTTGGCTTGCGGTGCTCTTCTCTTCCTCGGTTTGGGGAGCTCCTCCTCTAGCTAGAGGGTTGATTGCCACCCTCGTTCTGCTCAATAAATGCTTTATTAGTCGAAGCATTTTGACGACGGTGAGCCTGGCTGGAAGGGTGGCACATAACTGAGCTGCTGAAGGAATGCACATAAATGAGGATGCACATAACTGAGCTGCTGAAGGGATGCGCCCGGCTGGGAGCGTATGGTGGGATGCGCCTGAGAGCGCATGGTGAGATGCGCCTGTTCGAGAGCGCATAATGATGCTGCGCCTGGCTGTAGACTTAGGGTCATTTCTTTTTGTAGAAGTTCTCATTTGTACAGCCCTTTTTGAGACATGTAATAGACTTTTATATGAAATAAAAATCTTCTTTTAATGTCTCTATTCTTGTTTTGCTGTGTCCAAGTACTTTTTGTCTGAACTTCCTGGCGCATGTAGTGTTTGGCGCATAGGATTTCTGATCGTGAAATTCCATGCTTCTACAGTACTCTCATGTTTACATTAGGTATATATGTTGGTTATATATATATATATATATATATATATATATGGCTATTACATGAGAGGTTAGAGTATACCTTACATATGTAGTTACATATAGGTATTGGGAATATTTGAGATATGGGTATTATATATAGGTGTATGTTCTGTTGTTAGACATGGTTGTAGAAAGGGTAGTGTTTATGTAGAGTATGTCATGGTATGCATAGATGATGTTTAGGATATGAGTCTTGGTTATGGTATTGTTAGAGTTTGGGATTATTAAATATAGGATTTGGTGTCCAAACCTAGACTAGACTAGTTAAGACCAAATTGACCTAATAGTCTAATATTGACCAATGTTGACTTATTAACCTTGTTTGACTCGACAGTTGACAAAACCCTAAATTTTGACTTAGTTGACTAAGAGGGTCGACCAGAGTTGACCAAGAGTTAACTTTGACCTAGAGAGGCTTAGTATCATATAGATTGCATAGTATATCTCAATTATTCAATGTTGAACACATTATAACCTGTATTTCTCTAAATAGGACTCTGTGACTCCAGTTTAGACATCTATTCATATTTGTTGCTCAGAGTATCAAGCGAGTACATTCTCTATTAGTTTTCATTCATGATAGTTTCTATATTGCTTGCTTTAGACTACTTTATTTGATGTTGACACATTATTATCACGGACCAGTACTCTATGGATCTTGTCATAAGATGTTATCCCCTTAACGGGTGCATTGGATATTTCATGTTCATGTACTTTACCATGTGCATTGTGTACTCCTAGTATTTGTATTATTCATGTACATATCGTGTGCTCTCATGTACTCTCGTGTGCTAACATGTGCTTATTGTGGAAAACTAACTATCATGTACGTAACGTAACTTGATCGAATCCTTGTGTATTGATTGGGGTAGAGAGAGTAGAAGTGGTTATGTGATTAAATCCCTCTAGTCTAAAAATGTACATGTCGATTATACCCTCAAGTATAATGGAGTTACCGTAGAATACTCGTGTACAAACCTAAACTAATCATATAACCATCTTGTGCTCTAAAACACTTATATTTATTATAGTTAATAGATTCATTATTATATTTTGTGACCTCAATTTACATATTTATATCTCCTGTATTCCTTTATTTCTTAACAGCACGTCATATATTTTATTCTACTGTTAGCTCTATATTTTCTACCATGTTTTGGAACTGCTTCTAAAGATATGTGCTCGTTCCCATCCTGACTTGATAACGTTGAAAATTTTACAGAGAACTTGGAGGATCCAGCTTGCCTTGAGGAGACACCAGTAGTACTTGGAGTAGACTACTAGGACAGTTGGGATATGTCTTTGAGTTCTAGTTATGTATTTGATTTGCACTCTATTGTGGTGTTGATGACACTTAACTCATTTTCATTCTGGATTATATCTTCTTTGTGATATTTCTATCTATTTCATTTCGGGCTTATATCCATCTTAGTTGTTTTGTGATTGAGTTGTATTCATCGGAGTTGTCCTCCGTTTGGAGAGTATATTTGTTATAGACAGGTTCATTCACTTATTGTTAGATCTTGTTAAGATCTAGGACAACGTTCTACTGTCGACACTACGACGTAGGCTGGATGTACCCACGTCCTCGTACCCTTTGATTAGTTGTCGGTTATGATACGTTTTTAGTGGTGGCCCATGCAGGTCGAGATTCGCATTGATGCGATATCGTGGTATCGCAACGACTTAGTTATACTCCTGCAAGACTGTGATAGAATATTGGTAGTAGGGTATTAGAATGAGAGGATACTCAATCAAAGTTAGAATTATTGAAAGATTCATGGGACAACCCTTAAGAATCTTATTTTGAACTTCAATTTGAAATTATTTCCTCTTGTTTATGTTCACCCTTGCTCCTTGTTATTGAATTTGATTTTGATGGATCGTTCTTGATTTTTATTTTCATATCGAGATGAATTTTATGACCTGAGTTACAGTATCTTCTGATAACATATGTTGACGATGATCATAGGAAAGGTAAAACGTCTACTTGAATATAGAACCTAGAGTTTATCGTAGGCATATTAGCCGGCATAGAGAAAACATAGATCTCGGATGTACATATCTTGGTTATGAGATTTGGAATTCTCGCAGCTATACTAATTGGAATAGCGAGAATTCTAGACGACGTGATTATAGAGGTGCATACCCCAGTTATGGAATCTACTATTTATCTCAGCCTTGCTTACTGGCATGGCGAGGATTCTGAGTATCATGATTTCGGACAAACGTGTATGATTATCAGATTGTATCTTGAGAAGGTTCTTAACATATCATCTCTATGTTTCACGTCTGTTACTATAGAATTGTGTTCCATCACCAATTAACTTAGGAGTAGGGATACTTTCAATTATTCAATTCTTTGTAGATCCTATTTCATATATAGTACTTTCAAAGTGTGATGGTTTGATGACTTATAGTCGATCTGTATCCTTGAGATAATAGTTAGAATTAGTCTTAGAATAGTAAGCCATTGTAGTTAATTTTCTGTTATTTACAATAGTCACCAGTTTTCATAATACGTAGGATGTTAGTCTGCCTTACAGCCTATGACATTTTCTTGTTTTCCATTATTTTCTAATATGGCACCCATGACCAGTGCCCGTCGTCTGAGAGCAGCTGCAACACCAGATATGGCTGAGAGTGTACTTCCATCTCCTATTGCTCAGGAGGTAGTGACCCCCCCGACTGACCAGAGGGTAGTGGCACCTCCTACCATTGAGGAGGTGGTAGCAACCTCACCGAAGAGTTTTCTTCCATCTTTTGTCATTCAGAAGAGAGCTGTAGTTTCATCTGAGACCAAGAGTCTTCCTCTGCCTCCTAGAGTTGTACCCTATACCATATTCTTGGGAGTTTGATCTCTGATGGAGCTCAGATACTTGGACTTTTCTTAGATGTGTTAGAGACACAGAAAGTTTAGACCGATATCCTAAGAGAGCAGAATCAAATGACCCGACAGCTGTGGGACCAAGTGTATTCTCGAGGAGAGCCTAGTTCCAAGAGGACAAGGAGCAATATCCACCCAGTACCTTAGGAGTACCCAGACCTTCACCCTAGGCCATCCTTTCCAATTCAAATTCCTACACAGCAGAGACCAGTTGAGCGAGTGCCTACCTGTGCTTACTGTAGGAAGCTTCGACATGTATGGGCGACTGTAGGAATAGGAGAGGGTTATTCCTGTATTATGGGGCAGCTACCCATACGATGTGACACTGTCCTATTATACTATTCACAGTCGAGGCCCCACCTCTAGGACGGAGTTCCAACCACCAGACCTAGTTGTAGGTGAGTATTTGACCTAGACCATAGTATGTCTTTTGATACGATTGATGCACCCCACCATTGCTTTTGTGTTTTTGGTACCTTGTGAATTGGCTTAGGCTATAGTATCGTCAATGTAGCCAGATGAGACCCGAGGTTGATATTGTATGTCATAACCATGTATGTTGTTTCTTTCAATAAAATTGTATGATCAAGATAAGGTTTTCTAATACCGTGATTTTTGGGGGCATGATCTTAAGAAGCGCACGACTAACTTAAATTTCCAGGACAAAATTTTTCTAGGGGGGAAGGATTGTAAGTACCACTTTTTTAAAATGAGGGTAATTTTTAACTTTTGTAAAATTGATCATTTTTATTATTTTTATTTAATTAAATGAATTGTGTTAGTGATGTAGTTTGGTAAAACCTTAGAATCATATTGGTTAGATGTTAGTCATGACCAAGAGAGGCTTAGTTAATGAGTTTAGACAAACCTTAAATTCATTCTAACTAATTAGTTAATCTCTAATTAAGCTAGAAACCAATTGGAATTTATTTGACTAAAATACTAAGTGAGAATTGAACCTTCCTTATAAACTTGTCATGACAACTAGAGAGGGACTCCTTAGACTTTCTCCGTTAGAACTAAACCTAATGGCAGCCCACTCTCTATATAAAGTCCCACTTTATCATCTTCCTCTCTCTTTCATTCAAAACCTAACCCTAAATTGAAGCTTTTCCCCCAAATTGCTCCTACACCCTTTTCTCATCCAAATTTTCCCAAATTTGGTTCATTCTCTTCCCCTTGGAGAGGAGAAGACTCTATTTGCTAGCTAGGAAGGATTTGGAGCCTTGAAGCTTGGAGGAGATTCTAGATCTAGAAACTTTTTATTGGGATTCCAACTCACCAAATGGTAAGAGCCCTCTAAACCCTCTAAATTCACATTCGTTGTTGTAGATGCATCCATTTAGGGTCCCTCTTGCATTAGGAAGAAGTTGGGTCAATTTCGAATTCATTTGATGTACGTATCACGAGAATATCGGATACGCACATCAAGTGTTCGACGAAATGACTCTTTGGATATTTGTTACTCAAATTTTAGTTTTAGTTAGTTAATTATATATGACATGTGTTGCGTTAATGATGTGAGATGTATCTTGTGATTTGGGATTGGTTTGGTCATCAAGTTAGACATCGGGGACTCAGGATTCATAGTGTGCTCACTGTAACTTACTGTCTTAAACTATTTTGGCCTATGCAGTCAGTAAATTGGTTTTCTATTTGTTGTTAGCACATCCTAAACACCATAGAAATCCTAGTCTAACCTCTGTTAATGCCCATTTCTCAGATGCACACATCTGCACCTAGGTTTAGTGCAGTAGGAAGAAAGGAGGTGGTGGCTTGAGTATTGATGTATCAGATTCAATTTCCTCCACAGTTATGTTTCCCTATCACTCTATATGTTCAGATACTATACTACATCTATCCCAAACCCTTGTGTATCAATCTGTACAATATTCCAATGATTATTGCCCTGCATCTGTTGTCATTTGAACTGTCCTGAATACATATTCCATTACTTCATTGCCTGTATGTAGATAGTGTCCTACATTGCCAATCATTTGATACCCCCTGAACATTCACGACATACCTAGCATGTTATGCTCTACATATTAGTCCGGACCTGACATTACCATAAAAGTTCTGCCCACTACATTTAGTGTTCAAACTTGTATATCTTTTGATGTATGTCCTGACTTGCACATTTGATCTGATCTGCATATTTGGATATCCTGACTGATGTATCAGTCTGGTATATGTCCTGGATTTCATGATATCAACCAATATCTAATGTCCATCCCTAGTTGATTAATTTACTTTCTAGATACCTTATTTTGTTAGTCAAGGGTAGGAAGAGGTTCAGCTCGAGTTGAGTACACCTTGGTCTTTGTTTAGTCCATTTAAATTTCATCCATACCCTTAGTTTAGTCAACATCTTACTTATGTCCAGTTCCATTTGGTGATGTAGACATTAATGGACAATCCTCTCTTTATTTCAGTCCTTATTCTTTCTAATGTGTCTAGGCAAATCCTTGTATCAAGTGTAGGTAGTGTCCTATATAACCTCTGGTTTACTACATTATAGTATCAGCCATTTGCATTACTTTACAGAACATGGACAACAAGTTAGCCTAATAAATTCACTAGTTAGTTCTATTATTAAATGTACTCTGTCCTGCATATCCATATTGGTTCTTTCCATGTTTAGATTGGCAACAATCAACCTTTGCATACTTATTATTGTAGCCCACCTTGATTGTTCAGGCCATCATATCTCTGGTTCGTCTTGTATCCCCTTTTATGTATCAGAACAATAGATGTCCTACATACACTTAAATATCCAATCCACTTCTCTTCATTATTGTGCTTGTCCCAATTGTATCTAACCTATCTGTTGTGTCCCCTTGTCAATGCACTCATGTTCAGTATGTGTAAGTTCTAATTTAGGTAATGTCCAAGTCCCTTATCCTTAATATATGTCCTAATTTGTGTGCACGTATCCCTTTTAGGCTATTATGCAGCAGGTATCCTCATTAGTTGGTCCCCTACCATTTTTAAGTTCCAGCCCTTGGCCTATAATTTGTCCAAACCTTTAGTTTAGCCACACTTTGGTAGCTTAGCCTTATCCCAGTTCATTGGGAAAGTAGGGATAGGAAAGTCCCAAATTCTCTTTTTGCATTATCCTGCATACTTCATGGCCTAACTCATACTATATCGGGTTCAACCCCCCTATTAGACACTAGTTCAAACCCATAAGTTTATTTCTTTGTTAACATTTACCTTTTTATTGTATCAGATATTATCATACATGTCCAGCATCCATGCATGTCCTGTCTTCTATTAATGAGCTGTTGAACCTCCTTGATAGGTTCAGACATCTGCGCATTCCATGACATGTGAATGTATCACATGACTGAACTTAATATCCTATTTCCATTTTCTTTTCTATAATGGATGTAACCATCTACATTATGTTCTTCCATTGATCTATTCCCTGCATTAGTAGATGTATGTGTAGCTTTGTACAATCATTTAACCATCTGTCAAATATCCTGTTTATATCTTTTGAAGGAGCTGCATGTCCAATTGCTCAGTTGAGCCCTATCCTTGTTTTTTACTGTATTATTCAGTATTTTTCATCCTCATACAAGATACCCTGCATTCATTTTGTTCTATTGCACTTGATTGGCAACTTGACCTACACGCATGTTAACCCCTCCATTTGATGGATCACTCACTCTTGGATTGTCCTGAAAATCCTTGGTTCTGACCATTCTTTTTCTGATTCAGGTCTTGTCCTGCACTAATTTCATCTATCCATCTATATCCAAGTGATGTATCTGTCTATCAGATTTGAGTATCATACATACCTTACACCCCTTCACACATTACATTCTTCACTACACACATTAATCCCTTGTATGTTCTGTACACTCCTTAGCATACACTACATTGCCACACAGCTACTGCATTTAGGAAATTTCCTATATTGTATTGCCTTCATTCTTCATTTCACAAGCACATAACACTACATTCATATATTTGTACTCTCATGTTTACATTAGGTATATGTAGGTTATATTGATATATATATATGTATAAATAAATAAATAAATATATATATATATATATATTTTTAAATAAATATATATATATATGTGTGTGTGTGTGTGTGTGTGCGTGTGTGTGGGCGGAGGGGGGGGGGGGGCTATTACATTAGAGGTTAGAGTACACCTTACATATGTTGCTACATATAGGTATTGGGGATATTTGAGATATGGGTATTATATAGGTATATGTTCTGTTATTAGACATGGTTGTAGGAAGGGTAGTGTTTATGTAGAACATGTCATGGAATGCATAGATGATGTTCAGGATATGAGTCTTGGTTATTGTATAGTTAGAGTTTGGTATTAGTAAATATAGGATTTGGTGTCCAAACCTAGACTAGACTAGTTAAGACCAAATTGACCCGATAGTCTAAGATTGACCAATATTGACTTATTGACCTTGTTTGACTACACAGTTGACCAAGCCCTAAATTTTGACTTAGTTGACTAAGAGGGTTGACCTGAGTTGACCATGTGTGCTTATTGTGCAAAACTAACTATCATGTACGTAACGTAACTTGATCAGATCCTTGTATATTGATTGGGGTAGGGGGGAGTAGAAGTGGTTATGTGACTAAATCCCTCTAGTGTACAAATGTACATGTCGATTATACCCTCACGTATAATGGAGTTACCATAGAATACTCGTGTACAAACGTAAACCAATCACATAACCATCTTGTTCTCTGAAACACTTATATTTATTATAGTTCATAGATTCTTTATTACATTTCATGATCTCAGTTTACTTATCTATATTTCATGTATTCCTGTATTTTATTACAATGTGTCATGTACTTTATTCTACTGTTAGCTCTATATTTCCTACCATGTTTTCGAACTTCTTTCAGAGATATATTATTGTTCCCATCCTGACTGGATAACGTTGAAAATTTTACAGAGAAGTTAGGGGATCCAGTTGCCTAGAGGAGACACCAGTAGTGCTTGGAGTAGACTGCTAGGACTGTTAGGATATGTCTTTTAGTTCTTGTCATGTATTTGATTTCTACTCTGTTGTGGTGTTGATGACACTTAACTCATTTTCATTCTGGATTGTATCTTCTTTGTGATCTTTCTATCTATTTTATTTCGTGCTTATATCCATCTTAGTTGTTTTGTGGTTGAGTTGTATCCATCTGAGTTGTCCACCGTTTGGAGAGTATGTCTATTTTAGACAGGTTTATTCACTTATTGTTAGATGTTGTTGAGACCTAGGACAACGTTCTACCGCCGACACTGTGGCGTAGGCTGGACGTACCCACGGCCTCGTGTCCTTTCACTGGGTGCGGGTCGTCACAGAGACCGGTACTTCCATGGCGACAGGTGCTGATGATGATGAGGATGATGATTGAGGATTTATTTTCTCGTGATAGACCATCACTAGTTATGTTTTTAGTTTTATTTTGTGTGACTATGTATTAATAGTAAATGTTTCTTTTAAGAATTATCAGCTTTAGTTTATTTGACTAGTTGTACGAATTCTATCTATTTCAGTTTCCATTAGTATTTCCATGTTTTCAGCATTGTGCATTCCTTTTAAGTTTAATGTTTACTATTATGCTCTTTATTGTGCTGAGTACTGCTATTTACTTGTGTCATTTTCCTTATATGACAAAACGGGGGAGTAGATAGATACTTAATACTTTTTATTTAAATGTTTATGGACTAAATTTTGGTTTGGAGATATTATTTTCTTTCTCTAGACTCTTACAGATATTTAAGCCGACATGTTTTGTTACGGGGGAGTAACAAGACTTGACCGTACATTACGGGGGAGCAAAAATATTATACCAATATTCAAGACCAAAGCTGCTACCGTAACGCAAGTCTTCTTCCAAATCAATTGAACAGATTCTTATGTATCAATCGTAGTTTTGTCAAATTATCAAAATGGGGAAGATTGTTGGCACATTCAGCCATGGTCAAACCGATTTTGGTAATTGACTTAAAACTTTGAGTTCGATATGAAAAGAAATAGAAGATCATAGAATTCACGTCTATAAATTTTTTACTCTTTATTCGATTCTTTTCTTTTCTTGAGTCTAGATAAATTTTGCGTCGGGATCACTAGAAATTACAAGTTTATCTCTTGATCAGAAATCCTTGACCAAAACCAAACCAAATCCGAAAGCCAAAACGACCAGAAACCATAGTAACCGAACTCAGCCTGAGTTCTGCCCAAACTCGGTCCCCCTTCATTTCTTCTGGTCAGCAACATTTTCTAGTCTTTTGGATCTTAAACGTTCAAAAATATGAATGTTAGCCTACCCAGTTCTGCCCGAACTCTGTCCTGAAATATCCTATAAAAAGAGAAGAAATTCCCATTTCTATTCACTTATTCAATCTTCAACTTCCCTATCTATACCATGGTTTCTATTCTATTTACAAAGCTTTAATCTTCAAATATCCAAAACTTCGATTCTTCTAGTGCCAGTGGTTTTCGATTAGGAGTTTTCGAGTTGTACAAAGCTTGGTGTATAAAAGCTTTTCTCAGAAAGGTGTTTTTGAAGTTCGATCGTGGGCTTCGGATAAAAATACGACGGTGTTAAAGTTTGCGTGTTCTTCGAAGTAAAGCACGCGGTGTAATCTCTATTCAAAATAAGAGATTATAGCGAGCAAGAGTTCTCGCGAACTAGACTAGTCCTCTTAGAGGGAAACTAGTATAAACATGTTGTGTCTGCGTATTGCTTTCTTTCCTCCACTATATTTTCTGCTATACTTTGTATTTCGAGTTCATTAATATTTGCTTCACATGCTTACGTTTTTAATTGGTAATTATTTTTTAGCTGTACTCTATTCATCCCCTCTAGAGGTTCCATCGATCCTACAAAGACTTTAATCATGAAGTCCCTGGGGGCCATACCCGAAACACCATCATGCATCACCTACCAAGCCAGAAGTACACGTCGATTCTAATAGATTTAGAGATATGAAGCATGAAGCCCATGGGGCCCAGACCCGATACTCCATCTAGCACTATCCACCAAACCTGAAGCGTTCATCGATGCTAACTGATTTGGAGAGATCAAACGAGAATCCTCTTTTGGATCAGACCCAATATACTAGCACGCAATACCCATCAAGCGTGAAGTACTCATCAATGCTTATGGATTTCAAAAATTCAAACATTTAATCCCTTTGAGTTCGAAGTCGATACATAATGTTGCAATATATATCCACTCAACGACAATGAATTTGAAGAAATTAACCATGAATTCCATTCATATCTAAACCAAATAAATAATCTAGTGCCACCCACCAATTAGGCAAAAATGAGGAGTCAATTGTATGGTTGAATAAAATATATAAATAATATTTGTAAGTTATGATATAAAATAATATTCTCATGGAAAATAAAATGTGTTGGCCCATTGGTCATGGTCGAACCGAATTTTAATAATTGATCTAACCATGTCTCGATATAAAGGCTACTTGGATGAACATCGACAGTCTATGCCTGCTACCGTTAAAGACTTTAGAACTTGGAGCTGTATTTGTCGTCGAGTCTGTATTTCAAATTATCAATGTACTTACATTTTATTGAGTCTATTAATAGAATGTAAACTGCGTCTTACTGGCAAATAGGTTTCCCAAGAAACATTTTGAAATTACCTTTTTCAATTTGAAAACCAATCCACTCACAAAGCCTAAAATACCTCCTAACTGCTTGACCTTTCAAAAGCAAAAATCCTGAGCTGCCAACCCAAATTAAACTGATTCTGGACTAGCAGATTTCGGCATAAATTTTCCCCAAATTTGGCCCGAGTTCGGCTATCTATACGTTGGATTTTAAACTCAGTCTTCCCGCAGTTACGGATACAACGACTATATGTCGAGATTCTCTCTTAGAATTCTCTATAAATTTTGTCTAAATTCTGTCTTAATTCTCCCTTTGGAAATCCTTAATTAGAGAAGAAATTTCACCATTTCAACACACCAATTCACTTTCATATCACTTCTCTCTAAAGCATACTACTATCTTCCAAAGCCTACTAAGATTTCAATTTTAAATCTCAAGCCAGTTACAATCCTCTTGTCGTTTTGCCAGTGCAGAATGGTCTAGAAGTTCAAAGTGAATGTAATCAAGATGTTTTATAGTAGTGAGATACTTCACAATTGAATTAGTTGGTCGAGTGCATCCGATCAAAATTCGCATTTGTAGAAGTTGCAAGAACTTCAGATGAGAACTTGTGTTTTTACCTAGTGGATTTCAACCAGAAGCTTGAGTTCTTCCTACTGGATTAGTCCTCACAAGAGGGAGACCAGTATACATCACCGTGTTTGAGTTTACTCTTTGCATTTTACTTTTACTTACTCATATCTATGATATATTTCTGTGATCTTGCTACTAACATTTTTTTAACAACTAATATTATGCTGCCTACTCTATTCACCGCCTCTAGAGTATATCGCTTTACATTTCGTTCCTACAATTGGTATCAGAGCGAGGTTATACAGGTAAAGCGAGGTAACATTGTTATTAATTTTATGTTGTTACATAGATCACTATATCACATATGGCAACTGTGAAATTTACAACTGAAGACCAAGCCACAAACACACCCCCATTGTTTGATGGTACCAACTACACTTACTAGAAAATACGTATGAGTTTCTTTTTGAAATTCTTAGATTTCGACTTATGGCCAATTATAGTTGACGGCTATAAAATGCCTCCACGTGTGCTTATTAATGGAAATTTGGTTGAAAAAGCACATGACAAGTATAATGATTCTGAAAAGAAAGAAGCCAGTCTTAACGCACGTGCTATTAATGCTTTGTTTTATTCTTTAGACATGATTGGATTCAACAGGGTGTTTACATGCACAACATCTAATGAGGTATGGAAACTTCTTAAAGTTACTCATGAAGGCATGATGCAAGTCAAGGAGTACAAGATCAGTAGACTTACTCAAGAATATGAGGCATTCAAGATGAAGACGAACGAGTATGTTACACAAATGCTCATAAGATTTCTGGATATTGTAAATCTTTTGTCGTCCCTACGCAAATAATACAATAACCATGAGAAAATTTGCAAGGTGCTGCAAGCTCTCACATTTAATTAGAATTTGAACGCTTTGACACTCGTTGAAGGAGTCGACCTCACTATCATGTCCCTTGAAAGTCTCATTGGAATGATACTCATTCACGAGCTTGAACTTCAAGACTTTGAAGACACCATACAAAAGGAAAAAACAATTGCCTTCAAAGCTCAACAACCAAAAACTATCGAAGAAGATGATGACGACAGTAATTTCAACACTAAGGATCAAGCTCTCATAGTGAAGAAGTTCAAAAAGTTCATGAGGTTCAACCGAAGAACGAAGGAACACAATAGCAATTTAAACCCCCTAAATTTTCTCTACAATTTTTTTAATTTTTATTTTGGAATTGGTTTTTTGTTTTGGTATTTGTACGTCGAGTGCGAACATGTACATACGAAATAGTTTATTTATATACAAAAGTTTTATTATATAAGAATATATTTGTTTCAAAATAGTATAAGTAAATAACTTTATCTATTTGTGTCGCGATTGACAAACCCTTATTTTATTTGATTTATTATAAAAAAACAATATTTTATTGTTGTAAAAAGTATATGTGATAATTTAGAAAATAATATTTTATAAATAATATGTTCTATCGCGTGGGAAGTACATGAAATTAAATTTCATGTATATTTTTATTTTCAAAAACTTAATTGTAGTTAGTTTATTTACTTGCAAGAAGATTTATTTTACTATCAAAATAATTATTATGAATTTCTAAATTAATTACTATTTCAATTTATAAAAAGGTAATTGAATTTTTTGTGATAATTTAAATTTTGATTTGATTTTATTGATAATCATTTAATTTAAACATGGGACTTATCTACATCTGATTCGTATTTATATAGATTTAATTTGATTTTGGATTTTGATTTGATTGAATCGGTTTAAAGCGATTTAAAATAAATAGTAAATTATCTAAAGGGGGATTTAAATTATAACTAGTCCATATCCAACTAGGACTCTCACCTCCTATATAAGGAGAAGCCCCTTTGCTCTCTTCGAAGAAAATTCTACAAGTCCAAATTTTCTCCACAAACGTGAGTGCATCGTGTCTGTGACCAATTCCTTCCCGTGTCAGCCGTGACGGCATCGGGTCCGACCATGGGTGTTTTTCCAATATAATCTTTATACATATATATTATTCTCCTCGTGTCCGACACACCGGACACATCTGATTCAAAACCTTCTTATCCATCACCTCCCGGACACTATCACCACCTCCTCCAGTTCTCATCCGCGACCAAATCCCCTGGCATCGACCCACCGCCATCTGTACCCAAACTCCCGTCATCACCACGACCACTGCCACCATCGAACCCCCCCATCATCACCAGCCCACCTACTTATCGAACCCACTGTCCGGACCTTGCCATCCCAGCATCCCAACCACAGCCATTGCAATCCCTCCTAGCGTGGCCTAGCCAGCAGCACCATCACAGACCCCAAGCCAGATTTGCTCGGCCACTCCTCCTAGCCGTTGCCGATACCCGTCCCACCGATAATGCCCCAACCACCTTCACCACCAGCACTTACCTATCGCCACTACACAGTACCACCACCGCCAAGGCTATGGCCACCACCACCTTCATCATCACGAAAATTGCCACTGCACAAAACCACCACCGCCATAACCGGCCACCCCTGCCGTGGTCAGCATCTCTAAAACCAAACCCACACCATAAAATCATCACCACCACCACCATAAAGAACCCTCTGTGCCCCTGTCCAATTTCTGCGGCGGTTCGTCAGGTCCGCGCCGCCGACAGCGTACGCCACCGCCGTTTCATCATCTGGTCAACGGACCCGCAAGCACCTCCACGTGGCGCCTCCCCGCGACCAAGCCTCTGCTGAACCCGGCCTCCACCTAGCGCCGCCGTCGAGCCAGAGTTGGTGCACTCCCCTTCCGCCGCGGCCTACAAGCGTCGTGAGCACCGATCACGCCAGCACCTCTGCCGCCGTCGCCATCATCCTCCAGTGACCACGCCTCTGGAATAGCCACCCTCCGTCACAATCAGGCACCTAGCCTCCTGTCACGAGCGCCACTCCGGCACCTGTGCTACCTTGATTGGTAAACCTCTTCATCTCTCATTCCCCCTTTTCTCTCCTTTTTTTCTTTCATTATTTCATCTCCAGCTCCTTTTAATCCTTCCCTCTCGAAGAAAGAGAATAAAGGAAAGAGCTGAAGTATTAATTATTGTTATTTGTTTATTTATTTTATTTATTATTATTATCATTATTATTATTACAAAGATTAAGTTAAGTTTCAGGGAACATCAGATGGTAACCTTGGTAGTTGTTAATATATGTATTCTATACATAGCTATGATAGTTTTTAGAAGGCACTATTATGTGATTAATTATTATTATTATAATTATATTATTTGCACTGTTTTAATATATAAGTAATGGTAAATAAAATTTCTTATAGCAAAATATAACCCTGGGTTGTACCCCCCAACTATTTCAAATTTAGTTTTAAACACTAAATTTTTTACTATATTATTATTTTTGTAGCTTGACTTAAAATTATTTTCTAACACTAGAAATGTTTTTTCAGATTTTACGTAATTATTAATATATATTTGACAAAAACTATATCCTTGCCCGAAAAATAGTTTTTCCTAGATTTCGATAATATTTTTGACTAGTATAAATAGTTCTTAGAATTTTAGCCTAAGTCAGTTTTTCTTATTTTTAGGTATTATAAATAGTTTTAAAAATCGTATATATATTATTTATCTAGTTTCCTTTTATTATTCTTCTGTCCATGACTAAACCCTTTTTTTTCCTATTCCCTCGCCCAATTTTGTACATCCCCCTATCGACCGTAGCTAATTTCATTATTCTGGAACCGATGGAACAGTCCATGCCATCATGAGAGGCCGTCTTACGTATTTGTAACAACGAAGCCATAATCGGTGCCACCTTGATCATCGCACCACACCAGGCGTCACTACCAGGCAGGATACCTTGCCTTCTGCTGTTTATGTATTTTAGCTCACCATATTACATACATTTATTTATTATTTATTTGCTACAATATAAAATTGTTCTTCTAAACTGTATATAGATGTACTTTACTGTTAGTTATGTTTTTCAAATACTTTAGTTTATTTTTATGCATATGACCTATATTTAAAAGACTGTCCTTGGTGTGATGCATGTCTAGAGTTATTAGAAGTACCGTGATGTGGATACAACATGAGTAGTACATGGGGAGGGAGAAGATAGCTATTAGGCATAGGGGCTTCCATTTATTTATTTTCCTCTAGTCACCGCTAGCGGACTCAGTCGAGCGCTAGTGTGTCGTGCATTTACTTTCCTCTAGATGCCATTGGTGACTCACCCGAGAGCTAGTGTGCCTTGCATTTACTTTCCTCTAGATGCTATTAAAGACTAACCCAAGAGCTAGTGTGTCGTGCATTTATTTTTCTCTAGATGCTACTAGTGCCTCGGTTTAAACGCTAATGCGTCGTGCCTCTATTTTCGGAAAGCCCCTATGTGGAACGTTGTCTTCAAAGTGCATATCACATAGACGGTTAGGGAACCATTTGTGTTTCATGTAGTGTTTACATTTTCAGTTTTATGGCATGAATTATGTATCTTGTTACGTCCCTCTGAGGACCTGGTGATCTCTCCAGGTGTGTGGTCTTGTCTTCCGCAGGTATTCTTGTCAAGGTCGTGATCATCTATTTTCTATCAAGATGTTCTCTTGGATCGTTCTTGCTACTTTGACGCCTTCGTTCATTTGCCATGTATTACTTCTCCTATTAGTTGGTAATGGATTTGTCTCCGCACAACAAACTTGTAAAATAATAATTTGTATTGATTATAATATTTTATACTATTATATTTTGTGGATGAGATTAGTTAGCCTCGTTTTACTGTATTTACAGCTTACGTATATTTATTATACGGCTGGCATGTCTATGTTCCTAGTCCTACCTATTTTGGGACTGAGGCGTTACAAGCAACAATAGCAACAATAAAGAAGATCCAATCTGCTACGGCTATAACAAGAAAGGACACATCAAAAAGGACTGTTTGACATCGTCATCATCAACCAGGAAAGGCAACAAGTATTAACAGAGTTACTTGAACACTACAAGAAAATATAGTATTTACGGCGCACAATTTACGGCGCGCGGAAGCTGCGCGTTGTAAATGATACCCTTTTACAGCGTGCAAATATGTGTGCCGTAAAAGAGTTGTTTTTTGCCTCTTTTACGGCGTGTTTGACATGCACGCCGTAATTGAAGACTCGTTTACGGCATGCATTTTTATGCGTTGTAATTGAAGACTCATTTACGGCATGCATTTTTGTGCGTTGTAATTGAAGACTCATTTACGGCATGCAGTTTTGTGTGTTATAATTGAAGACTCATTTACAACATGTATTTGTGCACGCTGTAATTGAAGACTCATTTACAACATGCATTTGTGCACGTTGTAATGGAAGACTCATTTACGATAAGCATTTTTGAGTGTTGTAAATAATTGTAATTATTTATTAAAAATTAGTTTCCCTCTCAAATATTTCAGGTAAAAAATAAAAATAAAAAGAACAAAATATGATAAAGCAGCAACAAAAATCTTTAAAAAAAGAAAAAACATGAGAATAATAAAAAACAATAAAAAGTAAAAAAACAAAATAACAAAATAATAAAAAAAGCAAAATAACAAAATAACAAAATAACAAAATACAAAAAAAAACAAAAACAAAAACAAAACAAAAAAACAAAAAACAAAAAAGAAAAAAATAAAAAAACAAAAAACAAAAAAACAAAAAAAAAACAAAAACAAAAAAAACAAAAACAAAAAAAGACAAAAAAAGACAAAAAAAGACAAAAAAAAAGCAACAATAAAACAAAAAAACAAAAAAACAAAAACAAAAACAAAAACAAAAACAAAAACAAAAATCATTCTTAAAAAAATGAAAAAAAGGAAAACTATTTAATTTTTTCTAAATAAATGAAAATAAGAATAAAAAACTAAAAAACCAAAACAATAAATAAGAATTTTAAAATATATATAGTATAAAAAAATTATATTCTTAAGGAATATAATGATAATATTTTGAGGATAAATTATTTACTGGAATATGTCATTGGAATATGTCCAATTTTTTGAAAACAAATCTTTATGTTTTCACTCAAGCTTTCATTTCCCTCTATACACTTTTCATTCAAATTTTTCTTTCCCTCTTATAAATTCAAATTTTCCTTTCCCTCTTTTTCATTCAAGTTTTCATTTCCTTCTTTTCATTTAAATTTTCATTTCCCTCTTTTTCATTCAAAATTTTATTTCCCTCATAAAACTGAACCTGGTACAAGAGAGAGAGGACTCTCATCATTTCTAACTCTCATCCCTCTCTAAATCAAACTCCTCAATGCAATTGCAATTTCTCTCCCTCGAAGGGCCCTTCGATCTCGTCGAGGGTGAAGGAACGATCCACCACGTGGTGGGACAGCTGCAACCACCCGGACTTCCAGGAAGCTGAGTTCCGGTCGGGGCCTTCACCGACGTCTGCATCGGCTGGCCCAGGTCGATGCCGGACGAGAAGGTCCTCGAGAAGTCGGTATTGTCCAGCGCACGATCGTCGGGGCGATGAAGGATACGTGGGTCGTCGGCAGCGCGGGGTACCCACTGATGGACTGGACGCTGGTGTCGTACGCAGGGTGTGATAGACGGCATCAGCTCCCGTCTCTGAAGGCTCCTGCTCAGGGAATTCATGCCCGAAGCCACCCACGGCAAAGAAGCCGGCAGCCAACAACTTGTCGTCTCTGCTCTAAAACTCCTGGGACGGCCACACCATCAACGCCTACCAACAAATGAAAACAATAAGTTATAATTAATTAGCAATTTTAATTTAGTAAATCATTTATATATATATATATACTGACCATTCGACCAACCCTATTTTTTTGATGGGTTTAATATGCATTTAATGTGCCACTCCTATCTATATTTGCAAAGACGAGATGTCTTCTACATAATAGAGGAACTGAAGCAATGCTACTACACCCTTGAGAAGGGCTATAACTCCATGCCAATCAACCTGTCGGGGATGCTCTTCCACAAGTCAATGAAGGCGAGGTGATAGCTGGTTCAGATTCTAGCCTACTTAATATCCTCTAGGAGACAGGAATATTGTTTTTTTTTTGCCGCTTCTACTGTATTTTTGGTTGCAATGATTTGTAAGAATTGTTTGTTTCCTGTAACCGATGTTCTAGGGACACAAAAATATCATGATATATGGAAGGATTCAGTGTGTCGTAGTAATTTTTTTACAAAGCAAAAATATTGTACATTCAAGAAATAATGAGAAAACTTTGTTGCTACTTATGGTTGCATACGTTTTTAGCAGCACTTGAATAGAAAAAGCTTGTGTACACATAAGTCATGGCCATATAATTGTAGTAAAAAAAGATAATCCAAAATTCTGAGGGTTAATGCCCAACATATCATTAATGTCTAAGAAAATAAATTTGATTTTTAGGCTCAATATGGTCACAAATTTTTTTAATATTTTTTTCCATTTCTAACCGTCATTTACAGCATTCGAATGTGCGTTGTAAAAAAGATGGAGATGGTCATTTACAGCGTTCGAATGCGCGCTGTAAAAAAAAAGAGAGGGTCATTTACAGCGTTCAAATACATGTCGTAAATAATATGGTCATTTACAGCGTTCAAACGCATGTTGTAAATAATATGGTCATTTACGGCATGGCCTTTTACGGCACCAAAATGTACGCCGTGAAAGATCTTTTACAGCGTGCTTTGCGTGCCGTAAATGATTATTTTTCTTGTAGTGGAAAAAATCTACTTCCAAAAGGTATGCTTGTGGAAGCATGAAAAAGAATAGTAAATCATATACGGCCCAGATTCAGAATGCGGCTCAAAAGCTGGAAGAGTTTTATGCGGCTCGGAAAGTCCCAGAGAGCCGCATGTGGCTCAGAAATTTTATTCGGCTCAGGAAGAGCCACGTGGCTTCATGCGGCTCAAAGAAGGCCAAAATACAGCTGGCCATAATGGCTGCAGTAGGCCATTAAAAGCTCTGACATAAAGTGGCAGTTCTGACGGCTCTGACATAACGAAGAGACGCGTCATGCTCATCAAAAGGCAAAAAAATCTCTGAGATAGCCGGCTCAGTTCACAAATTCCAAGGAGGATTAATTATGCAGACCGCCTAGGCCACCCTTATGCGGTTCAGTTGGGAGTCACCCTTATGTGGCTCGCCACCCTTATGCGGTTCAGTTGGGGGGCCACCCTTATGCGGCTCAGTTGGAGGCTACCCTTATGCGGTTCAGTTGGGGGCCACCCTTATGTGGCTCGCCACCCTTATGCGGTTCAGTTGGGAGGCCACCTTTATGCGACTCAGTTGGAGGCCATCCTTATGCTGTTCAGTTGGAGGCCACCCTTATGCGGCTCAGTTGGAGGTCATCCTCATGCGGCTCGGTTGTGGGGCCGCTCTCATACGGCTCGGTTGTGAGGCCATCCTCATGCGGCTCGGTTGTGAGGCCATCCTCATGCGGCTCAGTTGTGAGGCCATCCTCATGCGGCTCGGTTGTGAGGCCACCCTAAAGCGGATCAATTAGCAGACCACACTCATGCGGCTCTGCCAGGACACCCCGTTCATGCGGCTCGCAGCATAAATGGCAGTTGGGACACGTGGCAGAAGATTGGCTAAGACTTATCCACTCGGATTTATTGCAACCAACAAATCATAACAATGCAGATTTATTGCAACCAACTCAACAGCCCAGATTGATTTCCAACAAACAGATCAAGGTTAATCTTAACCGATCTCCAACCGCCCACTTTTTAAGGCACAATTACTGCATAACCCGCTCATCACAATTCCTATAAATAGCAAGGTATTGTTACCTTGTAGATACACAGAGTTATACACACAGAGCCCGAGCATAGAGACAAGCAACCCCCGCACACACAAAGAGCATTTCCTCTCCAGAGCAGAAGCTACGTCCGATCGTCCAAGGAGTAAGACAGAGATGATAGCAATCTCCCGAGCCTCTACCGTCACCCCCAGAAAAACTAAACAATTGTACTTAGATTGCTTTTCCTAGGTTTTGTTCCTAGGCTCTCTTTGTACGAACGAGTTTGTATTGTGAATTAAAAGTTTAGTCCTCCCATAAAACTGTTCTGTTCTTTTATAATCAATGG
Organism: Iris pallida; assembly: GCA_029216955.1. Lineage (NCBI taxonomy): Eukaryota > Viridiplantae > Streptophyta > Magnoliopsida > Asparagales > Iridaceae > Iris > Iris pallida. The sequence continues at coordinate 37,680,542 of JANAVB010031617.1, forward strand.
CAAACACGATGGCAACTCTGCTGGAGACTAACTTCTCCACTGCTGAGAAGTTGGTGACTGGTGTGCTGTCGTAGGCATCCAAAATAAAACCTATACTCTTAGAAATGTAGCAATGTGAGTAAGGATCGTTTCTACGGAGAGTAATTAGTTTAGATTTGTGCTATGTGAATAATGAAAGGGGGGATGAATAAAATGAAAGTCAATAAAAAAGAGCAAGTAGAATATGAAAATAAATCAAAATAACACACGTTGGTCTAAGTCTACGTCTACCATTGGAATCTTGAAACTGATCATAGATGTAAACATATATTGATATGTATTATGAATATTTATCGTTGGAATTCTTTTCCTATCTCCTTTAACCACAGTTAATTAGAAACAAGCGACCTAATTAACCTTAACTACTAAACAACCCCAGACAAGCGCTAAAGGTTTAATCTAGTAGCGTATTAAACTCAATGAGATTGATGAAACAAAACAACACAAGCACAAGCAGTAGCATTTAATTTAGTCGAGTTGTTTCTTCATAAGATTTAATAATACAAAGCAGTAATTTATTAAATCTTGGTTGCTTCACAAATTAGAGGGATCGAACAATTCCGGATTCGATATCTAATTTAGCAGTAGATTATCAAGAATAATAAACTAGTATGCATCCTAGTAAATAAACAAGATAATCATGAAATATGCATAAGAAAACATTTGATACTCAAAGTACAGATCAAACATATAAATATAAATTAGATCTCACAAGTTTTTATTGATTTCGAGGCTTCCGTACACTTCGACCAACAAGACTTTAGCCGAATATGTTCATCAAAACTTCAAAAGAAAAGTTAGAGAAGAAGAGAAGAGTTATGTTGTGTCTTTCTTCTCATGATTTCTACCCCTTTTATACACCATAAATTAGTTGTGTCAAGCCCACAATGTCTCTCCACATATCCTCTAAAAGTTACAACTTCTCAAACCAAATAGAATAAGTCATAGAACAAGTAGAACATGGTTGTTTGGTTCCTATTTTTGTTCACAGCATCTTTGACCCAACTTCAAGTCTGATTTCGTCCATGATGCAGCTTGATTTGCGAAAAATACACAATATAAAAGTTTTAACCCTATGTCTTAGATTTCCAAAACTTTTTGAATCACCTCCATTGCTTTTCGGATGAGAAAGTTATGCCCATTTTGGTGAAAGGTGTCAAAACGGTCCAAAATTGTATTTTAGCTCCATTTTGCACATAGTGTCTCCAAATTCATCCTACAGCAAAATATAAATATAATGAGTACCTATAGTCATAAAATGAGCATAAAATGATGAACATTAAGGGATAAAAAAATAATATTTTACGTTCTCATCAAATACCCCCACACTTAACTTTTGTTCGTCCTCGGACAAAACTCTTATTTATTTATTTTCAAAACAAAAATCAAGGTTGTAATGTCATAAATAAAGAATAACCATGCTCTTCAAAACTCATAACATATCATGAAAATATATTCTTAAACAACTTCTAATTACTTAGTAAGTAATTTAATTTGAATATAGAGTAAACTAAATTGGTAGACCCTCACGGGAATAAACACTCAACTCTCGTATATTTGAATGGTATGTGTTCCGCTCAAATTTATTCCAATAGAAATGATCTACCATAAGCTTGCATATCTTCTCATTCTCCACCACTTGGATCACATGCATAACACAAATCATAAGGACTTTTTATGGGTTGTAGCGGGGCTTAGGATTAAGGTAGAATATATTTTAGGAGTGTAGCTCAAAAGCCATGAAAACTAGTGGAGCAAAAAATAATTTAACTCAATCTCACATATATAAAATATATAAAACTAATCACCCCATTTAGCTTCTTCAAATTGACCTTAAAGCATTCAACATACCCCTTTATTGGAATTGGAGGAAGAATAATGAAAATGAATATCAAAAGTAAATTCCTCCATCATTTTTTTTCCATTATTTCTTTCTATCTTTCGTTCTTTTTCTCATCATCTTTTTTTCATTTTCTTTTTTTTTTCATTTTTGTTTTTGTTTTTTTTTTCATGATGGAACTCAAGAATTTGAGAATAAAAATATATAGCCAAACTAGAAATTCAAATACCCCCATACTTATTTTTATACACCCATACATATCATAATGCTCCACTAGTTTTCCGGCTTGGGTAAGGATTTTTTTTTCAGGTTAAAGCTTGTAATATGGGTTCACAAAAATAGAAGCAATAAGGCTCAAAGGGTTTCAACCAAAGGAAAAATAATTTTAGGGTAGGCTATTTGGCTTAAGTAGCGTAAAAAAATGGTCTTAATCATGTTCATGTATGCATGTGCCGATGTGACCTCGAAGAGAATCTAAGCAAGTTTTAGAGAAACAAGTCCATGGAGGAATATCTCTCATCAAAAAAATAATGAGACATATGTGTCAGTACAAAGGCTCAAAATCTCACCGGCTTTTGTCTACCAAATTTAGTCACAACCATCCTCAAGGAAAATAACTATACTAATTAATTCTAAGTTGAAAAGAGTATTTATTCAATCATGTTATGAATTTTTTAAACTTAGTTAAATCTTCCTCGTGACATACACAACCAAAAATTATTGAAAATCACAAAAAAACAAAACTTTTTTTTAAAAAATAAAATAAAATAAAACTTTATTGAAAACCACAAAAAAATAAAATAAAAATTCATTTTTTTGAAACATAAAAAAAACTGAAACTACTTAAATAATTAAATCCGCTCCCCCACATTTAAACTGACATTGTCCCAATGTAAGGCTAATTGCAAAGAAAAGACAAAAATAAACAAAAAATGCAAGAATAAGAACAAACTCCTCTTGGGTTGCCTCCCAAGCAGCGCATTTGTTTAATACGTCGTTGGCTCGACTTTATGCACACTTGACATAACTACGAAAGGGTTTCTCATCTTGGATAGAGGCCTGCAAAATAGATGGTTAATACCAGTTATTAGAATATGATAATGCCATATAAGGAAAGTTATATGACTGCTGCATTTTTTGAAATTTATTCAATGCTAATACAGCTTCATGCAAATTAGAACTCAAAGATAACTCTTCATTCCCTTTCTCAACATGCTCACTGATGGCAACTTCCAATCCATCTTTGCCATCAAGTTCAAAAATTTCTTCTCCATTTGGTACCACGTTGTCATTAGGAATGTTCGTGTATGCAACGCTGTTGATCTCTTCTTCTTGTTTTGACGATGTAGGCGCTTTCTTTACTAGGTTGTCAACCTCTTTGTCATTTTTCAAAACGATTGTACTTATATCTTCTTTTGGATGTATTATCATTTGAGATGGCAGTTGTTCCAAACTTTGTGCCTCCAGTTTAGTAATTATTGTAGCCATTTGGCTCATTTGATTGTTCAAACTTTGGATGCTGGCCCTCGTCTCCTGTTGAAATTGAAAAGCATTAGTGGCAAGAGACATAACAATATCTTCTAAAGACATAGCAGAATTAGAAGTTTGGCACAATTGTTGTTGACGAGGGTATGGTTTCTTGCACTGTTGGTAACTTGGGCAATTTTGAGTTACACTGGACTCGTCTTCAAGTATTGGGCACATATCAGTTAGATGCCCTTCTATTAAACAAATCTCACAAGCCATTGTTGTTTGCATGTTATCACCTACAACCATTTGATGAACAAGAGAAGTTAAACTAGCAATTTATTGTTCAAGAGAATAAATATTTACCTCATTAGCATGCCTAGATGGAAGATCTAGACAAGTGGCAAATTGTTGAGAATTGGTCGCCATGTCCTATTAACATTTTTTTCGCTAATAAAAAAATATTTTATTACAAGAACAAAATAAAGACAACAAAAAGTACAAAAATTAACAAAAATTACTCCCCGGCAACGGCGCCCAAATTTGGTATAGGCACCCAAAAATGAAACCTATACTGTTAGAAATGTAGCAATGTGAGTCAGGATCGTTTCCACGGAGAGTAATTAGTTTAGATTTGTGCTATGTGAATAATGAAAGGGGGATGAATAAAATGAAAGTAAATAAAAAAGAGCAAGTAGAATATGAAAATAAATCAAAATAACACACGTTGGTCTAAGTCTACGTCTACCTTTTGAATCTTGAAATTGATCATAGATGCAAACATATATTGATATGTATTATGAATATTCATCGTTGGAATTCTTTTCCTATCTTCTTTAACCACAGTTAATTAGAAACAAGCGACCTAATTAACCTTAACTACTAAACAACCCCAGACAAGCGCTAAAGGTTTAATCTAGTAGCGTATTAAACTCAATGAGATCGATGAAACAAAACAACACAAGCACAAGCGGTTGCATTTAATTTAGTCGAATAGTTTCTTCCTAAGATTTAATAATACAAATCAGTAATTTATTAAATCTTGGTTACTTCACAAATTAGAGGGATCGAACAATTCCGAATTCGATATCTAATTTAGCAGTAGATTATCAAGAATAATAAACTAGTATGCATCCTAGTAATTAAACAAGATAATCATGAAATATGCATAAGAAAATATTTGATACTCAAAGTACAGATGAAACATATAAACAAAAATTAGATCTCACAAGTTTTTATTGATTCCGAGGCTTCCGTACACTTCGACCAAAAAGACTTTAGCCGAATATGTTCATCAAAACGTCAAAAGAAAAGTTGGAGAAGAAGAGAAGAGTTGTGTTGTGTCTTTCTTCTCATGATTTCTACCCCCTTTTATACACCATAAATTAGTTGTGTGAAGCCCACAATTTCTCTCCATATATCCTCTAAAAGTTACAACTTCTCAAACCAAATAGAATAAGTCATAGAACAAGTAGGAACAGGGTTGTTTTGGTTCCTATTTTTGTTCACAGCATCTTTGACCCAACTTGAAGTCTGATTTCGTCCATGATGCAGCTTGATTTATGATAAACATAAAATATAAAAGTTTTAGCCCTGTGTCTTAGCTTTCCAAAACTTTTTAAATCATCTCCATTGCTTATCGGATGAAAAAGTTATGCCCATTTTGGTTAAAGATGTCAAAACTGTCCAAAATTGCATTTTAGCTCCATTTAGCACATAGTGTCGCCAAATTCATCCTACAGCAAAATATAAATATAATGAGTACCTATAGTCTTAAAATGAGCATAAAATGATGAACATTAAGGGATAAAAATATAACATTTTACGTTCTCATCAGTGACGCAATCGGATGCAGCCAAACTTGGCTCCACGCAACAGATGCTGGTTGTCCGCTTCGACCAGCAGACGTTTGAAGAAATGCTCTCCGACGGGAGCGCTGGCCCGGTCCAGTAGCGAGCCCACACGAAGAAGGCCCGCAAGGAGTGGAGGCCCAAATTATTTCCTCCTCCCCAGGCTCTAGAAGAAGTGTTCTCTGCTGCCCAAGAAGGCGGAAAAGACTCGTGTGCGGCCCCACTTCAGGCCGTAGAGGACTCTGCTGTCCCCAATTCCGGCAAAAGAAAACACTACGATACTGGACTTGTAGGGACAAAGAGGGACTCTATGTTGTCCAGGAAGAAGCCGCATAAGGTCGCCAGCCGCATGGAGACTCATGCGGCCACAAAAGCCAGCCGCATGAAGAAGGCTCATGCGGCCAAAACTTCCAGCCGCATACAGAAGGCTCATGTGGCCAAGTCTACCAGCCGCATGGAAGAAGCTTATGCGGCCAAGACTTCCAGCCGCATGGAAGAGGCTTATGCGGCCACAGCTTCCAGCCGCATGCGGACTGCTCAAGCGGCCACAAATGCCAGCCGCATGCAGACTGTTTATGCGGCCACAAATGGCAGCCGAATTCAGACAGCCTATGCAACCACCAATTCCAGCCGCAGACCATCTGCTCCATGCGGCTCGGGTTCAGTCTTTGACCGCCTCTCAAGCGGTCCTGACCTCGGACACTCTCCTGAGGGTATGCCAGACTCTGTGCGACACAACTTGGACTCTTCCTACTGTGCATCCTCAAGTGCTAGAGGGAAGAAGTCTAGGACAGCGCGGGCTCATCGAGCTCAGTCAGCTGTCCCAACTTTTGAACATCAGGGCATCCCGCTAACTATTACGCGATCCTCTGATGGAAAGTTGTACAAAACTATCCGTGTCCAGCCCCCGACGGCCAATGGAAGGGATAGTTATCAAGAATCTTCCAACAACGATTAGGGGCAAGTACTCTTACTAGCCCCACATCAGGGAGCAGGCAGGATGCCAACACACTCGTGTGCTCGGGACTCCCGAGCCCATAAAATGAGTGACTTGCGTGATGTGATTCTTCACAAGCGCAAGGAAAGAGAAGAAAACTTGGTGTACAGAGAGTCCTTTCATGGACATCTACTGCACTCAAGTCATTGTCAACTGCTGTTGCAGCAAAGCGGCAGTACAAGAGGACCGGCAGTCCGTCTTCCAACGACTGCAGCAGCCAGGACCGATCCTGAAATAAAGCTCAAGAGACGAGGCGTTTCATGTCGCCTCCTGCAATTCTGCTCGGAAGATCCCTACCGGCAAGGCAGGGAAGAAGATAAATATTTCCAACCAGGCGATCTCTACAAGCTTGGCTAGGAAACTCTCATCTAGGTGGTTGTCCACAACCATCACTGGAGGAGTTTATCAGGGCACCCGCTCTAAGATGAAATCTTCAACACTTGGAGATTCCTCATATACATCTCTGGGGATAGCCAAAGCTGGGGATAGCACCCCTCCGAACGTCCACAACAATCCGGTGTTCCAAGAAGATGCACCAGGGAAAACAATTCCCCCCACAGATGCAGTCGATCCGGACGTCCCTGAGGATGTCCACGGGTCCCAAGACGAGGTAGACTCCTATGCAGGGGGTTGCACTTCCTCTGAGTCCGAACCAGAGGAGAACATTCCTACATACCCCGACGATTTCTTGGTACAAAGGTATGATTCAGAGGGTACATCCTCCACCGTTCCTTCCATCTCTCCTCATGTGAGGACGGTGTTCATGACAAACAACGACCAAGACGGTCTCGGTGATCGCCAACGCATCGACACTCTGGAGGCCATACTTCATACCTTGGTCAAGTCCGTGGACGAGATCAAAGCGGCCCTACCGGCTATGCAAGGAAGGACGCCTGGCCAAACAAGCTTGGGTCCTACGGTCAATGCGGACTCAAACACAACTGCGCCAAACTCGGGTGATAATCCTCCTGGAATGTCGGCTCCCACCGTTGCAGACAAGGCCAGGGAGGCAAGACGAGAGGTCCAGGAGCTCCGGGCCATGTTTTACGCCCAAGAAATCTCCTAAGATCTCAGGATACGACAACCGTATCCTGCTGCATGGAGAGATGTCTCCTTCCCACCGAGATATAAGCCATTTAACATCAATCCATATGACGGGAAGACATCTGTGAGCCGGTACATCACCTACTTTGAAGTCACAATCGACCATTTGCCTCATGACGATGCCATCCTCACGTGGTTGTTATCGGGGCATTGAAAGGGGTAGCATTTGATTGGTACCGCAATCTGTCGGACAATTGCATCCATTCCTTTGTCGGCTTCAAAAACATGTTCCTTGAAAGGTTCTACGAGGTAGGACAAAATGTGACAATGTCCACCATCATGGACGTTGTTCAAGGTGAGAAAGAGCTGACAAGGAACTACATTGAGCGGTTTTGCCAAACCGCGATGAAATTGCCCTCTGGCAATCCAGATTCTTCCTTGATTGAAATCTGTCAAAAGAGGCTGCTTCCCACAATTAGCCTCTGAATGGGCGAAAGTTAGTTCAAGGACTGGAAGACTTTCATCAACAGCGCCACTAGCACAGAAGACAAGTTAAAGAAAGCTCGCCAACTGGGATTGCACATCTCGGAAGGAGAGGACAAAGGCAAACGCCCTAATGCCAACAACAACAACGGTAGTAATTTCTCCAACAATCGAGACAACAAGGGCAAACAGGCTATGGTGGCCGACATAGCCCCGAAGCCCGAACTGAAGCCGGCAGAGAAGCAGTGGCCGTAGATGACTTACTTCTTCGAAGACAGCCATGTCAAACCCATCCTTGACATGCTAATACAGGGAGACAGGATTCAGCTCCCTCCACCGAGACGTGTGCCTCGGCCTGCGGAGATTGAGAGCCCAAAGTACTGCTACTACTATCGCTACGTCCATCATGCTACTCAAGACTACTTCGAACTGAAGCGGTACATCCAGAACCTGATCGACTCTAAGGCTCTGGCCATTGACTTCGAGGAGGTAACTGTGGCGGCCAACATGGTGTCTGTCCAATTCGGCAGCTTTTCTCCAACGAAGACTCAAGATGGAGTAGTACCCGTCCCCCGGGCAAAGATGGAGGTCGCCAATCTTTACCTCGACGAGACCAGGCTGCTGGTCTAGTGCCCCTCATCACATTACGAGGGGAGGTCATGTGGGTTCATCCGGACCTGGTACCTGAAGTGACTCAGCCCGCACCACCCTCTACCGGCAAGAAAAAGGATGGAAAAGTCAAGTCCTGCCGTACAATCTCGACAGATGTCGATGAAGCTACGACTGTCATTACCCGATCCGGTGCACAAACTCAACCCCCATCGGGTAACACAGCTGAAGGTCATCAGCCGGCGGCTGCTGATGCTCCTGGACCTACTCAGCCTCTGACGACCGACAAGCCTAGGCCGAAGGAGACTCGCTTTGATAAGCCACTCTGAAAAGAGGCGCCTTATGGGCTAGAGAGGCCCTACAACTTTGACATCTTGGCACAATTGGCCAACATACCGGCCAAGTTGTTATTATATAAGCTCTTGAGGCTCTCCAAGGACGTTCGCGTCGCCCTGAGTGACGCACTTCAAAATGCTGATGCTTATCTGGCTCAAGTCAAGCTCACAGGGGAGAGCTCGCGAGCAGACGCCCGGGACAGTGCTTGTACCTGTGCAATGCCCAATATCGCATTCACTCCGCAGGACATGCTTATCAAGACCAACTTGTACGATCACCCTCTGTATTACACTGGATACGTCGGCGATGTCAAGGTGGATCGGATGCACATTGATCCCGGTTCTTCGATAAGAATTATCCCGAAGAGCTTGCTGCACCATCTGTGCATTTCTGTGCATCGGCTGACTCCTACCAGCACCGCCATCAGCGGTTTCAATTCCGGGAGAACCTATCCCATTGGGAAGATTCACCTGAAGTTCCAAATCGACGACCTTCAGTCGGAAGTAACCTGTTATGTCATCGACGCAGACACCTTCTATAATATTCTTCTGGGGCATCTGTGGATACACAATTATATGATGTGCCCTCCACATTGCACCAGTGCTTCAAGTACGTCGATAAGAACGGCTTCGTGAGGACAAAATTTGCTGACATCGATCCCTTCAAAAGGGTCGAATCCTACTATTCGGATTCCTTCTTGTACGAGAACTCAAAGAGGCACCTAATAAAGGAGGATGCTCAAGAGAAGACAGAGGCAATTGCAGGGCCGGAGGAACCCTTGAGAATCCATCTCCAACCCCGTAAACCAGGCAGGACTTCACCTCTTACAGCCACTTTGTGTAGTTTCCCGGTGCTCACTGCACAAAGGAAGCAGATAAAATCCGACTGCCAAGGTCTGGCCAAGGGGCAAGGCCCAATATGGAGCCATTGACGATCAGATTACCAAGGACAGGCAAACAACAAACAGAAAAGGTCAATCTTTCCGTCAAGCCAATGGTCATTCGTCTGCCTAAGACAAATCGGTAGCCAAGCACTAAGCCAGTGGCCGCTGGCGAACCTAAGACCCCATGTCCAACGCCCTGAAGGGAGCCCTTGATGATCAAACTGCCTAGGTCATCTTTCTAATCTTCAATACAGAGGTCGACTGAACTAGAGCTAGGAACAAATTGGCAGCTCAGTACTAAGCCAGGGGTCGCCAGTGAGCCAATAACTCCACGTCCGGCGCCATCAGTGGAGCCGCTGATAATCAAACTACCCAGGTCGTCCTTTCAATCTTTATTGATACAGGGGGTAGTTGAAGACGAGCTAGAGCTGGCCAAGTATGTGGTCGCCCATACTGATGTTCCTTCCGCTGACGATGTAATTCCACAGGAAAAGATACCGTACTTTATCAATAAAAGACTATCTTTGAACTACCTCAAGCTTAATAAGCTTCGAATAATGTAAGCTATGGAACACGGTATAGGCACCAACCTACACACGCAAGTGACAAATGTCTATGCCATAAATTAAATCACTCCTGTAGAAGGCACCTACCTCATAGTCGAGGGAGACGATCATCCAATCATCTTCGGCCAAAAGAATGATCCACAGTCCTTCAGACCAGAAGAAGTCGATCTCAAATTCGATACTGGAAGACTGCCACTTTATTTCTATAGCTCCCGTTCTAAGTATCTTATGCAAAAATAGGGGTACGACATGGGGTCTACGCCAGGCTTGAATTACGGTACCGGCCGGCGACTACCCTTGCAATTACCAGTCCCGGCTGGAAAACCTTGGGATTACTATAGCAAGACCAGACATGGGCTAGGTTATGTTACACCTGCAACGAACCCTGAATGCTTAGATGAGGAATGTGACTGGCATTCACACTCAACCGGATCACCAACTTCTAATTCGAATGTCAGCATCGGGGACGTATTCAGGCAAGCTTTGTCTTCAATATGGTATTTGCTGATGCCTACGAAGAAGATAAAGACGTACCCGAGCTTCTCGAGTTAGAACCTTGGGTTCAACAGCTAGATGCACAATAGGAGAAATGCTTCGAACCCCGTAAGCCTTCTACTGAAGATGAGGTCATGCAAGTTGACCTCGGCAATGAATCTTCTCCAAAGCCAATCTTCGTCAGCAAAAGCCTGACAGAAGAAGAGCGGGAGGCACTTTTGTAACTCGTCAGAGAGTACATTGATGTGTTCGTCTGGAGCTATGAAGACATGCCAGGGCTAAACCCCGAGGTTGTACTTCATAAACTCAACATTCATCCAGATGCAAAGCCGATCAAGCAACAGCAACGACGGTTCCGTCCAGATATTATGAACTCCATCGAAGCTGAGGTCAACAAACTGATAGCCAGCGGCTTCATCCGAGAGGAACATCATCCAGACTGGGTCGCCAACATAGTACCAGTCCTCAAGAAGAATACGAAGATTCAAATTTGTATCGACTTCAGAATCTAAATGAAGCATGTCCTAAAGATGAGTTCCCTCTTCCCATCATGGACATCATGATCGACAACACATATGGCTTTGAGCGCATGTCATTCATGGATGGCTTCTCAGGATATAACCAAATCAAGATGTTTCCTAACGACGAGAAGCATACATCATTTCGAACACTTATTGGCGTGTACTATTATACCGTCATACCCTTCGGTTTAAAGAATACCGGCGCCACATATCAAAGAGCTATGAGTGTCATCTTCAGAGATCACCTGCGTAAGACCGTGGAGTGTTATGTTGATGATATCGCTGTCAAAAGCCGCTCCAAGGGAGACCATCTGCAGGATCTGAGGACGGTATTCGACGTGATACGAGCGCACAACTTGAAGATGAATCCTACCAAATCCTTCTTGGGCGTATCTAATGGAAAATTCCTGGATTTTATCATTACTGTCCAGGGAATTCATATAGATCCAGAGAAGATGAAGGCAATCATGGAGATGGGTCCCCCGAGAAACCTCCGTAAACTCCGAGGACTTCAAGGGAGGCTAGCTTACATCAGGAGGTTCATCTCTAACCTCTCCGGGCGATGTCAACCATTCACCCACCTCATGAAGAAGGGCGTCTCATTCGTATGGGATGAAGAGTGCCAACGCGCATTCGATAACATCAAAGAATATCTGTCAAATCCTTCAGTTCTAGTGGCCCCGGTTGTTGGAAAGCCGTTCTTGCTTTATGTACGAGCAATGGAGTATTCCCTCGGTGTTCTACTAGCACAAAATAGTGATGCGGAGCGTGAACAAGCTATCTATTACCTCAGTCGAATGACGATTGGGCCTGAGCATAAATACACCGCCGTGGAGAAGGAATGTCATGCTCTGGTGTTCGCTATCCAGAAGATGCGATACTATGTTATAGGACAAACCATTCATGTCATACCAAGAGTTAACCCCCTCAGGGTCCTCATGACCGAGCCGGGTGTACTCAGCTCTCGTCTTGTTGCCTGGGCGATATTACTGTCTCCCTAACATATGATCTTCGTTCCGCAAAAGGCTGTTAAAGGTAAAGCTCTGGCAGACTTTTTAGCAGCCCATCTGAGTTCGAAGTCAACCAGAATATATAAAGAGGTTCCAGACGAGGTCGTCAATTCAAACATGGCTACCGATAATTCCGTCTGGCGAATGTTCTTCGACGTTGCTTCAAGAACCGGGCCCAAAGGCAACTTTGTCATTGGGGTCGGAGTGGTACTAATTTCTTCCTCGGGCTGGGTGATCAACCGGGCATATTCCCTACAGAACACTGCTCGAACAACGTGGCCGAGTACAACGCCTTGGTTATCGGCCTCCAACTTGCAAAAAAATTAGGGGTAGAGTACCTAGAGGCATATGGCGATTCACAGTTAATCGTCAATCAGATTCGGGGTTCATATGAAGTTCGTCATGAAGATATGATCCCCTACCTTCAGGTAGCGATCACCATCATTATGTCTCTAAAAGGGTTCTTTATAGAACATGTTTCGAGACTACGGAACATTGAAGCCGCCGCCTTAGCAGGACTGGCCGCTTCCCTGGCGGTCCCAAAATATACTCATCATTTTGTGGACGTAATAGGCCATGAGCTGGTCAGTCCCAAAAACAATATCCAATTTGCCGATAGCTATTCTGCCCTGACGGTCGACGAGACACAGGATTGGAGGCTTCCATTTATTGACTTTGCAGTCTATGGCATCCTGCCGGAGAACCCGAAAGAAGCCACCTCTATTAGAAGACGTTCGCTCAGATTCTTCTACGATACTGAGACAAAGATGCTGTATCGGCGGTCATACGATGGACTACTGCTTCGGCGTCTATCTAATAAAGAATCCAAAGAAGCTGTACGTGAAGCACATGACGGCGTCTGCGGGGCCCATCAACTGGGTCCGAAACTGTAAAAGATCAGCTTCGCCGCATGGGCTATTACTGGCCCACGATGGTGGAAGATGCGATAGACTATCCAAGAATGTGCAAAGCCTGTCAGGTCCACGCTGATTTTATACATCAACTATCCGAATTCCTACATCCGACGTTGCATCCTGGCCATTTGAGGCGTGGGGAATGGATATCATTGGCCCAATCACTCCACCTTCGTCCAGAGGACACCGTTTCATACTGGCAATTACGGATGACTTCTCCAAATGGGCAGAAGCTGTCCCACTTGCAGTGGTGAAGATATCAAATGTGATCAGCTTCCTCGAGCATCACGTCATCTATCGTTTTGGACTGCCTCGAAGGATCATCCACGACAACGGTCCGCAGTTCGTAAGCCACGCCTTCTATCGGTTTTACGACAAACACCGGATCCAGAATGTTGCCTCAATATCGTACAATCCGGCGGCGAATGGGTTAACGGAAGCGTTCAACAAAACTATAATCAAGTTGCTCAAGAAGGTCGTGTCTTCCAACAAACGCGACTGGAATGAAAAGCTTGGCGAATGCTTGTGTGCATACCGTACTACAGTCCGGGCGGCCACCGGGAACACACCATTCTCTCTGGTGTATGGGAGTGAGGCAGTTCTCCTACTGGAGGCTCAAATCCCCTCGCTCCGTGTCTCCCTTACCTATCGATTGACGACAGAAGACAATTACCGTCGCCTGCTACAAGAGTTGGAGGACTTAGATGAGAAGCGCATGTTGGCTCAACAAATAATCGAGTTGTATCAAGCACGCATCTCGTTCTGGCAGTTCGAAGGCCGATGGTTATGACTCACAAAACCGCAGGCAAATTTCAGCCAAAGTGGGAAGGCTCATTCATCATCGAGGCTGACTTCTCCAATGGTGCTTACCGCCTCGCAAAATAAAATAGAGACTTGCTCATGATGCCTGTCAACGGCAAGTTCCTGAAGAAGTATTATGTCTAAATGACATCCTCCAAATCAACTGGACTGTTAAGTTATGTGCCCCCAGGTACTGCTGAACTTACACTCTAGTCATCCCAAATGAATCTATATCGCAACTTCTGGGTAGTAAGTCATGTATGATCATACCTCTGAACTTCCTTCCTAAAAGACCATCTTCCTCATGATCTATCACCCACACTTTTAGTGCATAAAAAGTGTATCAGATCCACAAATTTCCTGAAACAACCACATCGATGTCACCTCTGAGTTGTTTTACTTCCATCAAAAACAAACCACCCCTCACGAAGAACTTCCATGTCCATATTTCCTCTGAGTTGTTCTATGTACCCTTCATGGTGTCTACTCCTGCCACGTCCTCATTACCTCTGAATAGGAAGACTCCATTGAAGAAACCCTCATATTTACCACGTCCTCATTACCTCTGAGTAAGTATGTTGGTTTTCTCTCGACTTATTATTCGTACCCAAAACTAGGGTACGCCAAGGATAATAGGCCCACAAACGTTCACAGTTGACCATAAATATCCACAGTTGACCACAAATGTTTGCAGTTGACCACAAATGTTGTACTAAGTTTTCTAGTACACGCGCCTCTTTTCTCACAATCTCATGCCTCTGGAACCCAGCTGTGCCACGACATTCTTTCACCCGATACCAAGAACTTCCATATCCACCTTATCGCGAAGTTTTTCTATGTATCCCTATCAAACTTATTATCTGTATCTAAAACCAAGGTATGCCAAGGGTAATAGGTCGACAAAAAAGCCCCCAGTGGGGCAAACACATAAATACAATACAAGCACGACAGATAAAGGATGATGCAAGCAAGGTAATTTATTCAAATCAAATCAAAAGTACTACATTCTTTGGGACCACGTCCCTGCCAAAAATAAGAAGAAATATAAAGAAAAAAAAAATAAAAAGCCGACTATGGTTCGGCAACGCATAATTCTCTAAGACGGTCCCTCAGTACGGCCGTCGACCGCTCAAACCGCCGCTTGGCTCGACGCTCGGCCTGCTGAGTCAACCGCTCCGCATCCTCCAGATGCGCGTGAGCCTGCCAGCCATCTTCAAGCTTCTTCAGAGCACGCCCCAAGCCAGCAGAAGTTTGGGTGACTTTGTCAGCCTCCTGAACAATTACCTCCTAATCCGTGCGGGAGGCCTCGATCACAGATTCCAAGAAAGCCAATTTTCTCTGGAGCTCGAGGATCTGCTCCTTCGAATCGATTATCCTGCGAGAGGCTTCCGCTTCCCATGCAATGCAATCCTCTTCCCGGTGGCTCAGCTGATCATACTGTAGAGGCAGATCGTGGAGGTCCATCATTATAATCGGTTTGGACGCATCTCGTACGGCCCTTACCATCTCCATAAAAGTTATGAGGAAGGCACGCTCCTGATCTACCGCCGAAGACAGGTCGACTTGCCGCAGTACTTGAAACTAGGCCGCAAGCTGATCCGCCTCTAGCAATTTGGGCTCCAGAAGCTCGACTATCCCTGCCCCACCGGGTTGGGTTCTAAGGAGTTCAATCTGGCCCCGGGCGCATTGACGAGCCAAGGCAAAAGAGGTCCCCCTCTCCACGGCAGCCTCAATCCCTCACTTCAGGTGGTGGTAGAAACTGTCAACCACATCCTTTGATGATTCATCCAGGACTTCTAAAGAAGACGGCGTCAAAGAAAAAGTAGCTGGCAGTGTCGAAGAAGATGCATCGAAACTTGATGCCCCTGCCACAAGGGAAACAAGTTTCGAGCGAAAGGACGCTTGAATAGCGGTGAATTCCTCCTCCGCAGCCCGAAGGATCTGGAGACTCGGCAGGGCGAAAAGGTCGACCTCCGGAGCCACATGAACAGAGGAGGGTGCAGGGACCACTTCTCCTCGCCCCGGCCATTTTGCCGTCCGCTCTCCCGAACTCGTTTCAGCGGGAGGTCCCTCAATATAAGTTGGAGGAGGATGAGGCACACTCTCTTCCACCAGATCCTCTCTGACGAACCCTCCCTCGATAATGTCCGTGGTTGGCAGTGAAGGAGCAGGACCTGTATGTCTGGAGCAACCATTAATCAGCTTAACCCGAAGGATGTGATGGTAGAGCAAATAAATCTCCTCACCGGTCAAAATTTGACTTAGCTTACCTGGAGAGGGTTGCTGGGGCTGAGGTTCGCTCGCCTCCTCACCAGCAACATCGAACCCAAATATAGCTGGTTTATCTGTCCCAGCCGCCCCGGAAGAAGATACAACTAGGTCAGTGCCACCGGGCTGAAGTTTCGTGGTCTCGGGGATGGGTTCAGTAGAGCCCACGTTGCCATGGGTTGGGACATCAACAACTTGAGGAACCTCAACCGTCGCTGGAAGAATCTCGGTGACAAGAATCTCGACACTCATATCTCTAACCATAGTAGTTAGAGTCGGGTCGACCGCAGAGACAGCAGCCGGCTTTGGAAAGTCCTCTTCTTCTGACGCCTACAGAGAAAAAAAAATGATTAGGTCATAGTTTGGAAAAAAAAGAGCTAAAGAAGAAAATAGTTGTAATTTAATTCACCTCCAAAACGGCGTCATCCTCGCCTCTTTCCTTAATGAGCAGCCCGCGAGGCTTAAACGCAGCCCGTTTCACAGAGTAAGTTATACCGCCAACGGCGGGCTCACGCCTGCTTCGCTTGCGTGAAGGACCAGGCATGAGAGGCGGCTGATCCGCCACCACATCTTCTGCGGGAGGAAGAGAGTTATCGGGATCATGCTCGTCATTCTCTTCGTCCGTGCCAGCAGACTCCGAGTCCGACACGACAATCGTGTTCTCCCTCTTCTTCCTTGCCTTGGACACCTTGGGCTTCTCCTCCAAGCCAGTACCAACAATGAAGCTGGTACGAGGGTCAAAATCAACAAGAGGCTTGTTCGCCATGACATGGTAGAGAGCCACCAAATACACGATCTCCCCCGACTCTCCAGCATCAGGAACTGAGAAGCTGGTACAGGTGTGAACTGTATTATCATAGTGCCAGACCCTGATGTCGTCATGGACGCTACCTTCAAAGCCCAAGCAAAAGCTGGGACTGTCCAAGAATAGCTGACTATACCCAAACTGTCGGGAGAACCTACTGGACAAGTAAGGCTCCAAGTATACAGTATTACGGTTACGGTATACCAGGTGGGAAGGACGAATGTTGAGCAGCCAAAGGAGCATCTTGTCAGATAAGAAGTGAGGAGGCCCAATACCATCAAGATGTACGACCCTCACTTCCTCAGCAGTAAATTGAGGAACAGACACAAAAAAAGTGTATCTGTCAGCAGTTACGCCATCTTCGAGGCCAGGCCTCATCAATGATCGGCAATGCATCAACAGCCACCCCATCAGATAATGATAGGGTAGCTCAATGCGTTCAAAGTCCTTCGTCGTGTCACGAGCGATGACCTTGGATGAGAAAGCGTGAAGGCTACGATGTATGCTGCACACCATGGCCGAGAGAAGAGCTAGTCTGACCCCAAAGACCAGCTTCACAGCAGGGAGGATAAAGTTACGGCTGATCCTCTCAATAGAACCAGCCCCTCCTGAGACCACGCAGTTCCGTAGCCATACCATCAGAAAGCCTGCCAAAAGAGCCTTCTCGGACAACGGCTGAGTGTCTTGATAAAAATAAGCAAAAGAGTCAGATTGACTCCCGAATCTATCGCTAGTGGTTCTTACCCTCTTGGCGGTCGACACTTGGTCCTGGACCTCCTCCCGAGTTTGAGGACTTCGAGGAGAAACACGACCTGAGGTGCCGAGCTTAAAAAGATAAGTGAGCCAGGCCTTTGTATGCGAAATGTTCCCTTCCGAACTGTCATTCTTCTTTTTCGATATCTGCTGGCATGTGCTATGATGACACAGAAATTCTCGGTAGACAGCTACAAAACCCGGGAACCGTTGCTCCAAATCCTCGAACTCTTCGTTCGTCGGGGTATACACTTCAAAGACTTCATTTCCCCAAGGCAGCTTGGAGACGTCATACATCTCGTGGAGAGAAAGTCCTATCTCCCCTATGGGTGTAAAGAAGGTCCCCGTACGGCAGTTGTATATCTCCAGCAGAGCCATGCACAATTTCTTGTTTATGGACAAGTCGTAAGAGGTACCCCAAATAGCATGATAGAGTGCGATCTCGCACAGGAGAGTCTCGTATTTCTGTGCGATCCACGTAGACAGGTTGGTTCACGAAAGGAGAGGGTGTATCCAATTCAGCAGCGACAACCGGCCAACGAGATAGGACCCCTTCCGAGCAAGCTGGTTCAGAAAAGTATCAGTTTAAGAGAACTTAAAATTGGGACCCTGTACATTCAAGAAGTTGCCCGGGGCCAACCCTATCACGTAGTGGCTGACCGGTACCCTGCCTGCGTACACTGACCTCAAGTTATTGTTATAGTGAATTTTGCCCATAAATATCCCGTTCCAGGTCGGAGTCAAGGAATCCTCCATCTTCCTGTCCATGGGCAATATGTTGAACCACGACAGTGGAAAGTGATGTTCCATCTGAGGGATGTGGATCGCCATTCCGTCAGAAGTAAAACTCTAACTCTCAGATATGTCCAGAACTTGGAAGTTCTTTACAGTCAGGGCATCCCCGAAGAGGAACGCATGTTTCAGGTGTTTGCCCCCCAGCAACCCTGAGTTCATCATCCCCGATATAAAGAAGAAGGACTGGTTTTTAATGTCTCTCAGCCTCCCCACAGGTTCGTCTTTGGGAAGCTGATTCACCACATACTCGACTATGTGGTCGAACCTCACACCCACAGCAAATTGGGCTCGACCTACCAAGGGCTCTCCCACAGGATTGACTGGCAGATTCACTGGAAAAAGGACAAAAAAACAAGTTAGAAGATGGTGTTTGCCATTGATTGTAAGAGAACAGAACAATTATCGGAGGACTGAACTTAGACTCACAATACAAACTCGCTTGTACAAAAAAAGCCTAGGGACGAAAACCTAGGTACATCAATCTAAGTATAATTGTTTATTTTAGATTCTGGGGGATGACGATAGAGGCTCGAGAAAGCGACAGCAGCTCTGCCTTATTCCTTGGACGATCGGGTGCAGCCTTGGCTCTGGAGAAGAAGTACTTGGCATTGATGAAGAAATGCTCTCTTTATTCTCTCTGGATCCGAGGGGTTGTGCTCTCTCTCTCTCCGCTCTCTGCTCTCTGCTCTCTGCCCTCTTTTGCAAGGGAATGGCACCTCACTATTTTTAAGAGTGTGGGCATCATTAGGGTTTGCAATGATTGCCCATTCTCAAAAGTCGACGGTTAAGGATCAATGAATCTGGGCCGTTCATAATAGATTTGAGCAATTAATGTGATTGTATCAAATCTCTGTAGGCAATTAATGATGATTGCCATAAATCCTCATTATTTGTTATGCCAAGCTCGGATCTCTTGCCACGTGTTCAATTTGATTGATTGCAAATGATCTGATTTGATCCCAGTAATTATGAGGATGGCACTAAACCTGGTTGTTAGGATCTGGTGATGAATCTCGCCACGTGTCCCATAATTATTAGGCTGATAGCTGTATGGGCGCTGGCAAAATTGTGAGTCACTTAGAAAATCTGAGCCGCATGAGGATTGCCCCCTATTGAGCCGCATAAGGCTGGCCACGTATCAAGGCTGCTTGGGAGTGGCCTCTGAATATTTGAACCACATGGGGATGATCTGAGCTGCTTGAGCGTAGGCGACCGCATAATGGGTGGCTTCTCAGTGAGCCGCATGAAGATAGTCCTCGTGAGCCGCATGGTTAGCCTCTGCTTGAGCCGCATGGGTAGCCTCTGCCTGAGCCGCATGGGTAGCCTCTATCTGAGCCGTATGCGAGTGTCCACGTGTCAAGGCCGCATAAAGGTCTTTGGGGTTTGATGGATTGTGTCAGAGACTTCCTTCGTTTCCCTAGAAGTCTGCCATTATGACAGAGTCATCATTGCGTCTTTATGTCAGAGCTGTCATTGGTCTGAGCTTTCAGCCGTCAAGGCATTAAATGCAGTAAAGACAAAGGAAAGAGCTATTGAGGGCCACGTAGCTCCTCTCTGGGCCACATGGAACTATTCGAGCTGCATAGTCGCTTGAGCCGCATGGATCCCTGAGCCGCATGAGCTCTCTGAGCCGCATGGAGATCCTTGGCCGCATGGATCTTTCTTTATTCTTTTCCATGCTTCTACAAGACCCCTTCAATGTTTTTAATTTACAAAATTGAAATACTTTGAATAAGAAGCATGGCTATGTATAAACTCTTGTGGCCGTATATGATGTCCTGGCCGCATGGATGTCCCAGCCGCATAGCCTCCTCAGCCGCATTGGTCAATCAGCCGCATGGACCCTTTGGCCGTAGAGGCTGTCTGGCCGCATGAGCTCCTTGCCACGTCATCCTTCCGCGTGTGCAAATCTTTTGTATTAATTGTTGTTTGATTTTAAGGCCGCTTTTCTGGGCTAAGATCCCAAGAGTCTAACCTTAAATAATCAGATCGCCTTGATAACCTAAGAGTAAGTTATACTGCTCGTGGACCGATGCGTCGGTCCATTGGGGTTCTGCCTATAAATAGCAGGGTGTTTGAAAAGAAGACTTTCTTTTACTCTCTGCTGTTACCCTAGCTCTCTTGTCTTCGTCCTCCTTCTCTGATCATAGTAATGGCTTCCAAGAAGACTGTCGCGGCGATGAAGGCAGCGTCTTCATCGGCGGCGAAGGGTAAGAAAGCTGCTTCTACGGCGACGAGTGTGGCCGCTCCTCCGACAGCTGACGTGCCCGTAGTTCACCCTGACGTCCACCCCGCTATCGATGGTAAGGACCTTTACGTGAGTTTAAAACCCTAACTGGCATGGCTACGCCGTATATTTTATGTGCGAGCCTTTATCTTCATGTGTGCCGCATGTACATCTCATGGTCAAGCCACGAGCCACATGAGAATCGTTGATGTGGCCGCATACGCGCTTCGTCAACGAAGCCGTATAGGCTGCGCTGAACCGCATAGACTCGTACAAATTTGTTTGTCACGTGAACGGGGGGAGCTTATCCGAACTCTGGAAGCTACACTACCGTATGAACCTTCACTGATCGGAGCCGCATAAATGTTTTTCTGAGTTGAGCCGCATGAGGCTCTGTTAAGTTGGAGCCGCATAAGCTCGAAAACACTCATCGGTTCTCTTTGTTCATATTTTTGACTTATTTTCTTTTGTCTTCTTTTTTAGTGAAATTCCCAGTTAATGCTGCGGGGGAACCTCTAGTGGGTCGAGCTCAGGCCGCTATGGGCTATAGGTATGATCAGATAGTTTGGTATGTGGCGGACCAGCTCCCTAGTGACGAGCCCTTGACAAGGAAAAATGCCCTCAAGAACCAACCTTTCCACTTCCTATGTGCCATGATGAATTCAAAAACGTTGGAAGGGGAATACCTGAAACCTGCATTCTTCTTTGGAGACGCTTTGACTGTGAAGAACAGTCAAGTTCTGGATATATCGGAGAACTGGAGCCTCATCTCTAACGGGATTGCGATCCGCATCCCTCAAATGGAGCGTCACTTTCCATTATTTTGGTTCAATATGTTCCCGCTGGACAGAAAGATGGAAGAGTCTTTGACTCCTACCCGGAATGGGATGTTTGTGGGCGACATCCATTACAACAACAGTATGAAGTCAGTATGTGCCGGCATGGTGCATGCCAGCCGTTATATAATGGGATTGGCCTCGGGAGCTTTCTTGAATGTGCCGGGCCCCAATTTCATGTTTTTTCAGCCGATACTTTCCTGAACCAACTTGCTCGGAAAGGCTCATATCCAATCGGCTGGTTGGCACCCCCAAGTTGGATACACCCCATCCCCTCATGGATCAATCTGTCTATGTGGATCTCGCGAAAGTATGAGACTTTTCTGCGTGAGATTGGTCTTTATCACGCTATTCGGGTCACCAGCTACGGCTTACCTATAAACAAGAAGTTATTCATGGCTTTGCTGGAGATGTACAACTGTCGTACGAGAACCTTCTATACCCCTGTAGGGGAAATGGGGCTGGCACTCCATGAGATGCATGCGATTTCCAAACTTTTTTGGGGGGATGAAGCTTTTGAAGCATACACTCCTACGAATGAGGAGTTCAAAGAGCTGGAAGAACGATACCCGGGATTCATGGCTACTTCAGGAAATACTGTGCCACTATAGTACGTGCCAACAGATAGCCAAGAAGAAAAGCAGCTCGGAAGGGAATGCTCCCCATACTAAGGACTGGGTGAACTATCTCTTCTCGACGGGAGCCTCAGGCCGAGTTACTTCCCGAAGTCCTCAATCCCGGGAGGCGGTTCAGGCTTTGATATCGTCGACGAAGAGGGTGGCCTCTACCAGCGACAGATTTAGAAGTAAGACCGACTCTTTTGGTTATTTTTATTAGGATACCCAAGAGCTGTCAGAGAAGGCGTTTCTAGCAGGATTTTTGATGGTATGGCTGCAGAATTGCATCGTTTCAGGAGGAGTTGGTTCTATTGAAAGGATCAGCCGTAATTTTATTCTCCCTGCTGTGAAGCTAGTTTTTAGAGTAAAACTAGCTCTTCTTCCGGCCATGGTGTGCAGCATACACTGTGGCCTTCGTACTTTTACATCCAAAGTCATCACCCGCGAGGTGACAAAGGACTTTGAAAGGACTGAGCTGCCCTATCTTTATCTGATGGGGTGGCTATTAATGCACTATCGGTCTTTGATGAGACCGGGTTCTGAAGACGGCGTGATTGCTGCTGACGCTTCTATCTTCCGTTATCGCAACGAGTCTTGGCAGTATGATACCATGCGTGCCTGTCGGATGGTGCTGGCGTGAGCAGATAGGTACAACTTTTTTGTATCCGTCCCTCGTTTTACTGCTGAGAAAATAGCGGGCGTTCACCTCGACGGTATTGGTCCTCCTTAACTTCTAGACGGCCAGATGCTCTTGTGGTTGCGTAACATCCGCCCTGCCCACCTGGTATACCGCAATCGTAATGCCGTCTTCCTGGAACCTTACCTACCCAGCAGGTTTGCTCGTCAGTTTGGGTATAGCCAACTTTTTTTGGATAGTCCCAGCTCCTGTCTGGGTTTTGGGGGTAGCCTCCTTGACCGCATCAGGGCATTACTATGATACATTCTATACCCATATCACTTTTTCGGTTCCTGCCATTGAGGCGTCGGTAGAGATTTTGTATATGGCGGCCTTGTACCATGTTATGGCGAACAAGCTCTCGATTGGTTTTAGCCCGGATACCAGTTTTATCGTTGGTACTGGCTTGGATGAGAAGCCCCAAGGGGCCAAGATGAGGAAGAAAAAGAAAAATAGAGTCGAAGTGCCCGACTCAGACTCCACCAGTACGGATGATGAGGACGAGGAACGTGATGCAGATGACTCTTCTTTCCCGGTGGAAGATGTTGGGGTGGATCAGCCGCCTGTCATACCTGGTTCTGTACGGAAGCGTAGCAGACAAATCTCCCGCATTAGCGGTATTCCTCACTCCAAAAAATTTGCCGCGACTAGACGTCACAGTCTAACTATAAGGGAGAGAAGCGAGGAGGTCGACCCCGCTTCGGAGGTAATGCGAACTACTACCATTTTTATTCAGTTCTTCGTTTCCTCCAGTTTTGATCTTTAATCATTTTCCTTCCTTCCCGTAGGTATCAGAAGAAAAGGAATCTCAAGTCGCCGAGGTCATGACTCAAGATGACGGGGGTTCCGACAGACCTGTCCCCGAGATTACAGAATTTCATCAAAATGACGCTGATAGATTCGTACCTCCGTCTGGGGTATCTGGGACAGAAGAGCCAGCAAATTTTAACTTGGAAGTCGTGGGTGAGGAGACCACGTCAGCTACGAGTGAGTTACAACCTCCATGCTCCTTCCCTGGTAAGATAAGCCGAATTTTAACTTGCGATGAGGCCTATCTGCTCTATCATTACGTCCTTTGGGTTACGTCGATTGATGGTTCCTCTGGACATACAGGTCCTGCCTCTCCAGTGCCGAGGATGGACATTATTGAGACAGGCTCTGCCGAAGGGGCATTGGCGGAGAGGAGCGTACCTCCTCTCCTTCCGGTTCGTCTCGAGGGGCCTTCCGCTGTCTCGATTTTGGAAAGTCAAGTGGTGGGAGAGCCGGGGCAGGGGACAATAGTCCTTGCATATTCTTCTGCTCAAGCGGCTCCGAGAGTCGACCTCTCTACCCTGCCAAGTGTACAAGCTCTTCGAGTGGAGGAGGAAGAGTTAGCTGCTATCCGCGCATCGTTCCGCTCGAAATTTGTCCCCTTGGTGGCAAGTTCTAGCGCACCTCCTCCGACGTTGCCGGCCACGCTTTCTTTGACGCCGTCCTCTACAGAAGTTCTGGACGAAGCGTTACAGGACGTAGTTGGCAGCTTTTATCATCATCTGAAGAGGGGGATAGTGGCTGCTGTGGAAAGAGGGACCTCTTTCGTCTTGGCCCGGCAATGCGCCCAGGGTCATATTGATATCCTTAAGACTCTTCCTGGTGGGGCAGGGGTAGCCGCACTTCTGTAGGTAAAATTACTAGAGGCTGATCAGCTGGTAGACCAGCTTCAGGTACTACGGCAGGCTGATCTGTCTGCTGCTATAGATCATGAGCACGGTTTCCTCACAGCTGCTATAGAGAAGATAAGGACTGTTCGGGATAAGACCAGGCCGGCCATGCTGAAGGACCTCCGCGATCTGTCTGATCGCTATGATGAGTTGAGCTGCGAGAGTGAAGATGTCACGGCTCGAAAAGCGACTGCCTCCCGTGGGATTATTGACACGCAAGAGCAGATCCTTGGGCTTCAGAGAAAGTTAGCTTTCCTGGAGTCTGAGCTTGAGGCTGCCCGTACCGAAAAGGGGCTAATTATCCAGGAGGCTGACAGAGTGAATCGAGCATCGGCTGATCTGGAAATTGCCCTGAAGAAGTTAGAGGACGACTGGCAGGCATACATAGACTTGAATAATGTGGAGCAGTTATCCCAGGAAGCGGAGCACCGGGCTAAACAGCTGCTTGAACCGGGGACCACCTTGGTGAAGAACCGTCTTCTAGAATTATGCAATATCGAACCATAGACTGCCTTTTTCTCATTTTTTTGTTTTTGTTCTTCTTTTTTCTTTAAATGGGACATTATCCCTAGAACATGTAGTACTTTTTGCCTTCCAAATAAAAGAGCATGCTTTATTCCATCCTTAATTTGTACTACCTGTTGTACTTGTGGTGTTTATGGTGGCATTTGCCCTGAATGGGGAACTTATTTGTGGACCTGTTACCCTTGGCGTACCTTGGTTTTAGGTATGGATAACAAGTTTGATTGGGGATACCTAGAACAATTCCACGACAAGGTGATCATGGACGTTTCGGGTGTCGGGAGAGAGAATGCCATGGAGCAGCTGGGCTCCAGGGGCATGATGAGGAATGATGGGCCTGTACTAAGAAACTTAGCAGAAGACATTTGTGGGCCTGTTATCCTTGGTGTACCCTGACTTAGGATACGGATAATAGGATAAAAAGGAATCGACATGCTTACTCAGAGGTAATGAGGACATGGCAAGCATGAGGGTTTTACCGCGGAGCCTTCCTACTCAGAGGTAATGAGGACATGGCAGGAGTGGACTAAACGGAGGATATTTGTGGACCTATTATCCTTGGCGTACTCCGGTTGTGGGTACGGATAATAAGTCAAAAGAGAATCAACATACTTACTCAGAGGTAATGAGGACATGACAAGCATGAAGGTTTCTTCGACGGAGCCTTTCCACTCAGAGGTCATGAGGACATGGCAGGATTGGGCGCAATGAAGGGGGGTACATAGATAGACTCAGAGGTAATGAGGATATGGAAGTTCTGTGTAAAGGGGTGATTTGTTTTTGGCAGAAGTGAAACGACTCAGAGGTAACATCGACGTGGTCATTTTGGAAATTTGTGGATTTGTTACCCTTTTTGTGCACTGGGAGTGCGGGTAGTGGATCATAAGGAAGGATCTCTTTCAGGAAGAAATTTCAGAGGTATTGTCATACATGACTTACTATCTGAAAGAGTGACCGGAATGTGAGTTCAGAGGCACCTACGGGTACATAACTCGATAATCTGGGAGATTGTGAGTTCAGTGGTACGGGAGGGTACATGACTCAATAATCTGGAATTTTTTGGATATGAGTTCAGCGGTATCGACGAGTACATGACTCAATAATCTGGGATTGTGAATGTGGGTTCAGCAGTACCGGTGGGTACATGACTTAATAATCTGGAATTTGGAAAATGAGTTCAGCGGTATCAGAGGGTACATAACTCGGTAATCTGGAATTTTGTGAATGTGAGTTCAGCGGTACCGACGGGTACATGACTAGATAATCTGGAATTTTGGAATATGAGTTCAGCGGTACCAGCGGGTACATGACTCAATAATCTGGAATTTTGGAATATGAGTTCAGCGGTACCAGCGGGTACATAACTCAATAATTTGAAAATGTCGTTTAGACATAATATTTCTTTAGGAACTTGCCGTTGACGGGCAACATGAGCAAGTCTCCATTTTGTTTTGCGAGACGGTAAGCGCCGTTGGAGAATACGGCCTCAATGATAAACAGACCTTCCCATTTTGGCTAGAATTTGTCGACGGTTTTGTGAGTCATGACCATCGACCGCCAGAACGAGATCGTCTACTTGGAATGTTCTGATTTTAACCTTCTTGTTGAAGGCTCCGGAGATGCGTGTTTGGTATAGCTCGATCCGTTGCTGCGCCAGGAGGTATTTTTCATCTAAGGCCTCCAACTCTTGTAGTCGGCGACGGTAGTTGTCATCCGTCGTCAATTGGTAAGTAAGGGCGATACGGAGCGAGGGTATTTGCGTCTCCAATGAGAGAATTGCCTCACTCCCATATACCAGAGAGAATGGTGTGTTACCTATGGCTGTTCGGACTGTGGTACGGTACGCCCATAAACATTCACCAAGCTTCTCATTCCAGTCGCGTTTATTGGACGACACAAACTTCTTGAGTAACTTGATGATGGTTTTGTTGAATGCTTCTGCCAACCCATTCGCTGCCGGATTGTATGGCATTGAAGCAATATTCTGGATGCGGTGCTTGTCACAGAACCGATAGAAGACATGGCTTGCAAACTGTGGACCATTATAGTGGATGATCCTTCGGGGCAGTCCAAAGCGATAGATGACGTGATGCTTGAGGAAGCTAATCACGTTTGAAGTTTTGACTTCTACAAGCGGAACAGCTTCCGCCCATTTGAAGAAGTAATCTGTGATTGCGAGTATGAAGCGATGTCCTCGGAAGGAATGTGGAGTAATCGGACCGATGATATCCATTCCCCATGCTTCAAATGGCCAGGATGCTACCGTCGAATGTAAAAATTTAGATGGTTGGTAGATGAAGTCTGCATGGACTTGACAAGCTTTGTACTTTCTTGCATAGTCTATCGCATCTGCTACCATTGTGGGCCAATAGTAGCCCATTCGGCGAAGACGATCTTACAATTTTGGGCTAGGCTGATGGGCCCCGCAAATACCGTCATGAGCTTCGCTTACGGCTTCTTTGGCTTCTGCGTTTAACAGACATCGAAGTAATAATCCATCGTAGGATCGGCGATACAACATTTTCGTCTCTGTATCGTAGAAGAATCTGAGAGAACGCCTTCGGATAGAGGTGGCCTCTTTTGGGTTCTCGGGCAGGATGTCTTAGACTACGAAGTCAATGAATGGTTGTCTCCAGTCTGGCGCTTCGTCGATCGTCTGAGTGGAATAACTCGCCACGAATTGAACATTATTCTTGGGATAGACCAGTTCGTGGCCTATCACATCCACGAATTGGCGAGCATAGTTCGAAACTGCTAGGGAAGCGGCAAGGCCAGCTAGGGCATCGGCTTCGATATTTCGGAGTCTAGGAACGTGTTCGATGAAGAACCCCTCTAACGACGCGATGATGTTGATTGCTATTTGGTGATAGGGGATCATGTCTTCATGGCGAACTTCATATGAGCCCCGGATTTGATTGACGATTAACTGCGAATCGCCGTATGCTTCGAGATATTCTACCCCCAGCTCTCTTGCAAGTTGAAGGCCAATGACCAAAGCGTTGTACTCGGCCACATTGTTAGAGCAGGGTTCTGTGAGGGAGTAAGCACGATTGATCACCAATCCGGAAGGAGAAACCAGCACCACACCGACTCCGACGACGATGTTGCCCTTAGGTCCGGTCCTTGAGGCACCGTCGAAGAACATTCGCCATATATTATCGTGAGAGGTTGCGTGCGAGTCTGCGACCTCATCTAGGATTTCTTCATATATTCTAGACGACTCCGAGCCTGGGTGGGCTGCTAAAAAGTCTGCCAGAGCTTGACCTTTAATAGCCTTTTGCGGGACGAAGATCATATGATAGGAGGACAGTAATATTGCCCATATAGCGAGGCGAGAGCTGAGTGCCCCTGGCTTAGTCATGAGGACCCTGAGGGGGATGACTCGTGAGATCACATGTATGGTTTGTCCTGTGACATAGTGCCGCGTCTTTTGAATGGCGAACACCAGGGCGAGGCATTCCTTCTCTATGGCGGTATATCGAGGTAGTATATGGCTTGCTTATGGCCTGCATCGTTGTTTTGTGCTAGCAGAGCGCCGAGGGAATGCTCCATTGCTCGTACATAGAGCAGGAATGGTTTTCCAGCAACCGGGCCACCAGGACTGGAGGATTCGATAAATATTCTTTGATGTTGTCGAAGGCACGCTGACACTCTTCGTCCCATACGAATGAGACGCCCTTCTTTATGAGATGGGTGAATGGCTGACAACGCCCGGAGAGGTTAGAAATAAACCTCCTGATGTAAGTTAGCCTCCCTTGAAGGCCTCTGAGTTCGCAGAAATTTCTCGGGGGACCCATTTCCTTCCATAATTGTCTATGTCTTCTCTGGATCTACATGAATTCCCTGGGCAGTAATAATAAAACCCAAGAATTTTCTGCTGGATACGCCCAAGAAGGATTTTGTGGGATTCATCTTCAGGTTGTGCGCTCGCATCAGGTCGAATACCGTCCTCTGATCCTGCAGATGGTCTCCCTTATAGCGACTCTTGACGGCAATGTCATCGACGTAGCATTCCACAGTCTTGCACAAGTGGTCTCTGAAGATGATACTCATGGCTCTTTGATATGTGGCGCCAGTATTCTTTAAACCAAAAGGCATGACTGTGTAGCAGTATGTGCCAATCGGTGTTCGAAATGATGTATGCTTTTCGTCGTCAGGAGACATCTTGATTTGGTTGTAACCTGAGAAGCCATCCATGAATGACATGCGTTCGAAGTCACATGTGTTGTCGATCATGATGTCTGTGATAGGGAGGGGGAATTCATCTTTGGGACATGCCTCCTTCAGATTACGAAAGTCGATGCAGATTCGAATCTTTCTGTTCTTCTTGAGGACTGGTACTATGTTGGCGACCCAATCCGGATGTTGTTCCTCACGAATGAAGTCGCTGGCTATCTTCGGCTTCGATCGCATCTATGATGCCCGGGCGGAAGTGTCACTGTTGTTGTTTGACCGACTTTGCCTCTGTCCGAATGTTGAGCTTATAAAGGCAACTTCGGGGTTTAGTCCTGGCATATCTTCATAGCTCCAGGTGAACACATCGATATATTCTTTGACAAGTTCCAGTAACGATTCTCACTCTTCGTTTGTCAGTCTTTTGCTAACGAATAATGGTTTTGGAGAAGAGTCGCTGCCTAGATCCACTTGTATGACCTCATCTTTAGTAGGAGGCTCTCTCTGTTCGAACCACTTTTCCCATTGTGCATCCAGCTGTTGGGCCCACGGCTCTAACTCGAGGATTTCAGGAATGTCTTTATCTTCTTCGTAAGCGTCGGCGAATGCCATGTTGACTGACTGGACTTGTCTGAATACGTCTCCGATGTTGGTGTCTGAATCAGAAGTTGGTGACCCGGTTGAATATGAATGCCATTCGTATTCCTCATCTGAACTTTCAAGGGTCGTTGTGGACGTAACATACCCTAATCCACATCGGGTCTTGCCGTAGTAGTCCCGTGGTTTGCCAGCCGGGACTGGTAGTTTTAGAGGTAATCGTCGCCCGGTGCCCTAGTTCAAACCTGGCGTAGTCTCCAGATCATACCCTTGTTTTTGCATGATGTATTTGGATTGGGGGCTATAAGGGTACAGAGGTAGTCTCCCGGCATCTGATTCAAGATCGACCTTCTCTATGGTGAAGGGTTGTGGGTCATCCTTCCGGCCGAAGATGATTGGATGGTCCCCTCCCTCGATTATGCGGTAAGCATCATCCACTGGAGTAAGCTGGCTTGCGGTGTACACATTTGTCACCTGTGTGTGTAGGTGAGTGCCTATACCATGTTACATAGCATATATTGTACAAAGCTTATTAAGCTCGAGGTAGTTCAAAGATAGCCCTTTATTGATGAAGTAAGGTATATTTTCTAGCGAGATTACATCATCTGCAGAGGAAACATCACTGTTGGCAGCCACATACTTGGCTAGCTCCAGTTCTTCTTCGGCTACCCCATGTATAAATGAAGACTGAGAGGACGACCTGGACAGCTTCATCGTCAGGAGTTCTGTCGGTGGAATAGAACATGGAGTCGTTGGCAAACTATCGACCCCCAGTTTGGCACCTGATACTGGGCGGGGAGTTGTTGGTTCATTAGAAGCCCCAGACCTTACATCGGGGTAACGATTCTTCTTGGGAAGGCGTATCGTCATTGGTTTTTCGAAGGGATTGAGCTTCTCCATTTGTGGCTGGCCGACTCTTAGCAGTCTGATTATTAGTGGCTCTGTTGTGGGCCTTGGCACTTGGCCGGACCTTGGCAGCCAGATTATCATTTGCTCTTCTTGTCCTGAGAGGCTGATTGCGTCCTTACACAGAGTGGCTGTAAGGGGTACGGACTTGCCAGGTTTGCGAGCTTGGAGGTGGATCGTCAGAGGTTCTTCTGATCCAGTGGCTGTCTCGGTACGAGCTTGCACATCTCCTTCACCAAGGTGCCTCTTCGACTTTTCGTACAGGCATGAGTCTGAGTAGTAGGATTCGACCCCTTTGAAGGGATCGATGTCGGCAAATTCAGTCCTAACGAAGCCGTGTTTGTCGACATACTTGAAGCATTGGTGTAGCGTGGAAGGCACGATCAAGGGCGCCCCAAGAGGTTGCGTTTATGACGTAACAGGTTACTTCTGAGTGAAGATCGCCAATTTGGTACTTCAAGCGAATCTTTCCAATCGGGTAGCACCTGTCCGAATTGAAACCGCTGATGGCAGTGCTTGTTGGCGTCAGGCGATGCGTAGGAATGCGGAGATGTTGTAACAGACCCTTCGGGATGATGCTTATGGAAGAACCAGGATCAATGTGCATCCGATCCACCTTTACGTCGTCGATGTATCCAGTGTAATATAACGGGCGATCGTGCAGGTTGGTTTTGATGTGGATATCCTGTGGAGTGAAGACAATGTTGGGCATTGCTCTCGTGCAAGAGCTGTCTTGGAGATCTGCAGGCGGGCTCTCTTCTATGAGGTTGACCTGAGCCAGATAGGCGTCGGCATTCTGGAGTGCATCGCTCAAAGCCGTGCGAACATCCTTTGAGAGTCTCAGGAGCTCGTATAATGATAATTTGGCTGGTGTGTTGGCTAATTGTGCCAAGATGTCAAAGTTGTAGGGTCTCTCCAGCGCCTGCGGTACCTCTTTTCGGAGGGATTTGTCAAAGCGAGTCTCCTTCGGCCTAGGTTGGTCGGTCATCGGAGGCTGAGCAGGTCCCGGAGCGTCAGCAGTAGCTAGCTGATGATCTTCAGCCGAGTTATCGGCCACAGGTTGGGATTGTGCCCCGGACCGGGTAACGACAGCTGTGGCTTCTTTGACATCTGCCGAGAATGTGCGACAGGATCTGACTTTTCCACTCTTCTTCTTACGACTAGAAGGTGGTGTAGATTGAGTCACCTCAAGTACCAGGTCCGGATGGACCCACATGACCTTTCCCCGTGATGTGGTGAATGGTACTAGACTAGCAGCCTGATCCCAGGGAGGTGGAAGATTAGCAATCTGCATTGTCGCCAGAGGGATGGGTACCATACCGTCTCGAGTTTCAGTTGGAGGGAAGCTGCTAAATTATACTGACACCATATTGGCTGCCACGGTTACCTCTTAGAAATCAATGGCCAGAGCGTTCGAATCGATGAGATGTTTGATGTATCGTTTCAGTTGGTAGCAGTCGTGTGTAGCATGGTGGACGTAGCGGTGGTAATGGCAGTACTTTGGGTTCTCTATTTCTGTCGGCCGAGGTTCCCATCTTGGCGGAGGGAGCTAAATTCTGTCTCCTTGTATGAGCATGTCCAAGATGGGCTTGACGTGGCCGTCTTCGAAAGAGTAGGTAATTTGCGACCATTGCTTGTCTGCCGGTTTTGACTCGGGTTTCTGGGCTGTGTTGGCCACCATAGCCTGCTTGCCCTTGTTGTCCCGATTGTTGGTGTTGCTACCCCCATTGTTGTTGGTGGTGCTAGGACGCCTGCCCTTGTCCTCTCCCTCTGAGATGTGCAATCCCAGTTGGCGAGCCTTCTTCAACCGTTCTTCAGCGCTAGTGGCACTGATGATAAACGTCTTCCAGTCTTTGAATTGACTTTCGCCCATCCAGAGACTGATTGTTGGAAGCAGTCTCTTTTGGCAAATTTTAATTAAGGAGGAATCCGAATTACCGGACGGCAACTTTATGGCGGTTTGGCGGAACCGCTCCATATAGTTCCTTGTCAATTCTTTCTTCCCTTGAACGACGTCCATGAGGGTGGACATTGTGACGTCCTGTCCTACTTCGTAGAATATCTCCAAGAACATGCGCTTGAAGCTGGCGAAGGAGTGGATGCAGTTATCTGGCAGGTTAGGGTACCAGTTGAAGGCGACTCATTCTAATGCCCCAATAAATAATCGTGTAAGGATGGCATCATCATAGGGCAGATGGTCGGTGGTGACCTCGAAGTACGTAATGTACCGACTTGCGGAGGTCTTCCCATCATATGGATTGATGTGGAATGGTTTATACTTTGGTGGGAAGGGAACATCTCTCCACGCAACGGGATACGGTTGTCGTATCCTGAGGTCTTGGCAGTTTTCTCGAGCGTGGAACATGGCCCGGAGCTCCTGGACCTCTCTTCTTGCCTCCCTGGCTTCGTCTGCAGCGATAGGAGCCGACATCTCAGGAGGAATATTGCCCGGGTTTGGTGCCGCTGTGTTTGAGTATGTATTGACCGTGGGGCCCAAGTTTGTTTGGCCAGGCGTCCCTCCTTGCAGAGTAGGGAGGGCTGCTTTGATCTCGTCCACGGATTTGACCAAAGAGCACAGTATGGCCACCCGAGTGTCGATGCGCTGGCGATCACTGGGACCATCATGTTCGTCGTTTGTCATAAATGCCGTCCTGACATGAGTAGATGTGGAAGGGACGGATGATGACGTACATCCGAATCATACCCCTGTAATGAGAAGTCATCGGGGTATGTGGGAATGTCTTCCTCTGGTTCGGACTCAGAAGAAACAGTACCCCCAGCTTCTGAGCAGAGTTGCAGGAGGCGACGGGAAGTGCCTCATCTTCTGAACATGTATGTTACAGTCTTTGGAAGATGGACTGCCGGTCTTCTCGTAACGTCGCGTTATTGCAACAGCAGTTGATGATGACTTGGGTGCAGTAACGTCCGTGGGAGGACTTTTTGCACCCCGAGGCCCCTTCTCTTTCCTTGCGTTTGTGGAGGATGGTATCACGCAAGTCAGACGGGTCTGAAGCGACTATGTTTGCTCCCTGGATTTTGGGAGACCATTGGGAACCTCTCTGTCCGTTTGCCGCCGGGGGCTCGACTCGAGTGGTTCTGTACAACTTTCCATCCGAGGCCCGCATAACAGTATGTGGAACGCTCGGATGGTCAGAGGTCGGATCAGCGGACCGAGCTTGCCAAGCTCGTGCTGCCCTAGACTTCTTCACTCTAGTGCGTGAGGGCACATAGTAGGAAGAGTCTAAGTGGTGCTGGAGAGAGTCAGACATGTCTTCTTGGGAGCACAAGAGATCAGGACCATAAGAGAGGCGGTCGAAGACAGAGCTGCGTGGAGTAGGCGTCATGCAGCTGGAATCAATAATCTTTATGCGGCTGGCAGTCGTAGCCGCATAGGTCTTCTCTATGCGGCTGAAAATCCTGGCCGCATGGATGTTCTCTATGCGGCTGGAAATCCTGGCCACATGAGTATTATGCATTTGGCTGGCAGTCTCAGCCGCATGGTCATCATTCATGCGGCTGGCAATCTTGGCCGCATAAGTCTTTGTTTTGCGGCTGGTGCCCTTGTTCGGTTTCTTCCTAGAGCAAATAGAATCACTTTTTGCCCCTGCAAGTCCAGCATCGTAGTGCTTTCCTCTACCGAACTTGGGGGCAGCAGAGTCTTCTATGGCTTGAAGTGGGGCCGCACGAGAGTCGCCTTCGCCGTCTTGGGCAGCAGAGAGTACTCCGTCCAGAGCTTGGGGAGGAGCAAATGACTTTGGCCTCCACTCGCTGCGAGCTTTCTTTGTGTGGGTTCGCTTCTGGACCGGGCCAGCGCTTCCCTCAGAGAGCATTTTTTCAAACTTCTGTTGGTCGAAGCGGACGACCATCTTCTGTTGCGTGGAGCCAAGTTTGGCTGCATCCGATTGTGTCACCAACTCCTCAGCCGTGGAAAAGTTTCTCCCTAGCAGAGTCGCCATCGTGTTTGCCATTGATTGTAAAAGAACAGAAAAATTATCGGAGGACTGAACTTAGACTCACAATACAAACTCACTTGTACAAAGAAAGCCTAGGGACGAAAACCTAGGTACAGCAATCTAAGTACAATTGTTTATTTTAGATTCTGGAGGGTGACGATAGAGGCTCGGAAAAGCGACAGCAGCTCTGCCTTACTCCTTGGATGATAGGGTGCAGCCTTGGCTCTGGAGAAGAAGTACTTGGCGTTGATGAAGAAATACTCTCTTTATTCTCTCTGGATCCGAAGGGGGTATGCTCTCTCTCTCACCGCTCTCTGCTCTCTGCCCTCTTTTACAAGGGAATGGCACCTCGCTATTTATAAGAGTTGGGGGGCATCATTAGGGTTTGCAATGATTGCCCATTCTCAAAAGTCGGCGGTTAAGGATCAATGAATCTGGGCCGTTCATAATAGATTTGAGCAATTAATGTGATTGCATCAAATCTCTGTGGGCAATTAATGATGATTGCCATAAATCCTCATAATATGTTTTGCCAAGCTCGGATCTCTTGTCACGTGTTCAATTTGATTGAGCAAATGATCTGATTTGATTCCAGTAATTATGAGGATGGCACTAAACCTGGTTGTTAGGATATGTAGATGAATCTTGCCACGTGTCCCACTATTATTAGGCTGATAGCTGTATGGACGCTGGCAAAACCGCGAGTCACTTAGAAAATCTGAGCCGCATAAGGATTGCCCCCCATTGAGCCGCATAAGGCTGGCCACGTATCAAGGCTGCTTGGGAGTGGCCTCTGAACATTTGAATCGCATGAGGATGATCTGAGCCGCATGAGCGTAGGCGACCGCATGATGGGTGGCTTTTCAGTGAGCCGCATGAAGATAGTCCTCGTGAGCCGCATGTGTAGCCTCTGCCTGAGCCGCATGGGTAGCCTCTGCCTGAGCCGCATGGGTAGCCTCTGTCTGAGCCGCATGCGAGTGTCCACGTGTCAAGGCCACATAAAGGTCTTCGGGGTTTGATGGATTGTGTCAGAGATTTCCTTCGTTTCCCTAGGAGTCTGCCATTATGACAGAGTCATCATTGCGTCTTTATGTCAGAGCTGTCATTGGTCAGAGCTGTCAGCCGTCAAGGCATTAAATGTAGTAAAGACAAAGGAAAGAGCAATTGAGGGCCACGTAGCTCCTCTCTGGGCCGTATGGAACTATTCGAGCCGTATAGTCGCTTGAGCCGCATGGATCCCTGAGCCGCATGAGCTCTCTGAGCCGCATGGGGATCCTTGGCCGTATGGATCTTTCTTTATTCTTTTCCATGCTTCTACAGATGGACAGGGAAAACTGCTTAGTATTTCTGAGCTTATGCGGCTCTAATTAGGCGGGTCCTTATGCGGCACAATTTAAAGGAGCTTATGCGGCTCCATTTTGGTGGCGCTTATGCGGCCCAGTTAAAGTGAGCTTATGCGGCTCTATTATACGGGTGCTTATGCGGCACAGTTTAGAAGAGCTTATGCGGCTCTGGTTTGATGATGCCTCATGCGGCCCAATTAAAGTGAGCTTATACGGCTCTGTTTAGCGAGGCCTCATGCGGCCCACTTCAAGAGAGCTTATGCGGCTCTGTTTAGCGGGTGCTCATACGGCCCAGTTTAAAAGAGCTTATGCGGCTCTGATTTGGTGGGGTCTCATGCGGCACAGTTCGAGGGAGCTTATGCGGTACTATTTGTTGGAACTTCATACGACACAGTTCGAGGGAGCTTATGCGGTCCTGTTCAAAGGAAGCTTATACGGCACTGTTCGATGGGTCTTCATGCGGCACAATTTGCAAAGTGCTTATGCGGCTACAAGACGACTCTCATGCGGCTCGGACATGAGGCATACCCCCATGCGGCTCGGACATGAGATATACATGCGGCACATACATCACAGTATGCGAATTCATCACAATGAACTTGAACAGTTCAATGAAGACGAAGAAGGCCCGCGCATAAAACATGCGGCGTAGCCATGATGGTTAGGGTTTTGAGTTCATACAGTTTCTCCCAACATTCTTAACATTAATGGCGGGGTGAACATCGGGATGAACTATGGGTGCCACAGTCGACGAGGAAGCCGCTCCTTTACCCTTAGCCGTAACACTGGAGGAAGTCTTGGGAGCCATCGGTGATCGAAGCAGAAGACGATGCCAACTAGGACAAGTAAGGCATGAACAAGAGAAGAAAGTAAAGAGTCTATCTCTAAAAATTACTCATATTTATAGGCGGACAGGGGTCTCGTAGACCGATGGACGCTTCGAATCATGTGTTGTCTAGAAGATAAAATCGAATCTTGGGATTTTATCCCCTCTCATGCATAAAGGAATGCGCAGAATCATCAAAGTAAATCCAAATATTTAATGTCGACTCTTGGGATCTTATCCAAAAGACGGCTTTAAATCAAAACAAATTAAGGAGCAAATAATGAGACGCCTACGTGGAAGGAAGGACAGCATGCGGCCAGAGCAGTCCATGCGGCTAGAAAGTCCATGCGGCTAGGAAGTCTATGCGGCCAGAGCAGTCCATGCGGCCAAAGCAGCCTATGTGGCTAGAAAGTCTTATGCGGCCAGAGAAGTCTATGCGGCATGAAGATGTCACGCCCCGATCCGGGAGGATCGAAAATAAGCCACTGGGCGTGATGCCGTACAAGTCTAGATTGCACTTGTACAAGGCAAAACTATTACAGTTCCTGGTAATTCTCAGAAACATCGACAACGCAGCAGAACCAAGCAGATAAATTGAAGTCACACAATTTATATAGAAATGTATCTCTTTATTGATAATCAAAATGGATTACAAGACTTGCAGCAGAATACAGAGTTTACAACTGTTTACAAGACTTTTAGTATAGCCAACTGAATGTATACACTTGCCCTTTAGGCTACAATGAATATACCGACTTCTTTACAATGAACTTGCCAATATGGCTACAATCTCACTGGTATGACTGAGTTCCCATGTTCCATACATTATGTCCCGTATAGCAGAAGACATCGTCTTGCAAGAAGAGCTTCTGCACACCCATCCGATTCATCGATGCCAAGCACTGATTCACAGGATTTCCCCCAAGCAAACACCTGTAATATTGCCCACAACGTGGGTCAGTACATCATCAATGTACTGGCGAGCGGTGCTGGCCCAACTCACCTAAGAAGACAACACTAAGTAATCATGTTATAGCACATTATTAACAGTGGTCTTTCTCGTTGCCTTAGGGTCAATTTCATGTTATAGCCGACAAGAAGTAAAGCATGCAAATCTCATAGCCAACATAATTTTAAAGCATGCAGTTATCACCCTTTGGTGATTCTTACCCACGGTCGTGTAGCCATCCCTGTATATTTATAATACTTACTCTGCCTGCACAAGACATTGTTAGGAACAATATCAGGATTTAATATGAATATCACCGTTCAGGTGATTCTTACCAACAGCCGACATCCTTTCCTGTATTTGAGTAATAACTTACTCTGCCTGCATAAGACATCATTAGCACCTGACCTATCTATATGACGGTCACTGGCGACACGCCATCTTGGATCATCTTCTGGTGAACGGCTAACTCCAAATGGGGTGCGAATCCATGGGAGGTTTCCGAAACACCGTGCTACTACTTCAGCACCATGGGATTTCAGCGTCCTTTCAGTGGGCGGTAGCAAGCCCCCACTACAAGTCCTGCAATCCCGATGTCAGTACATCGACACCATCCTTGTTCCCCTAGGACGAACCGGGTTCCATGGCCCAGGAATACCGTTCGAGGAACGAAACCTTGTCGACAAGTTGTCCATGACCATGCAACTATATGCAACTTATCTAAGAAGAAAACATATAATGCATGATAAGGAAAACTAAGCAAAACCATCATTCTCATCCATCTTGCCATCTAGCCATCTTGCCTTGAGCCAATGCTCACATTATCATCTGCCCATCTAGGGTCTTAGTGAAACCAACATTCTACATCGGCACAGGATAATAGAATGTTGTTTTCCAATCTCTTTGCCACATCTTTGATATCATACCTCTTTCCAACCAACTCAATGTACTTACCGCCCAGTTCCTGGGACTTAGCATATGTTTAGCATTCATTCATTTGAATGCAATTCAAGCATACTCACTGCCCAATTCTTGGGTCTTAACATCTGTTTTGCCATCTATTCATTGAGTCAAAGCTCGATATACTCACTGCCCAAGTATTTGGGACTTTGCCTTCACCTGTCATGTAATTCATCGCAACAGCGTACAAGCATACAATTCACTTAGCCACAACAGTTTACGTTAATGTGATTATTATCTTTCATTATCTTTCCAAATTCCATGCAAGGCGTTATTGAACAAACTCAACTAGAAACATAGCATACTCATCCTTATTTTAAGCGTGAAGCTAAAGGATCTTTGAAGGGTTCAACACTACTAACATTCATAGGACGATTCCCGCCACGATCGCATAGTCTTCCAAGCGATCCTTCGCATAATCCTAAGTCCAACAAGGCTTCATCGAACCAACCATCCATCATAAGGCATCTTGCGGGTCGGGGCACTATAATATATACCACCCAGAAAAAGTTTCGTCCTCGAAACTTAAAACAAAACTCATCCCCAAAACTTCAACCAAGCTTTTCATGAAACTTCTCAACAATCAACTTGCACCATTTAATATTCTTCTGCAATCTCTCGATTAATTTCAAGTAATGTGCCATCTCGTTACAGCATCCCAATTAATTCAACATAGTTTACCATCTTTGATCTTTCCTCCGACACTCGTGTAAATCCTTAGCACATGATAATCCTTCCCGTGGCTTCGTTTGAATTCAGCATACCACTTAGTCGGAATCATACACATATTTTAGGCGTCCCCGAAATACATGCACTTAAGCCAAGTTCAGTGATAGAGAAAACGAACGAGCTACGGTGTACCTTCCTTTCCGAACATCAGTAATTCTTTTTAAGCATCTCGTATAATCCCACTTTGTTTATTCAATATTCCAACCAATTACTAAGACGATAGATGTCGCCAATTCCAATTCGATAAATTTTCCTCAACCGATCCAACATTTCAAAATATTCAAACTTAGATGTATCAAGTATTCCTTTCAAGTTCATTGTCATCCATGCCACCAAAGTTGATAAATCCCATAGCAACATTTTATTTCGATACCCCGATTCTCATCGGTCAAATCTTGTACTCATCATCGATCGCATCCATACACATTGTTTGCAACTCATAAATTCTCTCGATCCTGATTCATCCATCAAATTGTACCATCATCCCACTCTAGTAATATTTCTTGCTGTCCTCCAACATTTTCTCGTATTGATCAAGCCAACATATTTATCCTCTCGTATAGGCAACTATCATATTCCAGCAACATTAATTCTGAGGGTCATTTATATTCACATTCGCCGATCTCGGCTACATGCACTATCCAATTCCGTCATTACACTTATCCTCAATCTTGATCCGGTCAATGAAATTATTCCAACTACCTCAAAGCACTACCAACAATTTTCGCAGCTCAATATTAATCAACCAACCCAACCAGTTCTAACAATTCCCAACATTTCAACCAAGGCAACTCAATTTCCGAAATCAACATGATCCGTCATCCCATCCAACATTATAACATCAAAATTTCCTAAATATCTATTCCATTCCAAAGCCTACCTTCCAACACATCTTATTCATTCCAACTATACTCACGCAACACCAATAGGGACATCCTACGGTTTTCCAATAGTCAACTTAGCATACAATCAAGTCTCTACGGTCAGCTAATCTAAGCTAAACCAAACATTCAGCTAACGCATATGAGATGAGTAGCTATCAGGGACATACTTATCTCTTATCTTAGAGGCAACCAATTCTCAATATAGGGGCAACTCTATGGTCCGACCAACTTAGGGACTTGGGACACCACTCCAATCTTATGAACTTATACCCAACACGGACAATTGAAGAACATAGCCAACCAATCTGAGACTTAATCAAGCAACCAACAATCTAGGCAACAAACCGACACTCTAGGCAACCAGCCAATAATCTAGGCAACCAACTGACAATCTAGGCAACTAGCCAACAATCTAGGGTCAAGTCTCTCTACCCGTACTCATACTCGAGTCATACCCACGAAGTCTCATTCTAGACTTACCCGCAACCGACCAAATCTATCCGACAATCTATCCAACAATTCTATCCCATAATTCTATGGGTCAATCTCGAAGCTATCATATAAAACTCCTCAATAGAATATTCAACTTTCAATTTCCATTTGCATAGACATAGCATCACTTGTTCAATTCGACTTGCATCCTCATATCGTACTCATATGTCTATTCAATCGGGTCAACTATTCTGAATCATCATCGGACATTGTTATTTCAATACTTTATCACTTAAGATCTCTTCCTACGGTCTCTTCGCGACATAATCGTTTCCCACATTCTTAGATCATCGATACGGTCCGTACTCTTTTAACCAACAAGAATCAGACAACTATAATCATATTTCTTTCGAGGCATCATTTATAAATTTTCTAACACCAACACGGACATCTCTTAGCAATTCACGTTAACCATCAATATTAGTTTTGTATCATCTCCTTCTGATTCCATAAGAAGATTTACTATTCATGCACCAATCCAATCTCTATAGCACCAATCATCTCGCATCATATATCGGTCATCTTAGTGGACATGACATAACTCATCGGCTAAGTCATAATCCAACAATTCTATATTCCACCAAACTTGTTATTCAAGCGACAACATCATCTACCGACATGGTCTATTACATATCGCTGCACCTCGATACTTATTTGTGTTCCAGCCATTCGACTCTCGTAAGGAACATCTACTCTTTCGTACGTCAAGGGACAAGTACCCATTCTCTATGCCTCAAAATAGT
Source organism: Iris pallida (assembly GCA_029216955.1). Lineage (NCBI taxonomy): Eukaryota > Viridiplantae > Streptophyta > Magnoliopsida > Asparagales > Iridaceae > Iris > Iris pallida. The sequence continues at coordinate 37,722,151 of JANAVB010031617.1, forward strand.
CAAGGGTCATAACTTGTTAATTTGGGACATCAATTTCCTTCAAGCACACTGCACCACGTGCTAAGATCATCTATTCCACAAGCCCATTCTCTAACTTTTCGGTCGTCGATGCAACTCTCTGCATCTTCTAAATCATTCGCAACATCCCGATAAGCGTCTAACATTACCATCAGTTCTATCGATATTCAACATGCAATTTCTTTAACTCAATTCCAATATCGTTCAATATTCGGTCCATAGTTATTCTCGCAAAATCATTCGATAGCAATACCACACTATCGTTACCAAGCCTACAATCCTTCTACCCACTGATTCAAGTACTCGCCTGAATCTGAAATTCTTTTCTTTCCCAACCAAGGCATCATTTCATATTCTCAATTCTCTTATTACCCAACTTAATGCTAACCGACAAGGTCTAGCGATGGTTCATCTGAACACATCAAAAATCTCACAACGGTCATCCAACTTAACAATCAAGGAACACGCCTAGCCAACATGTATCAATCGTAAGCTCAGCTACGACTCGATACCACCCACTACCTTATAGGAAAAGCAATCACAAAATCATAGACACATCAAGGGTCAAGGGACATCTTATCACGATAAGGGTATATGTAATATACCACCCAGAGCTCAAGCCATTCCAAACACAATATTCCTTCGTATCAAACCGACATCCAACATGGACTATCCATCCTGCAGTGGTTATGCTGACCACAAATACCGACTCAAAATTCGGTCGATTCCCATTCTCTGAAATTCATGCACATTCTGTTCCAACATACCATGCCATCACCTACTGTCGATTGCTGCATAACAATCGACTCCAAAGAATCCCACACATAAGACATCCAGCATATATCACAAACTTATTATAGCATCGCATCATTGTTAATCTTTTTGGTATCTTTTAGAAATTTAACAAAGCACACATATCACAGCCCACATATTTAGACTTATTGTATGGAACACCCAGTGAGAGGTTAGAATGATCAACGGACTTTCAGTCAAGGGAACAACTTAGAATAGTTTGGAAGCAACACAGAACAATCGCAGAAGCACTATGAATCATCATAGAGGCAACTTTGATTTCATCGCAAAAGCAACTTTGAGTATTCGCGGAAGCAACTTTGATTCACCGCGGAAGCAACTTTGAATAATCGCGGAAGCAATCTTTGAATCATCGCGGAAGCAACTTAGAATCATCTTAGTAGCAACATTGATTCGAAACAAATCGAATAGGAATCCAAGGACGTAAAGCCGTGCTCTGATACCATTATGTCACTCTCCGATCCGGAAGGATCGAAAATAAGCCACTGGGCGTGATGCCGTACAAGTCTAGATTGCACTTGTACAAGGTAAAACCATTACAGTTCCTGGTAATTCTCAGAAACATCGACAACGCGGCGGAACCAAGCAGATAAATTGAAGTCACACAATTTATATAGAAATGTATCTCTTTATTGATAATCAAAATGGATTACAAGACTTGCAGCAGAATACAGAGTTTACAACTGTTTACAAGACTTTTAGTATAGCCAACTGAATGTATACACTTGCCCTTTAGGCTACAATGAATATACCGACTTCTTTACAATGAACTTGCCAATATGGCTACAATCTCACTGGTATGACTGAGTTCCCATGTTCCATACATTATGTTTCGTATAGCAGAAGACATCGTCTTGCAAGAAGAGCTTCTGCACACCCATCCGATTCATCGATGCCAAGCACTGATTCACAGGATTTCCCCCAAGCAAACACCTGTAATATTGCCCACAACGTGGGTCAGTACATCATCAATGTACTGGCGAGCGGTGCTGGCCCAACTCACCTAAGAAGACAACACTAAGTAATCATGTTATAGCACATTATTAACAGTGGTCTTTCTCGTTGCCTTAGGGTCAATTTCATGTTATAGCCGACAAGAAGTAAAGCATGCAAATCTCATAGCCAACATAATTTTAAAGCATGCAGTTATCACCCTTTGGTGATTCTTACCCACGGTCGTGTAGCCATCCCTGTATATTTATAATACTTACTCTGCCTGCACAAGACATTGTTAGGAACAATATCAGGATTTAATATGAATATCACCGTTCAGGTGATTCTTACCAACAGCCGACATCCTTTCCTGTATTTGAGTAATAACTTACTCTGCCTGCATAAGACATCATTAGCACCTGACCTATCTATATGACGGTCACTGGCGACACGCCATCTTGGATCATCTTCTGGTGAACGGCTAACTCCAAATGGGGTGCGAATCCATGGGAGGTTTCCGAAACACTGTGCTACTACTTCAGCACCATGGGATTTCAGCGTCCTTTCAGTGGGCGGTAGCAAGCCCCCACTGCAAGTCCTGTAATCCCGATGTCAGTACATCGACACCATCCTTGTTCCCCCTAGGACGAACCGGGTTCCATGGCCCAGGAATACCGTTCGAGGAACGAAACCTTGTCGACAAGTTGTCCATGACCATGCAACTATATGCAACTTATCTAAGAAGAAAACATATAATGCATGATAAGGAAAACTAAGCAAAACCATCATTCTCATCCATCTTGCCATCTAGCCATCTTGCCTTGAGCCAATGCTCACATTATCATCTGCCCATCTAGGGTCTTAGTGAAACCAACATTCTACATCGGCACAGGATAATAGAATGTTGTTTTCCAATCTCTTTGCCACATCTTTGATATCATACCTCTTTCCAACCAACTCAATGTACATACCGCCCAGTTCCTGGGACTTAGCATATGTTTAGCATTCATTCATTTGAATGCAATTCAAGCATACTCACTGCCCAGTTCTTAGGTCTTAACATCTGTTTTGCCATCTATTCATTGAGTCAAAGCTTGATATACACACTGCCCAAGTATTTGGGACTTTGCCTTCACCTGTCATGTAATTCATCGCAACAGCGTACAAGCATACAATTCACTTAGCCACAACAGTTTACGTTAATGTGATTATTATCTTTTATTATCTTTCCAAATTCCATGCAAGGCGTTATTGAACAAACTCAACTAGAAACATAGCATACTCATCCTTATTTTAAGCGTGAAGCTAAAGGATCTTTGAAGGGTTCAACACTACTAACATTCATAGGACGATTCCCGCCACGATCGCATAGTCTTCCAAGCGATCCTTCGCATAATCCCAAGTCCAACAAGGCTTCATCGAACCAACCATCCATCATAAGGCATCTTGCGGGTCGGGGCACTACAGAAGAGACTAAGTGGACATGCTTCTTATTCAAAATATTGAAACTTTTACAAATTGAAAACTTTGAAGGGGATCTTGTAGAAGCATGAAAAAGAATAGTAAATCATATGCGGCCCAGATTCATCATGCGGCTCAAAAGCTGGAAGAGTTTTATGCGGCTCGAAAAGTCCCAGAGAGCCGCGTGCGGCTCAGGAATTTTATGCGGCTCGGGAAGAGCCACGTGGCTTCATGCGGCTCGAAGAAGGCCAAAATACAGCTGGCCATAATGGCTGCAGCAGGCCATTAAAAGCTCTGACATAAAGTGACAGTTCTGACGACTCTGACATAACGAAGAGACGCATCATGCTCATCAAAAGACGAGAAAATCTCTGAGATAGCCAGCTCAGTTCACAAATTCCAAGGAGGATTAATTATGCAGACCGCCTAGGCTACCCTTATGTGGTTCAGTTGGGGGTCACCCTTATGCGGCTCGCCACTCTTATGTGGTTCAGTTGGGGGGCCACCTTATGCGGTTTAGTTGGAGGCTACCCTTATGCGGTTCAGTTGGGGGCCACCCTTATGCGGTTCAGTTGGAGGGGCACCTTAATACGGTCAATTGGAGGCCATCCGTATGCGGTTCAGTTGGAGGCCACCCTTATGCGGCTCAGTTGGAGGCCATCCTCATGCGGTTCGGTTGTGGGGCCACCCTCATGCGGCTCGGTTGTGAGGCTATCCTCATGCGGCTCAGTTGTGAGGCCATCCTCATGTGGCTCAGTTGTGAGACCATCCTCATGCGGCTCGTTTGTGAGGCCACCCTCATGCGGCTCAATTAGCAGACCACACTCATGCGGCTCTGCCAGGACACCCCGTTCATGCGGCTCGTTGCATAAATGACAGTTGGGACACGTGACAGAAGATTGACTAAGACTTATCCACTCAGATTTATTGCAACCAACAAATCATAACAATGCAGATTTATTGCAACCAACTCAACAACCCATATTGATTTCCAACAAACAAATCAAGGTTAATCTTAACCAATCCCCAACCGCCCACTTATTAAGGCGCAATTAATGCACACCTCGCTCATCATAATTCCTATAAATATCAAGGTGTTGTTCCCTTGCAGATATACAGAGTTATACACACAGAGCCAGAGCATAGAGACTAGCAACCCCCGTACACACAAAGAGCATTTCTTCGCCCGAGTAGAAGCTACGTCCGATCGTCCAAGGAGTAAGGCATAGTTGATAGCACTCTCCCGATCCTCTACCGTCACCCCCCAGAAAAACTAAACAATTGTACTTAGATTGCTTTTCCTAGGTTTTGTTCCTAGGCTCTCTTTGTACGAGCGAGTTTGTATTGTGAATTAAAAGTTCAGTCCTCCCATAAAACTGTTTTGTTCTTTTATAATCAATGGCAAACAATGTCAACACAAGCATTTGGCATGAAAGTGAAGCCAACGATTCAGAAAATAAACAATCAGATGAAGCTGCAAATGTATGTTTGATGGTATATAATTAGGTAAACTCAAACCCCCTGTTTGATACATATGATGATTTTACCTTTGAATAGTTAGATGAAGCTTTTAGTGACCTCTTAGATGACTACAGAAAACTGCTTGACAAATACCAAAAATCTAAGAAGGTACTCAAAAAGTGTAAAGGTAAAATAGGAAGACTTACAAACTTACTTACTGAGGTTAGAAATAATAAAAACCCTTTTGAGATTGGTCAGCTTTCTTTTGTCAAACTGCAACTATACGAGACTACACGCTTTTCTGAAGAAAAAGACAACACCATTGCTAAACTTAAGAAAGATTTACTCAAAGAGAAGAAGAGCCATCACTGTGCATTACTCAGAAATGATGCACTAACAGTGACTATAACACACTTTATGATATCTCCAAAATGATGGAAATTATGTTAGGAAAACAGCCTGAAGTTGCTGCTTCCAACCGTAACATGGGTCAATTACGAAAATATCAGAACATGGTCAAACCCATCACTATCCAGACAAACTTAGCCAAACATTCGCCCAAAAAGAATAACCGACATGCATTCTACTATAAGTATCCAACTAGAACACCAAGACCTACCAATCAACTTAGCCAAACATTCGCCCAAAAAGAATGATCGGTGATGCTTCTCTATTCGCAAGACTGTCGAAGAAGAAAGAAGTATACGTCTCCTTCGGTAATAACTTAAAAGGTTATATAGTAGGTATCGGCAACATTGGTAAGGCTCCCTACCCTGTGATTAAAGATGTCTGCCTAGCAACTGAGTTAAAACATAACCTACTCAGCATAAGCCATTTAGCTGACCATGGTTATGGTATTAACATTGTCAAAGATAAATGTACTATAGTTAATAGTTCAACTGGTAGTAATATCTTTGAAGATATTAGGGAAGACAACATATATGTTTTCTATTTGTTTTAAGAAGCTACGAAAGCAGGTAGATGCTTACTCGCCAAGAACGATGAGAGTCAACTATGGCACATGAGACTTGTTCATACAAACATGGACACAATTTCAAGATTATCCACAAAAAATTTGGTACGAGGCTTATCGGACATCGTCTTCAAGAAGGATACGGTATGTAGTGAATTGAAAAAAACAAATCTACCTGATCCACATTTAAGTCCAAAAACGTTGTAAGTACCGCTAGACCTCTAAAATTACTGCATATGGATTTATTTGGGCCGAGTAGAATTGCTAGCCTAGGTGGTAAGTTATATGATTTTGTAAAAGTGGATGACTTTTCTAGATAAATATGGGTATATTTTCTCGTACACAAGAATGATGCATTATCTGAATTCATCACATTTTGTAAGAAAGTTCAAAATGAGAAAGGATTCATGATTGCTCGTATTCGAAGTGATCATGATGGCAAATTCGAAAATGCAGAGTTTGAGCAATTATGTGACACACACGGATATTTGTTTCAGTTCTTCTGCCATAGGAATCTACAACAAAATGAGTTGTGGAACATAAAAACAGAACTCTATCTGAAATGGCTAAAGTAAGATTGAACCGGTTTAGTCTACCAAAATATTTTTGGGCAGAAGCTGCCATTATAGCTTGTTATGTTCTCAATAGGGTTCTAATTCGACCTCAATCAAAGAAGACTCCCTATGAGTTATGGTTTGATAGAACACCCACCGTTTCTTATTTTAAAATCTTTGATTGTAAATATTTTATTCTTAATACTAAAGTTAATTTGGGTAATTTTAACGAAAAGGCCGATGAGGATATTATTGTGGACACACACAAAAAAGAAGAAGAAAAGATGTCTTTTCTTATTAGCGTAAGCCACCACAAATGGAGTACGCCTGAGAGATCCTGCGCTGAGGATCCCCGAGTACAAAAAGAATTCTGGGGAATGGGATGATGGAGATCGAGCGGCAGTTGCTCCTTTACTCCGTTGACACTCTGATTACAAAAGTGGGAGAAAACCTAAGAAAATTGCTAACTCTCGGCTCACTGGCAAGAAGTGCAGTAATTTGGCTCTTGAAAATTGCTCTTCGTTCTGTGCTTTGAAGAGGTATGAGACCCTTTTTATAGTAGTTTCCATGCTGGAATGATGTTATGTGCCCATATGAGAAAACATACTAGTTTTCATGTGAGTACATTGTCCTTCTTTGAGTGTATAGGGTGTAGGCGCATGCAGAATGCGTGATCGTGGGTTGATCGTAGTGTTGATGTGGCCGCATGCTTCGGTGCATGACTGCTCGTGGAGACTGACATGGCCGTATGCTTCGATGCACGATTGATCGTGGGTTTGACCGATTCGGAGGATGTTCTGACTTAGGTGCATAGCCTAAAATAGTGCTATACGCCCCCCTTCTTGAGGTGCTTAGAGTGGGCGCATGGGCTCATAGCTCGCTCTGGTGACTTGGGCGCATATGGCTTCACTGTTGACTTGGGCGCATATGGCTTCTCTAGCTTGGGAACATGGTTGTCAAGTCTGTTGAAATTTTTATGCTTCTACAAGACCCCCTTCAAAGTTTTTGATACTTGAACGAGTTTGAAATACTTTGAAAGAAGCATGGACCGTCTTCTCGTGATGTAGTGGGCGCATGGCATAGCTCTCCCTTTGGGCGCATAGAGTTTGGCCGGACTGTTAGAGAGATGGTTGTTGAGATCTTTCTTGAAAATCTGAACTGACAAATTCATCGGGATGGAATTTCAAGAGGTCCATCCTTCATGTGTTGTCCATGTCAGCAAGTGGCAGTCGCATAATGTGCGAGAGACTGGGTCTTTACGTGGACGCATAAGTCGTAGTGAGCACATAGTAGGCAGTGGGCACATGGATGTATAGAAGTAGTGGGCGCATAGTGTTTAGCTCATGCCTATAAATAGACCTTGGAGTGTCACGCCCCGCACCCTAGAGTTAGGGCACGAGACGTGGGTATGTCCAGCCGACGCCGTAGTGTTGGCGGTAGAACGCTGTCCTAGGTCTCATGTATCTAACAGTATAAGGCTAAACAGTTTATACTCCCCGAATGGGGGTGACATAGCAGAATGTAAACTCAATCACATCTAAGGTAGAGCATAAAGGAAATAGACAAAACATGAAATCCAAAAGAGATACAGCAGATAGAAGTCTAAGTGTCTAAGATACACAAATCCAGAAATACATCTCAAGCTCAAATACAGTAATCCATAAAGTAAATACAACTCCAGACAACTGAAAATAGCTAACTAAACAACCTCTAATGTGTCTTCTCTAGGCTAGCAGGCAATCTCCAAGCTATCTGTAAAATTTATCAACTGGTCCAGTCAGGACAAGAGCGAGTACAGTACATCTCAACAAATCATAACAGGCTAGGAAATATAAACATGCTAGAGAGTAAGATACAGGAAACTAAAGAACAACATGATGTAAAAGAGAGAGACTGTAAGTAAATAGCTACAATATATAGAGAACTATCAGTGACTAGTGATTAAGAGTACAAGATGGTTATGTAAATGGCACGTTGTTGTACACAAGTAATCTACTGGATTGATTACATAACAACTTCTACTCCCCCGACCCAATCAATACACAAGGATCTAGCTAAGAGATGTTATTGCACACGAAGTATAGTCGCACACGAGATCATGTGAATACATGAATATACACGATTTTATACGATTTGTAAATGAATGTCACGAATACAAGGAGTATACGATGCTCACGATAAAGTACACGAACACGAATACCCGATGTATCCACTAAGGGGATAACATCGTACAACAAGATCCATATAGTACTAATCCGTGTTTCCAACGTGTCGGCATCATGTAAAGTAATCTAAAGCAGGAAATATAATCCTAAACAAGATATAAAATTATCAGAGAATATACTCGCCTGATAACCTGAACAGCTGATAGGTATAGGGGTCCAACTGAAGCCACAGCGTCCTATTTAAAGCAACACAGGTTAAAAGGTATTCAAGTTGTAATAAATGAATCTCTACAAGCAATCTATATTATCCTAGGTTCTTCTAAGTCAAATTGACTCTAGGTCAACTCCGGTCAACAATCTAGTCAAACTAGGTCAAGTGTTGACTTACAGTTGACTTTGGGTCAACTGGTCAACTTTGGTCAAACAGGGTCAATTCTAGTCTAATTATTAAAGATATAAAGCGTACTTCGTTATTCGTACGTCAAAACTTACGACACACAAATCGAGATGAGATGATCAACGGTAAAGTTGATAATCTTATTATAATGTTCTACGTGTCCATCTTGTCAATTTCAGCGATATGAGATCACTGGAATTGACTGATCTCAGTTTCGTTGTACTAATCCCGAAATACGAACATTATAAGAATTAATTATTAATAAATTATAAAAAGGTTAAACTCAGAGAAACTATCAACAAACATTGTCGGACGATGAAATAAACATCGCCAACGTGTCCAGAATGGTCAAATTAGCTAGAATAGCCTACCCTTCGGTCCAATTTGGACACAAGGGCAAAAAGGTAATTTTGGGTCAAAACGATGTCCGTGTCGGAGCCATTTTGCACCAAAAAACGTACAAGAAAACAAGTCTATAAAATATAACAAATTATATGTCCACGAAACCAGAATGGCGATACGAACCCAACGGTATCTCCAGAATAGGATTCCGTTGACCCGATCTCAATTTGGTCCGTTGATCAGAACTTGGAATTCTGGTTTGCACGGAAATGCGTGCCGGAGCCAATGTTCTCAAAACTCAGCAAAATACATGTCAACGAGTCCAGAATGACGATACGAACTCAACGGTATATCCGGAATTGGATTCCGATGAGCCGATCTCAAAATGACATGTTGACCCGAATATTGGTATCCGACTAGCACCGAAATGCGTGCCGGATCCAATGTCCACCAAAACCTGGCAAATTATATGTCAACGAGTTCAGAATGACGATACAAACTCAACGATATATCCGGAATTGGATTCCGTTGAGCAGGCGTCAAAAAGTTTCGTTGACCCAGAATGTGGGATCCACTTTGCACCGAAAAACGTACCAAGGCCCACGTTCTCCAAATCTAACAAATTTTATATAAAAACATGCCAAAACGATGCGACGAGTCTAATGGTGGTGTCAGAAATGAAATCTGGAGTCCCGTGTTCAAAAATAGAATTTTACAAGTTGGAAATTACGAATTCGGACGGCCAACTCTGGCGTCGAATTCAACCAATCAAACAAGCTCACAATGAAATGAAACTGGAGGGGTAGTAAGAGGGTTATACCAGCTTCGCACAGGAACTGGTAGCACGCCAAAAGGAGCTACGGTGGAGGAGATACAAGCTGACGAAGTTGACCCCGCAAAACTGTCCAAAATTAATATAATTTAAACGGTCAACTTGGTGGCCGGTTTTGAGGCATCAAACGATAAAATCAACGGACAAAAATTGACATGAGTGAAGGTGGAACCGAGATTGAGATGGAGCGAAGAAATCGCCGATCCAACGGTCGGATTTCCAGGAAAACGCGCGCGAAGTCGCTACGACGGTGCGCCAAAATGGACTTGATTCCGTGCGCGTCACGACGGAACTTCGTACAAAACGTACGAATCGTCTCGACGGCGCGTCCCGGAGGACGATGGCCGTCAGGGGCTACTCGCTGGAGTGGGGCGCACGGCCAGGGGGCCACGGCGGCCGTGCGGCGGCGCAAGACGGTGGCCCGCGCGCGCGCTCACATCCGCGCCTGTGCAGCGGTGCAGCTGCTGCGTGCTGGTGGCCTGGTCGAGTAAGCGCGGCGGCGCGCGGAGCACAGCGACGGGGCGGCGTACACACGGTGGTGTGGGTGGCTCGGTATGGTGATGGTTGTGGTTTATTGATGGTGGTGGGTTGATGGTTTGAAAAAGAAGGAGGAGGGAAGAAGGAGAAGAGGGCTGCGCGGCCTGTTTGGCCAGGTGGCCGGCGGCAAGGCCATGCCGGAGTGGAGGAGGTGGTCGGGTGTGGTGAGGGTGGTGGAGTTGCTGTGTGTTGTGGTGTTGAAGAGGGAATAAGTGAGTGAGAGAAGGATGAGAAATTAAATAAGAGAGAGGGAAAGAAGGAAAAAGTTAGAGAGAGAAAAGATTCTCTCATGCATTCCTTTAGGGCCGGCCAGCTTTCTGGGAGTGAGTGTTGGGAGTTGCCATGTAGGAATAGAGGGCTAGGATTGGTTAGGAGTGAAATCAAGGGTGGAAATAAAAAAGGGATTGGATTTATTGAGGGATTTAAATCAATGGGTATACACTCAATATTTGAAGTAGAAAAGCAGATATTGAATATTATTTTGGACACGGAAAAAAATGAGGGTGTCACGATGGAGGGTAGCACGAAGCTGGGCTGGACTTGGTGGAGCCGAATTCGGTCAAAACCAGACACTACGAAATAATTGAATTAAAAATAGGCGTTGATGATCATGGGCAAATAAGTAGCACATGGGGTTTCTAATAAATAAGACACAAGTGGCATGCGGATAGTAGGCTCAATGTGGGCCACGTCCATAGTTGGGGCTGACAGGTTTTGGTCGACAGGGTACCCACAAATCAAGTTGAAAAATAAATATGACACCGTAGGGTAAAATAAAATTGGATCACGTGTCAGAAAAGTTGTGTGAAGCAAATGGAGCACAAAATAGCGTGTCTGAGTGGGACACGAAGGTCAAAGGTGAAGAGTATCTCGAGTAGATCATGCATGATGAGTTGGTTTCAAGAAAATAACTGGTCTTGTGCTCTCAAATTAAAAGTCACGATAACGTGCTAAAAATGATCAATGAAAAGAGTGGGAAAAATAATTAATAATTAAATGGTCTAAATCGACCCGAAGTTGTGCGAAGCAAAAAGAGTACAAAGGGACAAGTTTGGATGGGACACTATATACCGTCATGAAGGCAATCATGTCCACTACAAAACTCATGAAGAAGATTTCCAGAGTTGAACATCCCTGACACTCCAAATATCAATGGCACGGGAAAGTACACTTAAAGATAAATAACAGAATAAATTATTTATTAAAACTAAATCAATCAGAAAAAAATTAAAAAAAATTAACCCGAAATTCAGGGTGCTCACATCCTACCCACCTTATAAAAATTTCGTCCTCGAAATTAAAATATTCGTAATCCTTCTAGGTCAAACCCCCACAATCAAGTCCCAGAACTTAAACAAATCATACCATCAAAAGGACGACATACAGGGTCATGGCATATGGTGGCAGTGAAAGTCTCATCTAGGTATACTAGTCATGCTAACCGAAACGGTCATAGGGTATCAAAACATACGAGCAATCTAGGGTGCTAAACTAGAAAAGATACAGAAATAACAAATCATCAAAACTGTAAGGCAGTCTACCATCCTACATGAAACTGGTACTCATCAAAAAAAATAAAGATAACTACCAATTATCCATAAAGGGTACTATTCAAAAATCAAAATCAGAAGTTAAAGAATGAAAGACAATTGCATGGAGATCCAATCACAATATATATTAAGAATATTTAGTCTCGATACGATCTAAGTTGATCAAATTTGGAAAATCAAGATTTGGGCAATATGGAGGACAGTTCAACAAAGTCTGAGAACGAGCATAAAAGGATGGTGATTCAGGTCACAATCAAATTTAATTCAATTGAGTACAAACCAAGATAAGAAAAGATAATCGAAGTTGATTTGGTCGTGATTAAGGAAACTAGGATTCAATGATATTGAAAAACCCTTTTAGAGAAAAACAGGAAAAGATTTCATACGAAGTCAGAAAATCATCTCTCTCTAATACTATCAGTTTATCATTTGCCAAATCATATTTTTATCTCAAATCCCAATATAAATCAACCATTATATGACTACCCTCAAAAATTTTTATAACCTTCAGTCATCTAAACCTTTACCATGATCACCATAGACAAAATTTCAAACTTCTAAAACAATTCCCACGAAGCATACCCCTCTTAATTAGGTATCAACATTTATTCATTTAATCAAATTTCCAAATTCCTTCACCTTGTTTTAAATTAAATCTGAAACCTCTAAACCCAGTTTATGAAATCCTTGTACTTGTTTAAGTCAAGTCTCTTATTTAGTAAACTCCAATACCACTATGTCACACAAAATTTATTCTTGTTTATAAATCAACCTTCATATTTTCTTCAACGTTCACCTTCAAATATTATCCTTTTGAATTCTACAATTTTCTCCAATCATCTAAAAATAATTCTTATAGCTTAAAATTTTTGTGTTCTCTCTGTCTCTAGTCACCCTCTTACAATATCTAGTTCAACTTCGCATAATCATAGAATACAATTAAATTCTCCTTTCTATCTCTAAATTTCTACATAGTCTTGTAATAGTTCCCAAGAATCAATAACCAAGATTTTCTAGTCCTCAAAACTAGGTTGACCTCTGATATCCTCATTAGTTTTTTTTTTAAATACATACATGAATTTCTCGTAACCCAAATCTTCTGCGATTGTTTCTAAATTGGTAACATTTATCACTCGATTCCATTCTAACCTTTACCATATCTCCCTCTCAATGTTTTTTCATAATTGACATCCAACGTTCTGATTCCTACAAATCATTCTATGATAACCATTTACATCATTTCCGTACTAGATGATTTACATCACTTCCTCAACATTTCTCAGGCAAAAATGATACGAAGATTCAAGAGTTGTCAAGGTATAGCTGACAGAATTATATACGAGATAGGGAATTGATGTAATCATGACAGTTATATAAGACAGGAATGATGGAAATAAAATATTGGCAGGAAGAGAATAATAAAAGAATCTGTTCTGCTCATTGTTTAAAAGAGGAACCTATTTTGAAATCAGAGCTATAATATCAAATCCAAAATAAGGTCTAGCAAAATTATTGATTCATCGTATTAAGAAGAAATTCGTAAGAAGTTACACAAGGGTCTATAAAACAGTTAAAGCTACTCCTAAGTTAAATGATGAGAAGCAAAACAAAACAAAACAACTAGTAATAAATCCCCTTTTTTTTGAAGGACTGGAACAAAAGTAGAGAAAACATGTTCGAAAATATTTAATGTACAATCTGATAATCATATGCGTCTATCCAAAATCATGGTGCTCTAAATCCTCGTCATACCGGTAAGCAAGGCTACGATAATCACAAAGTCCTCAACTTAGGCACATACATCTAGAATCGTGGTATTTAACATTTTTGCGATGCCGCTAGCTTGGCTGCGAAAACCTTAAATTCCCACACCCAAAAAATATATCCAAAATCAGACTATATGTCCTCACCATGCTGGCTAATGTGACTATAGAAGACTAGATTCCAAAACTTAGATGACCTAGCCCATATAATTTCATCTTGACAAAAATTAATTTAAATCAACAATGAATACCCAAAAATCAAATTTATCAACGAACATCAAGATTCAAAAATGAAGAAAAATCCTTCAAATCATATAACTACAAACTCGGATGCAATAGCTAACATCAAGATTCAAAATTCAACAATCTTCATCAAAATCAATAAATACAAACTCAAATTCAATAATAATACATCAAAATCAAATTCAACAACAGAAAGTAAAGATAAATCAAATCAAGGAAAAAGAGTTTTCAAATCGGAGTTAAACAAGATTTTCAAGGGTCGTCCCAGGAATCTCTCAAGGGATCCTAATTATGATTGAGTATCTTCAAAAATATATCCTATTCCTACTGCAGGCTGTAGTGGTACTCTAGTTCGAATACCACTACACAAACTCAACCTGCATGGGCCACCACTAAAAACGTGTCACGACCCGCACCCTAGAGTTAGGGCACGAGACGTGGGTACGTCCAGCCTACGCCGCAGTATCGGCGGTAGAACGCTGTCCTAAGTCTCATGCATCTAACAGTATAAGGCTAAATAGTTTATACTCCCCGAATGGGGGTGACATAGCAGAATGTAAACTCAATCACATCTAAGGTAGAGCATAAAGAAAATAGATAAAACATAAAATCCAAAAGAGATACAGCAGATAGAAGTCTAAGTGTCTAAGATACACAAATCCAGAAATACATCTCAAGCTCAAAATTCAGTAATCCATAAAGTAAATACAACTCCAGACAACTGAAAATAGCTAACTAAATAACCTCTAATGTGTCTCCTCTAGGCTAGTAGGCAATCTCCAAGCTATATGTAAAATTTATCAACAGGTCCAGTCAGGACATGAGCGAGTACAGTACATCTCAACAAATCATAACAGGCTAGGAAATATAAACATGCTAGAGAGCAAGATACAGGAAACTGAAGAACAACCTGATGTAAAAGAGAGAGACTGTAAGTAAATAGCAACAATATATAGAGAACTATCAGCGACTAGTGATTCAGAGCACAAGATGGTTATGTAAACAGCACGATGTTGTACACGAGTAATCTACAGAGGTTGTACACGAGTAATCTACTGTATTGATTACATAACCACTTCTACTCCCCCGCCCCAATCAATACACAAGGATCTAGCTAAGAGATGTTATTGCACACGAAGTATAGTCGCACACGAGATCATGTGAATTCATGAATATACACGATTTCGTACGATTTGTACACGAATGTCACGAATATAAGGAGTACACAATGCTCACGATAAAGTATACGAACACGAATACCCGATGTATCCGCTAAGGGGATAACATCGCACAACAAGATCTATATAGTACTAATTCGTGTTTCCAACGTGTCAGCATCATGTAAAGTAATCTAAAGCAGGAAATATAATCCTAAACATGATATGAAATGATCAGAGAATATACTCGCCTGATAACCTGAACAGCTGATAGGTATAGGGGTCCAACTGAAGCCACAGCGTCCTATTTAAAGCAACACAGGTTACAAGGTATTCAAGTTGTAATAAATGAATCTCTACAAGCAATCTATATTATCCTAGGTTCTTCTAGGTCAAATTGACTATAGGTCAACTCCGGTCAAAAATCTAGTCAAACTAGGTCAAGTGTTGACTTACAGTTGACTTTGGGTCGACTGGTCAACTCTGGTCAAACAGAGTCAATTCTAGTCTAATTATTAAAGATATAAAGCGTACTTCGTTATTCGTACGTCGAAACTTACGACACGCAAATCGAGATGAGATGATCAACGGTAAAGTTGATAATCTTATTTTAATGTTCCACGTGTCCATCTTGTCAATTTTAGCGATGTGAGATCACTGGAATTGACCGATCTCAGTTTCGTTGTATTAATCCCGAAATACGAACATTATAAGAATTAATTATTAATAAATTATAAAAAGGTTAAACTCAGAGAAACTATCAATAAACATTGTCGGACGATGAAATAAATATCGCCAAGGTGTCCAGAATGGTCAAATTAGCTAGGATAGCCTACCCTTCGGTCCAATTTGGACACATGGGCAAAAAGGTAATTTCGGATCAAAACGGTGTCCGTGTCGGAGCCGTTTTGCACCAAAAAATGTGCAAGAAAACAAGTCTATAAAATATAACAAATTATATGTCCACGAAACCAGAATGACGATACGAACCCAACGGTATCTCCAGAATTGGATTCCGTTGACCCGATCTCAATTTGGTCCGTTGACCAGAACTTGGAATTCCGATTTGCATGGAAATATGTGCCGGAGCCAATGTTCTCAAAACTCAGCAAACTATAAGTCAACGAGTCTAGAATGACGATACGAACTCAACAGTATATCTGGAATTGGATTCCGATGAGCCGATCTCAAAATGACCTGTTGACCGGGATATTGGTATCCGACTTGCACCGAAATGCATGTCGGATCCAATGTCCACCAAAACATAGCAAATTATATGTCAACAAGTCCAGAATGACGACACGAACTCAACGGTATATTCGGAATTGGATTCCGATGAGCCGGTGTCAAAAAGTCCCGTTGACCCAGAATATGGGACCCACTTTGCACAAAAAAATGTGCCAGGGCCCACGTTCTCCAAATCTAATAAATTTTATATGAAAACATGCCAGAACGACGCCACGAGTCTAATGGTGGTGTCAGAAATGAAATCTGGAGTCCCGTGTTCAAAAATAGAATTTTACAAGTTGAAAATTACGAATTCGGATGGCCAACTTTGGCGTCGAATTCAACCAATCAAACAAGCTCACAATGAAACGAAACTGGAGGGGTAGTAAGAGGGTTATACCAGCTTCGCACAGGAACTGGTAGCACGCCAAAAGGAGCTAAGGTGGAGGAGATACAAGCTGACGAAGTTGACCCGGCAAAACTGTCCAAAATTAATACAATTTAAACGGTCAACTTGGTGGCCGGTTTTGAGGCATCAAACGATAAAATCAACAGACAAAAATTGACATGAGTGAAGGTGGATATACCGAGATTGTGACAGAGCGAAGAAATCGTCGATCCAACGGTCGAATTTTTAGGAAAACGTGCACGAAGTCGCTGCGACGGAGCGCCAAAATGGATTTGATTCCGCGTGCGTCACGACGGAACTTCGTGCAAAACGCACGAATCATCTAGACGGCGCATCCCGGAGGACGGTGGCCGTCAGGGGGGTGCTCGCTGGAGTGGGGCGCACGGCCAGGGGGCCACGGCGGCGGTGCGACGACGGGGCGGCGCACGACGGTGGCCCGCACGTGCGCATGTGCGCACCTGTGCAGCGGTGCAGCTGCTGCACACTGGTGGCACGTGGCCTGGCCGGCGACGACGGGGGCTGTGCCTTCTTGCCCGGCCGACTAAGCGCGGCGGTGCACGAAGCACAGCGGTAGGGCGGTAGACGCACGGTGGTGTGGGTGGCTCGGTATGGTGATGGTGGTGGTTTATTGATGGTGGTGGGTTGATGGTTTGAAGAAGAAGGAGGAGGAAAGAAGGAGAAGAGGCTGCGCGGCCTGCTTGGCCAGGTGGCCGGTGACGAGGCCACGCCGGAGTGGAGGAGGTAGTCGGATGAGGTGAGGGTGGTGGAGTTGCTGTGTGTTATGGTGTTGAAGAGGGAATAAGTGAGTGAGAGAAGGATGAGAAATTAAATGAGAGAGAGGGAAAAAAGGAAAAAGTTAGAGAGAGAGAGACAAGATTCTCTCATACATTCCTTTAGGGCCGGCCAGCTTTGTGGGAGTGAGTGTTGGGAGTTGCCATGTAGGAATAGAGGGCTAGGATTGGTTAGGAGTGAAATCAATGGTGGAAATAAAATAGGGATTGGATTTATTGAGGGATTTAAATCAATGGGTACACACTCAATATTTGAAGTAGAAAAGCAGGTATTGAATATTGTTTTGGATACGAAAAAAATGAGGGTGTCACGATGGAGGGTAGCACGAAGCTGGGCTGGACTTGGTGGAGCCGGATTGGGTCAAAACTAGACACTACAAAATAATTGAATTAAAAATAGGCGTTGATGATCATGGACAAATAAGTAGCAGATGGGGATTCCAATAAATAGGACACAAATGGCATGCAGATAGTAGGCTCAATGTGGGCCATGTCCATAGTTGGGGCTGACAGGTTTTGGTCGACAGGGTACCCACAAATCAAGTTGGAAAATAAATGTGACACCGTGGGGTGAAATAAAATCGGGTCACGTGTCAGGAAAGTTGTGTGAAGCAAATGGAGCACAAAATAGCGTGTCTGAGTGGGACACGAAGGTCAAAGGTGAAGAGTGTCTCGAGTAGATCATGCATGATGAGTTGGTTTCAAGAAAATAACTGGTCTTGTGCTCTCAAATTAAAAGTCACGGTAACGTGCTAAAAATGATCAAAGAAAAGAGCCGAAAAAATAATTAATAATCAAATGGTCTAAATCGACCCGAAGTTGTGCGAAGCAAAAAGAGTACAAGAGAACAAGTTTGGATGGGACACTATATACCGTCATGAAGGCAATCATGTCCACTACAAAACTCATGAAGAAGATTTCCAGAATTGAACATCCCTGACACTCCAAATATCAATGGCACGGGAAAGTACACTTAAAGATAAATAACAGAATAAATTATTTATTAAAACTAAATCAATCAGAAAAAAAATTAAAAAAAATCAACCCGAAATTTAGGGTGCTCACATGGAGAGACAAAAAATTCATTATTCTCTTTTCTCTTAGAACTTTCAATAGACTTTTCATCTCCTTTTTGCACGAACAATGTCTTCCAAGGCCTCCAAGAGATCTTTGAAGGGAAAGGGGGCTGCACGAGTGGCTCTCCTCCTGCGATAGCATCCTCGCCAGTCCAAGACCCGATCCTGGCTGAGGCTACGCCTCAAAACAAAGTCGTGAGCGTTAATTTGTGACGTTCAGACTTTTTCTCTGCGTGGGCGCGTACGCCCAAGGCAAGATGCTTCTGTGAGCATTCATATGTGCCCACAGAAGCATGCGCCAACTCTGTGGTGTGTTATGCACCAACATGTTGCTATATGTTATTCACTCATATGCTTTTTGTGTGTTATGCGCCCACATGTTGCTTTGGACGAATAACCCTTTGGACGCATAGCCATTTGGACGCATAGGATTCCTCCGGTACTTAGTTTTTTTCAAATTCTGAGTCTGACGTTCTCTTCTGTCTTTGTAGTTAACATGTTTGTCCCTAAGCTTGATGGAATCCCTTTCTACTCGACTTGTCATGTCCTCGGCACAAGTCACATAACCAACATAGTCAGCAAGGTCCAGGCCAAGATCAGTCATAACCAGCCTACGGAATGGACGCTCACCATACTTGATCATGATAATACTTTCTTGAAAGAGATATTTAACGATGATAAGCTCCTGCTTGGAGGGGCACGTCGTTTCAAGAAGCCTTACTTCCTGTTTGGTGACAGTATAGGGTTCGAAGATGGCGAGACGATACGCTTAAGAAACCCACTGGTGGTCAGGCTGGACAATCAGAGAATATGGCTACCGTTGATGGAGTGTCAGTATCCTTTATCTGTGGTCACTGTCTTAGCCACGCGGTGACAGATGAAATGGGAGTTAACCCCTGAGCTCCCCGGGGTCATCTCTGGAATAATACATTTCGACTCGGGAGATCGGAAGAAGGACACTTTCAAGTGTGTCCGGGGCTCTACATCTTACTCTACGAGGGGAATGCAACCTGGTGCTGTAATGAACGACATCCCGACTGACCTCCACCCTTATACTGTCGACACGCTTTGCAATCTGATGATGTCGAAGGACGTATCGTATCCTGTAGGGAAGATGCGGATGGAAGGCTGGAGGTATCCAGCTTCATTTTGGAGCAACCTCACTAGCTGGGTGCTTTCCATATATGACACCACCCTGAAGACTGCTGGCCTTTTTATGCTATTAGGGCACCCAATATAGCGTAAGGGTCAACTGGCCAATGTTTGTCTCTTTGGCTGAGTTATATAACCTTCATACTTGTACTTTCTTTACTCCGGACGGGGAGATGGGATTGGCTCTCCATGAAATACAGGAAGTATCGAAGCTTCTTTGGGGCGTAGAGCCGTATGAAGAGTACGTGCCTTGTGATGAGGAGCTTCGAGACCTGGAGAATGACAACTCCAAAATAATTGATGTGTACAAGGAGTAACTTTGCCACCTCCTCATCTGCCATAGGATCAACAAAAAAAGAAGGACAGAGGGGGTCGATCCCCATACAAGAGCTTGGATGGAATACGTCTTCTTCAAGGAGAAGGAGAGGATCCGGCTTCCTTTTCGATTTTAAAACCTATGACTAAGTTCGAGATAGAAGTCCGGATAGCAGATTATGATATGGCAGATACGGAGGACAGTGATGATGCTGAGGGGAAGTCCCCGATCGGTCACTACTTCTGTCAAGCTGAATATCTATTATCGGAGAAAGCTGTGCTGGTAACTTTCTTGATGATCTGGCTTCGTGACTGCATTGTCCCTGGGGTTCAGGGACTATTGAGAGGATGAGCCGGAGCATAAATCTTCCTGCTGTGAAGCTGGCATTCGGATACCATCTTGCCTTGCTTCCCGTGATGGTCTGTGCCACTGGACGGGGTCTACGAGACTTTGTTAGAAATACGGTGACTCCTGACGACAGAGCCAATTTTGCCCGGACCAAACTCCCGTATCATTTCTTGATGGGGTGGCCCCCCCTGCTACTGCATTATCCTACCCTGATGAACGCTGGGCCGGCGACGGACTCTTTAGCGGGAGACACCTTTCTTCGTGGATTCCGTAACAAGTTTTGGGCCGTCACTAGTGTACCCGTTTGTAGAAAGGCCTTAAGCTTCTTACAGAACTACGAGCTCTTCAGGGTATGACCTCCGTCAGGCAGCGGTAGTGCAGGAGATACCTTAGTGGATGAGGGAGTTCATGCCACTAGTTTGACTACTGGGGCATTTCACTGACTTCACTCTATTAGACCGTCGCATCTTGTGCTGTCACGCCCCAGAAACAAAATACTGGATAGCAGGGGCAAAACAAAGCCATCTACGTATATCAAGGTACGCCAGTACCCCAATGTACGATCAAAGTTGTCTAGAAGACAAGTGGAAAGACTCTAGCATGCTACTAACGACTCATATAGTCGAACAAATCCTATCTCAATCCAACAACAACAAGTATCAAGAGTATATCAAATATGAAAGTAAAGAGGCTTCCCAAAATACTATATCATACATGATCATGAAGCTAGTGAATATAAAATGCTACACTAGCAAAGTACCAATATACATGATCACTATATCAGTCTAGATCTAACGTAATACATCAAGTTGACCGAAGTCTGAGAAAGTCTCAAAATAATAGGGCTAACACATGCCGCAGCTAACACCACCAAAATGAAATGAACCGCAAGTGGTAAAAAAGGGAACCCACTTGCGAGGAGGAACAACTGCAGAACTAAGCAGGCGGCGGGTCATCCAGAAAAAGGTAGGGAGAATCTTCGGGCACCAGCTGTAAATCTGGCCAAACAAAACTAGTGGGGTCAGGCCCCAAATGGCAAGTACCACAAGTGAAGCTCGAGGAGAACGACATCAACCCACAAACAAAACAACAACACATAGAAAATACAAATAAATACGGGTCGAGACTAGTGCGGTACCAATGCATGTATCTCGAAAATATAGCTGACAGAATAGAAATACTGAACAATATAGCAAAACAAAATAATAAGCCGATAAGAAACGAGGGACTTAGGAACTACTCGAAGTCGGAGCCACAACCCTTAAACCAAACAAGGATCGGGGTTGCAGATATTTTTCCAAACAGAAATTAGTCTCTGGCCACTCAACGACATAAAGAGCATATAAAGCAACAAACAATCAAAAGTGCACAGCCAATCATTGCCTACGACTTTCTATCATTAACAAGCTAGGGATAACACAATCCAAATTTCTAGTATGCAAGTTGAGAATCTTCGCAACTACCTGACTGCAGATACCCGGATGTCCAGGGGTACGAGTAGTACATCTATTGCGCAACAAGACTGCTGGCAGATGAAACGTGTCTTGACTTATAACATGAACAACCATATCATATGGTAAAAGAAAACATATAACTGACTACGCCGCAACGCGGCACGACATGTGACTCGATTGTGTATCAATACGCACAAACTTGGTAGGTTATGGAGCCCTTGCCTAGCAGGGTTATGCCACGCCTCATAGGGCCCTTGGAGCTCGGGGTTGGTAGTGCAAATTTCCTCATAAAATGATCAACTTGAATTTTACTAGTCATTTACCTTATCATATTCAGGTCAAATTCTTAAGTCGTGGACACTCGAGAATTTCCTAAGATGATGTGTGTTATGTACGAGTAATTCGTAAGTTATCACTTACGAACATCCCCGTACTAACATCACGTGATACACGTAATAATACTCACACTCGATTATCCAGTGCCAAGATGCAATAGATTAACATTTAATAAGCTATATCCACGGTGTCAAGAAAGAACATGTACTCATATCTCGGGTCTAGAAATCAATAAAAAAATCAAGTCATGAGTGCGCTGCTACGAGCCACTATCAAGAATCTATACATAAAATAATATGTGAATATGAACACATGTCATGTATATATAGTGTACAATCATGTTCTAAATATACTAAAACACTAAAGCACGACAAAACATCATTTCAATCGAAGAAGATAGCAAAAGCGAACAAAAACAAGCAAAAAGGGACAAAAATAGACAAAAACACCCTAACCAGATTATCCGGCGGATTACTGCAGATTTTTGGCAGATTTTTCGAAGTGTCACAGCAGATTTTGTTGTGCAAATTCGGATTTTTCGACAGTTTTCTGCAGATTTCCAACGGATTTTCCGAACCATCACAGAAAGTTGATTTTTGAAAACTCAAAACTTGTTTCGGCCATAAAAACTTCGTTTTAAATCAAAATCCAGATTTTCAAAAGTCAAAATCACTTGAAATTTAATTTCCTACAACACGGAAGCATTATTTATCACAAATTAAATCATTTGATAGATCAATAACTCAAAATACTCAAAAATTACCACTTGAAACTCAGATCTACGTAATTCTACCGATCAAAACCAAAAGTGCTATATACTAAAGATGTTAACAATTTAGATGATCATACTATAGAACAATAAAAATTTAATTTATATGGAAAACAAAAATATAGCATGGTCATATCACTTTTGAGCAAGATGTACTTGCCTAGGGTTAAGTTCCAAGCCTAATCTTCTACTACACCACCAAGAGGGGTTCTGAAACCACACTCTAGGCCTCAAGACCAAGCCTTCCAAAGCTTGAGGAAGAGGGATGAGAGTAAAAAGGAAATGGAGATGGAAGAAAAAAAGAGGAGAGAGGAACTCAATGGATATATATAGAAGGGGTAAATTAATCGTGACCATTGGATCGTGATCCATATCAAAATCTAGATCAATCCTTGCCATTGAAAGAAAACCAATTATCCAATGGATAATAGGATGCATCGATACTATTCACACAAATATCTAAATACTATTCATCAAAATATCTAAATACTATTCACGAAAATATCAGAAACACTATTCATTAAAATATCAGAAACGCTATTCATGAAAATATCATAAATCAAAAATATTTCAAATATAGAAAATCTGTCCGGACGGTATGCCGTCGGTATACACCGGTAAACCGTCGGTATGCCGGTCAAGGAAAAAATCTATAGTTTGGGAAAAAATTTAAAGCATTCTGAAAACTAAGAAAATATGAAATATAATACAAAATACGTATTCGTATATAAATTTCGATACTTTGAGACGAGTCTCACAACTCTCCACTACTTAGAAAAATTTTGTCCTCGAAATTTCCTAAAGACAGTCGAGCAAAAATACACATTCTAAAACAATATAAAATCATAACACATCGAAAGAAAACATCCCGCATACAAATGATATTTGAGATACAGAATTTAAATAAGTGCAGAAAATAATAAATACATACATATATAATACAAGAAAAGGAGGCATATGGAATAATATACCCCTGAGTCAGTTGAGTAGGGATTTTGTCCTCGCTTGCCAACACTGACTCACAAAGTGGACTAGGGTCAAGTTTCGAAGTAAGTCGGTACCAACGACTCAGTCAAAGACATAACTCTAATCCAGGACACAGCTACGTAGTCGTGATACATGATAGATATCGTGTATCACGAGATACGGAGGTAGATGAGTGGTACGAGAAACTCATATTCACTCCCAGAATATGTTGAGGCGACCATTGTACTCTAAATGTAGGTGGAATACAAGACCGTCAAGAAAACCCAAGAGTAAGATAAACTGAAGGAATGCTCAAAATCTTACCTACAATCTGATCGCCCTCGTCCAACAGCTCCTACAAGCTCATGTTGAAAGCCTGCCCACGCTTTAGGGGTACTCGTGTTGTCTGCTGCTGGCTCGGTCCTGCCCGCAGGGCTTGGGCATACTTTGCTGGATGCTGGTGCTGAAACTGCTGGGACTGTATCGGAAGCGGGCGTGGAATATAGGATCGAGCTGACACTACCGGTGCCCTCTCGATCGCCAATGGAACTAGGGCAACTAATGAACCCTCTAGACGTAATAGTGGATAAGACCCAATGATATGGTCAGATGCTCCACACCTGAGACACTGATGATTGGCCCTCTTGTACTGGGCTCTGTTGTGCGCTAGCTTTCCATAATAATCACATCCTGGCTGACTTGACTGCCTGGACTGCTGTACTGATGCCACTGTCGGGGCTGATGATACTGTCTGACGAGGAGGTCGATGATCTGAAGCTCTGACTGCTGGAGCTGGGGTTGAGGACTGAATGGTAATGCCACTCATAGTCAAGTGTGACCTCTTCTGACCTCCGGTCCTATCTGCTATCCTCTGACAGGACATCGCCAAGGATCTAGCTGCTCTCAGTATTGTATCGAAGGTGTCATAAAAATGGCCTACCATTAGCTGATGAAGCTCCAAATGTAAGCCCTGCTCAAACCTCCAATCTCTATCACCATCAGAAGCTACCATGTGCGATAAAAATCGACTAAGCCTACAGAACTCTGCCGCATACTGATCCACAGTCCTCGTCTTCTGGCAAAGGTTGATGAATTATTGCTGGAGCTGGAACTTGGCTGAGGTGTGGAAGAACTTCTCCTGGAAGCGCTCCCGAAATGTTTTCCAACTAACAGGCCTAGGAAGACTCATCTCCTGTGCTACACTCCAGTCACGAGCAATGTCTGATAACTGTAGCTTCACCACTGCTACCCTATCCTCTGCTGGAGTCCTAGCTACCTCCAAAAAGGCCTCGATGTCCGGAAGCCAAGAATCGGCTGATACTGTATCTTCGGTGCCGAAGAACTAAGATAGATACAGGCGACTAAAGTCGGATGCTGAGTTGTGACAACGACGTCCACTCGATTCCAAAGCTACTGTAATGCCCAGGTAGAGGGTGTTGTTGGTATGGTCTTGGCCTTGCTGCAACTGTTGGTACAACTGAACAACCTGCTGCTGGATCTAAAGCTGATTCTAAAGTTGCTATTGTTGTGCCTCCATCATGCCCCTTATCATCTCAAGTAGGGTACGCTGGTCTACTTGGGCTGGCTGTACTGAAGGGACAGACGAAGCTGGCTGAGCTGACTGAACTGAAAAAACGGAGCTGCCGACGGATGCTGAGATGGTGCTGGATTCTGACTATACAGAGGCAGGGTCTAATCATGACCTTCCATCTGAGCAGCCTGAGACGGCGGAGCAACAAAACCTTCGAAAGAAGAAGCAGGTGGTGTGTCCCTAAAAGATAAGGACACGAGATATCAATAATAGACAGGAATAGAATAAGGATATGTCAATCATGTTTACAGTTCAAGGAAAATAAGAATACGATAAACAAAGGAAGATCAAATAAAGAAAAATATAGGATTGAGATTCTAACAAGATGAATCCCCCACAAGTCTGATGACACACCTGCATGGGCTACCAAATAAAACCCTGTCACACCCCAGAACCAGAATACTGGATAGCAGGGGCAAACTAAAGCCAACTACGTATATCAAGGTACGCCAGTACCCCATTATACGATCAAAGCTGTCTAGAAGACAAGTGGGAAGACTCTAGCGTGCCAATGATGACTCCTATGGTCGAAAAAATCTTATCTCAATCCAACAACAACAAGTATCAAGAGTATATCAAATATGAAAGTAAAGAGGCATCCCAAAATACTATATCATACATGATCATGAAGCTAATGAATACAAAATGCTACACTAGCAAAGTACCAGTATACATGATCACTATATCAGTCTAAATCTAATGTAATACATCATGTTGACCAAAGTATGAGAAAGTCTCGAAATAATAGGGCTAACACATGCCCTAGCTAACACCACCAAAATAAAATGAACCGCACGTTGTAAAAAAAGGGAATCCACTCGCGAGGAGGAACAACCGCAGATCTAAGCAGGCGGCGGGTCATCCAGAGAAAGGTAGAATGAATCTTCGAGCTCCAATGGTAAATCTGGCCAAACAAAACCAGTGGGGTCAGGCCCCAAATAGCAAGTACCACAAGAAAAGCTCGAGGTGAATGACATAAACCTACAACCAAAACAACAACATATAGCAAATATAAATAAATGTAGGTCGAGACTAGTGCGGTACCAATGCACGTATCTCAAAAATATAACTGACTTAATGGAAAAACTGAACAATATAGCAAAATAGATAAGCCGATAAGCAACGAAGGACTTAGGAACTACTCGAAGTTGGAGCCACAACCCTTAAACCAAACAAGGACCAGGGTTACAGATATTTTCCGAGCAGAACTTAGTCTCTGGCCACTCAACGAAACAAAGAGCATATAGCAACAGACAATCAAAAGTGCACCGCCAATCATTGCCGACGGCTTTCTATCATTAACTAGCTAGGGTTAACACAATCCTAATTACTAGTATGTAAGTTAAGAATCTTCGCAACTACCTGACTGCATATACCCGGATGTCCAGGGGTACGAGTAGTACATCTATTGCCCAACAAAACTGCTAGCAGATGAAATGTGTCTTGACATATAACATGAACAACCATATTATATACTTGTAAAAGAAAATATATAACTGACTGTGTCGCAACCCGGCACGACATGTGACTCGATCGTGTATTAATACGCACAAACTTGGTAGGTCATGGAGGCCTTGCCTAGAAGGGTTAAACCACACCTCATGGGGCCCTTGGAGCTCAGGGTTGGTAGTGCAAACTTTCTCCTACAATGATCTACTTGAATTTTACTAGTTATTTACCTTACATTCATGTAACACCCAGTTTTCTAAAATGAGGGTAATTTTAAAATTTTGTATTTTAATTTAACTAATTATGATATTTAATTAATAATATGATTTTTGGTAATTTTTAATAATTTTTAAACTATTTAAATCATGACTTATGATTTTGGTGTTTGACCAGTGTAACCTTGAAGACTGTTGACCTAGAGCCTAGCCATGTGATTAGGATGTTTGATTAGTACATTTTAGCCTAGAGGGTATTTTGGTCATTTTAGGATTTATTTGAATTTATTATGATTTATGAGGATTTTTAGAATTTATTTTGGAAATATTTGAATGATAGTTGACTAGGTTGACTTTGACTAGCATCGGCCTTAGTAGACTAACCTAGAAGCTAACCGTGGTTGTGTTTGGACTTGGTTAGTTCATGTAACCCTAGTTAGACTAGAGTTAACCCATGTTTTAGTCTTTAAACTTAAGTTAGAATAGAGAGGCTTTTAGTCATAAACCATGACTTATGGTTTTGAAACCATTAGTTAGCAACTTAGCCCATAAAGGCCGAAGCCCATCACTAAACCCTAACCCTAACCCACTATGGCCAGCCACATTGGGAATCCTACCTCTATTTATACTCTCTTCCATTTAGGGCTAGCCTCTTTTAGGAAAGATCACAAGTTAAAAAGAAAGGTTAGTTCTAAACTTCCTAAAACCCTTGAAAATCCATTCTAATTCCTTTTTAATCCAAACAAATTGCATTAGATCCTAATTCTAGTGTTCTTGTTGTTCATGGAGTTTTTGTTCCAGCTTTGGATCAATTTGGTGGAGGTTGCTAGCAAGGGGGTAGATCTAGAAGGAAGCTATTTCTTGGGAATTTCACCAATAGGTATTTGAACCCTAAACTCAGTAATTTTTAGATCTAATTGCATATTTAGGAAGCCCTAGGTATCCCCTAGCTGTAGGACTTGATTTTGTATCAGAGTGGATTCATTTCTTGTCCGTATTGGACACGTATTGATAGAATAGGTGTTTGTAGAAATGCCACATAGGAATTAATTTTCGTGTTTTTGAAATGTGATTGCATAGATCTGTAGATCTTCATGTGTGTATTAACTTTTGTGAATGGTGGTTGGTGTTTTGTGTCGTGTTTCTGACCTTGGACACGCTGCACGAGCCACACGCCCGTGTCCTGCCTATCGGGGGCTAGAACACGAGACACAGGACACGTCGAGACCTAAAAATTTGTGTGGATTGAGGAGCATTGACTGACTTCCTTCTTCCAAAATTTGGGAGCAGATGGTTGACCACGCGCAGAGCAATCGTGCCCACACTGGCCATGCGCTGTCGCGCACAAACGACTGAACACGTGCACAGACACACACGAACACGTGTCCGTGTCGTCTGTAGATACGTTGTGGACACGTATCAGGCTAACCCACGTGTAGCCCTACCCTAGGCGACCATGTGGGTGTGTGCACATGACACGAAGTGTCGTGTGTCGTGTCCTACACTCGAGTGCATGCGTGCACGACACTGTGCAACACTGGGTGCACCCCACCTGTTTGCAACGTGTTGGACACGTCTGTGTCATAGTTTTTGTACACGAAATGACCCACAGGACACGTGTACATATGCGATACTATTTACTAACCTTTTATTTGTAATTGTGATAATTATTTTGGGTTCGAACGATCGAATCCCCTATGGGACTGATACGCACTGATACGTGTGGGAAAATTGAATTTGCTGAGTTTTGATCTGTTGTTACCTGTTTATTTGATGATTAAATGTTTAGACAAGTTCACCAACATATGTATTAGGTTAATGAAATGCTGGTTTAAGATTGGTGTTCGAGAATTTGGGTTCGAATGAGGTTTTCCCCGTTTTTCTGATACAAGTGCTTATTTCAATTTCTGGGATTCAATATTGTTTAAAAACTGGTTAGTTAGATGTTTCATGTATGTACACATGTAATAGTTTATTTACCAACCTTTTGTTGCAATGTATTAGATTTTTATTGTGTTTTCGAGTTCGATTTGGGTTTTGTTTCGATCCTTTGATACATGTTTCCAGTTGGAAATTTCTGAACTGATCCCCTGTATTTTTTAAAAAAAACTGAAATGTGGTGTTTAAATTGATATGTCGATTCTCACAATGTTTGTTAGACTTCTGCAATGTTGAGTCTTGGGTTGAGTTGGGAATTTGGTTCTCAATTTTGGGTTGGTATACTGTTAAACTGTAGAACCTG
This sequence comes from Iris pallida, assembly GCA_029216955.1. Classification (NCBI taxonomy): domain Eukaryota; kingdom Viridiplantae; phylum Streptophyta; class Magnoliopsida; order Asparagales; family Iridaceae; genus Iris; species Iris pallida. The sequence goes on from JANAVB010031617.1 coordinate 37,751,691, forward strand.
AGGCATTCTCTTTTATGTTTCAAAACCTATAAAACTGAGATTAATTGTTATTAATTGATTTTCAATCAACAAATGTGACTTGAGTTCACATATGAAATTTTTGGGATTTCAAACTGTCATTTCACTGTAATCTGAGAATCACAGGGTACCACTCACACTCTAGTCTATTACAAACACACACACATGGGTTGTTATACTATTTTATGTTCATACACTATTCTGAGAATTTCTACATTGATTCTTATGTATATGCACTGTTTAACCCTCACCACACTCTCACATTTCTGTCACGTACACAAACACACACACAGTCACACATAATCCTAACACATATCCACACTGTCACTTGGACCTTGTTAGCTGTCATTTAACCCTCTGAATCAGTCCTATATAACAGTCTAAGACCTATCATTTACCCCTATTTACTGACCCTAATGTAGCACCTATATGCTGTTATGTAACAGTCCATTTGGCTCCCATAATATGTTGATTATACCCCTTAACCACCATACTAACCCCCCACAAAAACAGTCCATGTATCAGTCCTAAACCTGTCCTTAGAGCCTTGTAGCAGTTCTATATTTCACCCCTACATTCATCCCAAACTCAGCTCAAAATCAGTCCCCATTGGACTGTCATACCAGTCCCTGTGTAGCCAGTGTATGGCAGTCCCCATTCCTATCTATGGCTGTCCATGAAACCCCCATTGACAGCCCCTTATACAGCCTACAAACCAGTCCCCAATCATTCCATGACAGTCCACATACTACCCCAAGGACAGCCCTTACATAGCAGTCCTTAACCATGCCATAGCTGCCATATCAGTCCTAATTTGTCCCCTACAATCAGCCATTAAACAAACCCTAAATTAGTCCCTACATTGAGCTTGTGTGTGTGGTTGTAAACCATTTGAGTGAGAGCCTATATGCATATATGTGTATTCTATATAAGTTGTTTAGGCTATATTACATTAAATAGCCATATCAATATGTATATTCCTATGTCAGAGAATATAATTATGTCCATGTGTATTATATATTAGATATATATATATATATATATATATATATATATATATATATATATGTGTGTGTGTGTGTCATATGTATGGATGTTTTGTAGGTTGTTTAGACATGGTATTGCCTTGGCCTATGGCCTATTCTCTTAGCCTATGGTTGTGTTTGCTTAGCTAGTGAGCCTAGATTTGACTTGTGTAGTCTTGTTAGACCTAGAATAGACTAGTTAGACTAGTATAGGCTAGTTTGACCTAGTTTAGACTTGTTAGACCCAGTTGGACCATAGTTGACCTAGTTTGACTTCTAGGGTTGACCAAAGTTGACCAAGAGTTGACTTTGGCCTAGATTGACCTAGACTCATGTAGAGTGTATAGTAGAACTTTATTTTACCATTTTAGACTTGTTGTGACTTGTACTGTTCTATAGGAGACAGACACCACACCTCGGACAGTATATTCTCTTCAGACACTCGGGAGATCAGCCGAGTACATTCTCTGACCGTTTCATACTTTTCTGGATTTATATTCTTAATCTAGATTACTGTACTTGATGCTGACACGATTGTTATCACGGATTGGTACTATATGGATCTTCTTTTGAGATGTTATCCCTTTGTATTCACTAGATACATATTGTGATGTACGTTTCACTTACGTATTGTATTTATTGAATACCCATATCCTTGTATACTCCTTGTGCATATTGTACTCTCAGTATCACATGAGTCCCAGGGATAGACCATTGTATACTATTGTATAACATTGTACAACTATTGTATAACATTATACATCTATTGTATAATTTTGTACATCCATTGTATAACATTGTACACTATTGTGCAAGATAACGTAACTGGAGTGGATCCTTGTATATTGATTGGGGAAGGGGAGTAGAATTGGTTATGTACTCAATTCCTATTGTACAATATTGTATAACTATTGTATATGTCAATTGTACACCCACGTACAATGGAGTTACCATTGCATTGTCCTAGACCATTTACATAACCATATTGTACTCTAAATCACAGTAGACTTACAGTTCTTACTTATCATATATAGATATTTCCTGTTATTAAATCTCTACTATTTTTCATATACATTCTTCTTTCAGCATTTTATGTACCTTACTCTATTGCATGCTTTATATTTCCTAACATGATATGAACTGCGTGAGATGTTTTGTGCTCGCTCCTGTCCTGACTGGACCTGTTGAAAATATTTCAGAGGATGAGGATGAGGCCTGCGTAGACACTTACTATGGGACAGGTGTAGATGACATGTGTGACCCAGATTTCCAGCCTGATCTACTAGCTTAGAGACTGAGGCTCCCTAGTCTAGGTTTTACTATTTCAGTCATTTTGAGATCTGGATTGTACATATTCTTTCACATTCAGTAGTGAGACTTGTATTCTGGATATTTGCTGAGATGTTATTTTAGACACTTAGACTCTCTGGTTGTGATGTATATTCTTTCATTCCAGTATTTATCTCTCTATTTTCCTATTTTATCATTCTGCCTTAGATGTGATTGAGACTGTATAATGCTATGTCACCTCCATTCGGAGTGTATATACTATACAAGTACCTTTATATTGTTAGATGATTGACCTAGGACAGCGTTCTACCGCCGACACTGCGGCGTAGGCTGGGCGCTGTTACGTTCTCGTACCCTCACAATGGGTGTGGGTCGTGACACGTTTTAGTGGTGGCCCATACGGGTCGAATTTATGTAGTGGTATTCGAACTAGAGTATCACTACAGCATGCAAATGGATTAGGATATTTTTGGAGGTACTCAATCACATTAGGAAAGACTCTTATCTAATTCATACCATCTCAGTTCTTACTGATATTATTTTCCCTTGAATGTAACTGTCCTCCCTTGCTATTCGACTCATTCTTAGCAATTGTTTCTTTGATCTGTCTCCAGGATAGTTGAGACGAGATCACATCGCCAGGGCCACGGGGACGCCAATGAGAGGTCTGCCGCCTCTCATATCCAGCAGCCAGCCCCTGGTATCGCAGCCCCAGTCATGCCAGCTGGGGTAGGCGTTTCAGCTGCGTTCGGAGGAGCCCCTCCACCAGCAGTAGGGGGTATACCTCCACCAGTTCGGGGGCAAGACCCAGTCACCCCAGAGGTGCCTTTCCAGCAGCCGCCGCCTATAGGACACGTGGATGCGGCACAGATGTTCGCATATTTCCAGCAGTTCATGGACCGGCAGCAGGCCCGACAGGGGCATGGAGTTGGCCCTTACGACAGTTACAGCTCGACCAGTGGTTCAGCAGCCGAAGACACCGGGGATAGAGCAGTTCCAGAAGATGAGCCCTAGAGACTTCCTGGGGACAAAAGGGATACTATATGCTGATGAGTGGATCGAGCATGTAGAGGAGATCTTTCGCCTGGCCCGGATACCAGCAGACCTCCAGATTGAGGCAGCAGCTAGTCGGAGGCGAGATCTTGCTCGCACCTGGTATCAGTCAGACCCCAGGGTGGGGGTAGCTGGACAGACTTGGAAGAATTTTCTTCTGAGATAAATCGTATGGGCTAGGTCGCCTCAATTATGAGATTTTAGAATCCTCTAGGGTCATGCTAGCAGGCATAGTAAGGACATATAGTCGGATTATGGACGTATTTCTCGGGTGTGGAAATTTAAGGTTTTCGCTGCCAAGCGCGCGGCAATGCAAAAATTTTAAATACCATAATTCTAGAGGTATGTACCATAGTTGAGGACTCTGTGATTATCGTAGCCTTGCTCGCTGGCATGACAGAGATTCTGAGTATCATGGTTTTGGACAGACGCATATGATTATCTGACGGTATGTTTGAGACTGTGATTGTGGGGTGTTTGACCTAGAAGGACTGCTACCATTTTAATTTCGAGGCCGAAATTTTTCTAAGGTGGGTAGACTTGTAACACCAGTTTTCTAAAATAAGGGTAATTTTGAAATTTTATATTTTAATTTATTTAATTATGATATTTAATTAATAATATGATTTTTGGTAATTTTTAATCATTTTTAATCTATTTAAATCATGACTTATGATTTTGGTGTTTAACTAGTGTAACCTTGGAGACTGTTGACCTAGAGCCTAGCCATGTGATTAGGATATTTGATTAGTACATTTTAGCCTAGAGGGTATTTTGGTCATTTTAGGATTTATTTGAATTTATTATGATTTATGGGAATTTTTAGAATTTATTTTGGAATTATTTGAATGATAGTTGACTAGGTTGACTTTGACTAGCATTGGCCTTAGTAGACTAACCTAGAAGCTAACCCTAGTTGTGTTTGGACTTGGTTAGGTCATGTAACCCTAGTTAGACTAGAGTTAAACCATGTTTTAGTCTTTAAACTTAAGTTAGAATAGAGAGGCTTTTAGTTATAAGCCATGACTTATGGTTTTGAAACCATTAGTTAGCAACTTAGCCCATAAAGGCCCGAGCCCATCACTAAACCCTAACCCTAACCCACTATGGCCAGCCACATTGGGAATCCCACCTCTATTTATACTCTCTTCCATTTAGGTCTAGCCTCTTTTAGGAAAGATCACAAGTTGAAAAGAAATGTTAGTTCTAAACTTCCTAAAACCCTAGAAAATCCATTCTAATTCCTTTTTAATCCAAACAAATTGCATTAGATCCTAATTCTAGTGTTCTTGCTGTTCATGGAGTTTTGTTCCAGCTTTGGATCAATTTGGTGGAGGTTGCTAGCAAGGGGGTGGATCTAGAAGGAAGCTATTTCTTGGGAATTTCACCAATAGGTATTTTAACCCTAAACTCAGTAATTTTTAGATCTAATTGCATATTTAGGAAGCCCTAGGTGTCCCCTAGCTGTAGGACTTGATTTCGTATCAGAGTGGATTCATTTCGTATCCGTATCGTACACGTATCGTATTGATAGAATAGGTGTTTGTAGAAATGCCACATAGGAATTAATTTTCGTGTTTTTGAAATATGATTGCATAGATCTATAGATCTTCATGTGTGTATTAACTTTGGTGAAGGGTGTTTGGTGTTTCGTGTCGGTTTGTGTCGTGTTTCTGACCTTGGACATGTTGCATAAGCCACACGCCCGTGTCCTGCCTATCGGGGGCAAGAACACGAGACACAGGACACGTCGAGACCTAAAAATTTGTGTGGATTGAGGGGCATTGACTGACTTCCTGCTCCCAAAATTTGGGAGCAGATGGTTGACCATGCGCAGAGCAATCGCGCCCGCACTGGCCGCGCGGTATCGCGCGCAGGCGACTGAACACGTGCACAGACATGCACGAACACGTGTCCGTGTTCTCTATAGATATGTCGTAGACACGTATCAGGCTAACCCACGTGTAACCCTACCCTAGGCGACCACCTGGGTGTCTGCACGTGACACGAAGTATCATGTGTCGTGTCCTACACTCGAGTGCATGCGTGCACGACACTGTACAACACTGGGTGCACCCCACGTGTTTGCAACGTGTTGGACACGTCTGTGTCATAGTTTTTGGACACGAAACGACTCACAGGACACGTGTACATATGCGACACTATTTACCAACCTTTTATTTGTAATTTTGATGATTATTTTGGGTTCGAACGATCGAATCCCCTATGGGACTGATACGCACTGATACGTGTGGGAAAATTGAATTTGCTGAGTTTTGATCTGCTGTTACCTGTTTATTTGATGATTAAATGTTTAGACAAGTTCACCAACATATGTATTAGGTTAATGAAATGCTGGTTTAAGATTGGTGTTCGAGAATTTAGGTTCGAATGAGGTTTTCCCCATTTTTTTAATACAAGTGCTGATTTCAATTTATGGGATTCAATATTATCTAAAAACTGGTTAGTTAGATGTTTCATGTATGTACACATGTAATAGTTTATTTACCAACCTTTTGTTGCAATGTATTAGATTTTTATTGTGTTTTCGAGTTCGATTTGGGTTTTGTTTCGATCCTCTGATACATGTTTCCAGTTGGAAATTTCTGAACTGATCCCCTGTGTTTTTAAAAAAAAATTTAAATGTGGTGTTTAAATTAACATGTCGATTCTCACAATGTTTGTTAAACTTCTGCAATGTTGAGTCTCGGGTTGAGTTGGGAATTTGGTTCTCGATATTGGGTTGGTATACTGTTAAACTGTAGAACCTGAGGCATTCTCTTTTATGTTTCAAAACCTATAAAACTGAGATTAATTGTTATTAGTTGATTTTCAATCAACAAATGTGACTTGAGTTCACATATGAAATTTCTGGGATTTCAAACTGTCATTTCATTGTAATCTGAGAATCACAGGGTACCACTCACACTCTAGTCTATTGCAAACACACACACATTGGTTGTTACACTGTTTTATGTTCATATACTATTCTGAGAATTTCTACATTGATTCCTATGTATATGCACTGTTTTAACCCTCACCACACTCTCACATTTCTATCACCTACACAAACACACACACACAGTCACGCATAATCCTAACACATATCCACACTGTCACTTGGACCTTGTTAACTGTCATTTAACCCTCTGAATCAGTCCCATATAACAGTCTAAGACCTGTCATTTACCCCTATTTGCTGACCCTAATGTAGCAAATATATGTTGTTATGTAACAGTCCATTTGGCTCCCATAACATGTTGATTACACCCCTTAACCACCACACTAACCCCCTACAAAAATAGTCCATGTATCAGTCCTAAACCTGTCCTTAGAGCCTTGTAGCAGTTCCATATTTCACCCCTACATTCATCCCAAACTCAGCTCAAAATCAGTCCCCATTGGACTGTCATACCAGTCCCTGTTCAGCCAGTGTATGGCAGTCCCCATTCCTATCTATGGCTATCCATGAAACCCCCATTGACAGCCCCTTGTACAGCCTACAAACCAGTCCCCAATCATCCCAAGACAGTCCACATACTACCCCAAGGACAGCCCTTACATAGCAGTCCTTAACCATGCCATAGCTGCCATATCAGTCATAATTTGTCCACTACAATCAGCCATTAAACAAACCCCAAATCAGTCCCTACAATGAGCTTGTGTGTGTGTGGTTGTAAACCATTTGAGTGAGAGCCTATATGCATATATGTGTATTCTATATAAGTTGTGCAGGCTATATTACATTAAATAGCCATATCGATATGTGTATTCCTATGTTAGAGAATATAATTATATCCATGTGTATTGTATATTAGATATATATGTGTCATATGTATGGATGTTTTGTAGGTTGTTTAGGCATGGTATTGCCTTGGCCTATGGCCTAGTCTCTTAGCCTATGGTTGTGTTTGCTTAGCTAGTGAGCCTAGATTTGACTTGTGTAGTCTTGTTAGACCTAGAATAGACTAGTTAGACTAGTATAGGCTAGTTTGGCCTAGTTTAGAATTGTTAGACCCAGTTGGACCATAGTTGACCTAGTTTGACTTCTAGGGTTGACCAGAGTTGACCAAGAATTGACTTTGGCCTAGATTGACCTAGACTCATGTAGAGTGCATAGTAGAACTTCATTTTACCATTTTAGACTTGTTGTGACTTGTACTGTTCTATAGGAGACAGACACCACACCTCGGACAGTATATTCTCTTCAGACAATCGGGAGATCAGGCGAGTACATTCTCTGACCGTTTCATACTTGTCTGTATTTATATTCTTGCTCTAGATTACTGTACTTGATGCTGACATGATTGTTATCACGGATTGGTACTATATGGATCTTCTTTTGAGATGTTATCCCTTTGTATTCACTAGATACATATTGTGATGTGCGTTTTACTTACGTATTGTATTTATTGAATACCTATATCCTTGTATACTCCTTGTGCATATTGTACTCTCAGTATCACATGAGTCCCAGGGATGGACCATTGTACACTATTGTATAACATTGTACAACTATTGTATAACATTGTACATCTATTGTATAATATTGTACATCTATTGTATAACATTGTACACTATTGTACAAGATAACGTAACTGGAGTGGATCCTTGTGTATTGATTGGGGAGGGAGAGTAGAATTGGTTATGTACTCAATTCCTATTGTACAATATTGTATAACTATTGTATATGTCAATTGTACACCCACGTACAATGGAGTTACCATTGCATTGTCCTAGACCGTTTACATAACCATATTGTACTCTAAATCACAGTTGGCTTACAGTTCTTACTTATCATATATAGATATTTTCTGTTATCAAATCTCTACTGTTTTTCATATACATTCTTCTTTCAGCGTTTCATGTACCTTACTCTATTGCATGCTTTATATTTTCTAACATGATATGAACTGCGTGAGATGTTTTGTGCTCGCTCATGTCCTGACTGGACCTGTTGAAAATATTACAGAGGATGAGGATGAGGCCTGCGTAGACACTTACTATGGGACAGGTGTAGATGACATGTGTGACCCAGATTTCCAGCCTGATCCACTAGCTTAGAGACTGAGGCTCCCTAGTCTAGGTTTTACTATTTCAGTCATTTTGAGATCTAGATTGTACATTTTCTTTCATATTCAGTAGTGAGACTTGTATTCTGGATATTTGCTGAGATGTTATTTTAGACACTTATACTCTCTGGTTGTGATGTATATTCTTTCATTCCAGTATTTATCTCTCTATCTTCCTATTTTATCATTCTGCCTTAGATATGATTGAGACTGTATAATGCTATGTCACCTCCATTCGGAGTGTATATACTGTACAGGTACCTTTATAGTGTTAGATGATTGACCTAGGACAGCGTTCTACCGCCGACACTGCGACGTAGGCTGGGCGCTGTTACGTTCTCGTACCCTCACAGTGGGTGCGGGTCGTGACAATTCATGTCCAATTCTTAAGTCGTGGACACTTAAGAATTTCCTAAGATGACGTGTGTTATGTACGAGTAATTCGTAAGTAATCACTTACGAACATCTCCGTACTAACATCACGTGATATACGGAACAATACTCACACTCGATTGTCTAGAGCCAAGATGCAATAGATTAACATTTAACAAGCTATATCCACGGTGTCAAGAAAGAACATGTACTCATATCTCGGGTCTAGAAATCAATAAGAAAATCAAGTTATGAGTGCGCTACTACGAGCCACTATCAAGAATCTGTACATAAAACCATACATGATCACGAACACAGGTCATGTATATATAGTGTACAATCATGTTCTAACTATACTAAAATACTAAAGCATGATAAAACACCATTTCAATCGAAAAAGATAGCAAAAACGGACGAAAAAAACACAAAAATGGACAAAAACAGACAAAAACAGCCTAACCGGATTATCCGGCGGATTACTGCTGATTTTCGGCAGATTTTTCGAAGTGTCACAGCAAGTTTTGCGGTACAAGTTTGGATTTTCCGACTGATTTCTGCGGATTTCTAACGGATTTTCCGAACTGTCACATAAAGTTAATTTTTGAAAACTCAAAACTTATTTCGGCCATAAAAACTTTGTTTTAAATAGAAATCTGGATTTTTAAAAGTCAAAATCGCTTGAAATTTAATTTCCTACAACATGAAAATATTAGTTTTCAAAAAATAAAGCATTTTATAGATCAATACCTCAAAATACTCAAAAATTACCTCTATAAACTCAGATCTACGTAATTCTACCGACCAAAACCAAAAGTGCTATATACTAAAGATGTTGACAATGTAGAGGAGCATATTATAGAACAGTAAAACTTTAAATTCTATAGAAAACAAAAATACAGCATGGTCATGTCACTTTTGAGCAAGATGTACTTGCCTAGGGTTAAGTTCCAAGCCTAATTTTCTACTCCACCACCAAAAATGGTTCCGAAACCACACTCTAGGCCTCAAGGCCAAGCCTTCCTAAACTTGAGGAAGAGGGAAGAGAGTGAAGAAGAAATAAAGAAAGAAAGAAAAGAGAGGAGAGAGAAACTCAATGGATATATATAGAAGGGGTGAATTAATCGTGACCGTTGGATCATGATCCATGTCAAAATCTAAATCAATCCTAACCGTTGAAAGAAAACTAATTATCCAACGGATAATAGGATACATCGACACCATTCACGAAAATATCTAAATACTATTATCAAAATATCTAAATACTATTCATGAAAACATCAGAAACACTATTTATGAAAATATCGGAAACATTATTCATGAAAATATCATAAATCAAAAATATCTAAAATATGAAAAATCTGTCCGGACGGTATGCCGTCGGTATACACCGGTACACCGTTGATAAGACTGTCAAAGAGAAAAACTATAATTTGGAAAGATTTTTAAAGTATTCTAAAAACCAAGAAAATACGAAATACAATACAAAATACGTATCCGTATATAAATTTCAATACTGTGAGACGAGTCTCACAAGTGCTCAGAAACAGGAACCATGTCTACTTGGAGCCATACCTATCGAGTCATTTCGCACGGTAGTTTGGCTACAGCTAACTCCTTTTGGGAAATGCTAGCCCGTATTTGGAGTCAATAGGCAGCTTAATTGACGGGGCGCGCACCTGGATATATTACAATACCGGATGCACAATGGCAATCTTCACTTCGCCCTTGAATAAGCATGAGACTCACATGTGCTATGTTGCCGCCAAGTTTTATGTTCAGATCAATACTTTTCATCTCCGGTATGATCATGAACAGAGCTTGATATTGGGGACTCTGTTTGGTCCCCTTTCTGCGACACGTGCTCAAAAGGCGCCGAAGGGCCGTAAGAAGGAGAGAGTTGCTCCAGCCGTGAAGCCAGCCGTAATACCATGGCCGGGAGCTATCCTTAGTGAGCCGGCAGTGCCTCCAAAGGAGGACACGAAAGATGATTATGCTCTTCATAATCCTCCTCAGAAGAGGAAAGCTTCAACTGAATTGGCCCAGAAGCCAACTTTAAAGAGAAAGAAGAAGACTGTTACCCTAAGGAGAGCCAATGAAGTGGGTGCTGGCTGACCTCCCTTGAGAAGGTCTTTCTGGCAAACTGGAATAAGTCGATCGGCATCGCGGGTCGTTACTGTTCGGAAGGTAGATCCCTTCCTAGACTCCATAGCCATTCTGGTCAAACCATTAGAAGCTTTCTCACCCTTGCGTTTGTCCTTTACACAGGATCCTGAAGTTGTACCTGAGGCAGGTGCCTCCTCGTTTGAGGAAGTGGACATGACAACAGTATCCCCTGCTCGTCCTCAACTGATGGATGAGGGCAGGACTTCTTCAGCTGTAAGGTTTGAGCAACGAGATGATCGGGGCGAAGGCCCAGACCATGACGGCAATCAAAAGATCAGTCCCTCCTATGACATTTTTTTGGGGGGATATGTCTACGATAGGAGCTATGATGAAGGACTTGGATGAAAATCAAGTCCAATCGGCTTATTCTCGTGTGGGTACGTTATCTTTGCGCCTCTCTTCGGATGAGATTTTTTTACTTCGATTTTGCGTGCTCCTCGTAAGGCTGACCACGATTGTATATTCCCTTGTAGACAAGGAAAAGGAGTCGCTCGTAAAGATAACCCCAGGCATTGGAGGAGAAACAAAGGTTGTCCCCGGCTCCTTTAAATTTGCTGGTACAGAGGGATCCGTTAGTGAGCCAGCATCGGCTGCAGAAGGAGAGGTTAAACAAGCTACTAAGGGGGCTATTGCTGAATCTGCTCCTGGTCCAGCTAGGACTGTGAAAGATTTTCGGTCTGATGCTGCTCAAGGCCTTTATATTATTCTTCTTGAACAGCCTGGGCCTACTCTCGGTTTCCCAAAAGCCAAGACCGATGACTTAGCCCAAGTTGGCACTGAGCATGCCAAAGGTACAAATTATAACTCGTTCGTACTCCTTTTTTTACTGATACATATATTGTTTTCTTGTCAGGTTTGGCTTCTTGTCAGACATTCCTTCCTAGATTGGAAGAAACTCATCAAGCGTCCTCCCCGACGACCTCTACTGAAGATGACGAAATGGCCCAGGAAGTCATCAAAGCTTTCTATTCTATTCTAAAAGTAAAGCTTCCTGGAGTTCTGAATTGGAACACCGCCTTTGGCACAGTGAAGACTGTTGCTAAATGCCAAGTGGCGGCCCATGAGAGTATTGTCGGCTATGAAGGGCGTTCTAATGCTCTAAGGAAGGTTTTGAATGATCTGGAGGGTCAGGTGGCCATATTTTGGTATGCCAAACAATGGAGCCCGATGTCGTTTTTTCGTACAGAAGATGAGGCTTCGATCATGGCTCTCGCGAAAGAGGAGGCCACTTTCCAAGTAAGGAAGGATGCCCTCATTCAAGAGATCAGTGAATTTGTTGATCAGTATGGGTAGTTCAACGCTGCAAGTGAAGCACGTGTTGCTTCAAAGAATATGCTGGTTGTACAGATTACTGAGAAATATAATCACATTATGCACATCCAAAACAAGACTGATCAACTGGAGGCTAGCTTGAGGATAACGACGTCTGAACATTAGGGCTATTTGGCTCAGGCTGCTACGACTGCCACAACTTTTGACCACTTAAAAGAACAGCTGGTGAAGTTGGAGGGAGAGCACATGAACCTGATCCCCTTCCAGGATAAAGCTGCTCATCAAGAAGAGGTGCGCCGCCGAGCTATAGCGATGTCCGAAGCCGAAATCACGGCTCTAAGGGATAATATCAATCGACTGTGTATCCCTTAGATTTTTTGTTTGTAACTGTTTCTCTTTTAGCCGTCAAGGCTCTTGTATCTTTTTTTCCTTCTTTTGATAGACGTTTTAAATAAAGAATCAGTTGGTTTTCAAAATTCATGAATAACTTTTTGTGAAATATTTGAGCGAGAGGTAATGTGGACGTAAGGATATTTCTTGTGGATATTCCGCTATGGAATTTGATGTGGACCTATTATCTGTTTTATATTCAGGGTTTATGAATAAAGATAATAAGTTGAAAGAAGCTTCTAATAGAGGTAATATAGACGTAATAACAGAGGATTTTCTATATCTAACCAGAGGTAATATGGACGTGGAAAGATATATAATATTAGGTAAGAGTGGATAATTCAGTGGTAATATGGACGAGATTATCCTTGATAAATGCTTTACTCAGAGGTTATATGGACGTGGCAAAATATTTCTTAATTATTCCACTGGGGAAATAATTATCAGAGAACAGTTCAGAGGTAATGGGAACGTGGCTTGTTTTCATCAAATCGAGTTTGGGCAGAGTCAAAAACGGAAATGATTTCACTGGGGAAATATTTTAGAGGACCTATTATCCAAGGCGTATTTAAGACTCTTAAAAACGGATAATAGTTAGATAATTTTTTGAATCACATGAACATTGAACTGTACATTTACATGACTGAATATATATGAACATTGTTTACAAAAGGTTACACATAATATTTCTTCAGGAACTTACCGTTGATAGGCATCATGAGCAAGTCACCATCAGGCTTGGTTAGTCGGTATGCACCGTTAGAATACACTGATTTTATAACAAAAGGAACTTCCCATTTAGGCTAGAATTTTCCTTTTGTCTTGTGCGTCATGACCATTAGTCTTCTTACTGCTAAGACTAGATCACCAACTTGGAAGATTCTTTTCTTCACCTATTTATTGAAGGCTCTAGAAAGGCGTGCTTGGTATAGCTCAATACGCTACTGAGCTAACAAGCATTTTTTGTCTAGTGCTTCGAGCTTCTGTAGTCGCAGATGATAGCTTTCTTGGCATTCAATTCACTGGCTAGGGCTAGTCGAAGAGAAAGAATCTGCATTTTTAGGGAAAGAACTGCTTCGTTCCCATAAACCAGAGAGAATGGCATATTGCCTGTTGGAGTCTGACCGTTGCACGATAGGCCTATAGACATTCTCCAAGCTTCTCATTCCAATCGCGCTTGTTGGAAGACACGAACTTCTTGAGAAGTTTAATGATGGTTTTATTGAAGGCTTCTGCTAATCCATTAGCCACTGGATTGTAGGCAGTAGAGGCTACATTCTGGATTCGATTCCTATCGTAGAACCAATAGAATGTATGGGTTGTGAATTATGGACCATTATCATGGATGATCCTGCGAGGTATGCTGAAGTGATAGATAACGTGATGTTTGATGAAACTGATCACGTTCGACGTCTTCACTTCTGTGAGCTGTATAGCTTTCGCCTATTTGGAGAAGTAATCGGTTATAGTTAGGATGAACCGATGTCCTCTTGAAGATGGTCCGCTGATTGGGCCTATGACCTCCATACCCCAGGCTTCAAAAGGCCAAGATGTTGCCGTCGGTGTAGAAACTCTGAAGGTTGATGAATAAAGTCGGTGTGGAACTGACAAGCCCTACACTTTTTTGTATATTCAACAGCATCTGCAATCATCGTGGGCTAATAATAACCCATTCGTCTCAGGCGATCTTGTAATTTGGGGCCTGGTGGATGTGCACCACAAACTCCGTCGTGAGCCTCACAGAGTGCATGTTTGGCTTCTGTGTCTGATAAACATCGTAACAGTAGCCCATCGTAAGAATGTCGGTACAGCATTTTGGTAGCTCTATCATAGTAAAATCTGAGGGATCGTATTTGGACAGATACTGCTTCTTTTGGGTCCTCAAGGAGGATTCAATAGACATCGTTGTCTATGAAAAAAAAGCTCAAGTATTTAATGTCAACGTTTTTTTTTCCGTTGTGTAACTGTGATGAGCATGCAAGGCATCTTTTATATAGAATAGTTCTCGACCAGACACTGTGATCGACTACTGAGTATTGGTAGGGACGGTCAAGGAAGCAACGAGACCGGCTAAAACATCTGCTTCTATATTCTGTAGTCGAGGCACGTGCTCGATAAAGAACCCAGCGAAAGTAGACGCCAACTCGATTGTCGCTTTATGATATAGGATGAGATCTTCGTGATGAACTTCATAATCCGCTCAGACCTGACTATCTATTAGCTTAGAAACGTCGTAAGCTTCTAGATAGTCAACTTCCAGTTGTTTTGCCAGTTGTAGGCTGATCAAATGGGCATTATATTCGGCCACGTTGTTGGTACAGGATTCCATGAGAGAATATACATGATGTATAACCAGATGGTCGGGTGACATAACCATGACGCCTACTCCGGCCACAATATTTCTTTTAGGTCCTGTTCTTGATGCACGGTCAAAAAACATTCGCCAAATGGAGATTTTTTCAGTTACGGTGTTAAACTCTACAACTTCATCGGGGATTTCATCCTAGAGTTTGGATGATTCTGGAACCGGATGAGCTACCAGGAAATCAGCTAGCGTCTGGCCTTTTACTGCCTTTTGAGGGACGAATAACATATCGTATGGAGTCAACAACATTGCCCACATAGCTAAACGGGAATTAAGAGAGCCCGGTTTAGTCATGAGTATTCTGAGAGGATTGACTTTAGATATGATGTGGATAGTCTGTCCATACACATAGTAGCGTGTCTTCTAGATAGCAAATACCAGTACAAGGCATGCTTTTTCCACAGGTGTCTATCTGTGCTCGGCACCCACCATTGTGCGACTGAGGTAGTAGATTGCCTGTTCATGGCCGCCTTCATTCTACTGAGCTAATAGTGCATAATGGAAATGGTCTAGAACACGGACATATAGTAAGAAAGGCTTCCCTATTATTGGAGCCACCAAAACTGGGGGACTTGTGAGATACTTCTTGATGTCTTCAAATGTGCGTTGACATTGTTCAGTCCAGACAAAAGATACGCCTTTCTTCATAAGCTGAGTAAACGGTTGAAACCTTCCAGAAAGGTTCAAAATGAATCATCTGATGTAGGCTAGCCTTCCTTGAAGTCCGCGTAGCTCTTTGAGATTTTTTAGGGGATGCGTATCGAGGATAACTTTCACTTTCTCCGGGTCAAGATGTATACCGTTTGAAGAGATAACAAAACCAACGAACTTGCTGCTAGAGACTCCCAAAAAAGACATGGTTGGATTCATCTTGAGTTGATGTAAACGCATTAGTTCGAACATCGTTCTCAAGCCTTGGAGGTGGTTTCCCTTGAGACTACTTTTAACTAAGATATCGTCTACGTAGCATTCCACTATTTTGCATAAATTATCGCAAAAAATTGTGTTCATATCTCGCTGGTATGTTGTCCCTGTATTTTTCAATCCGAAGGGCATCATCGTATAACAGTATACCCCCAACGGTATTCGAAATGATGTGTGCTTCTCATCATCGAAAAACATCTCGATCTGGTTGTAGATTGGGAACCCATCCATGAAGGACATCCGCTCGAAGCCGCAAGTATTATCGATCATTACGTTGGTGATCGGTAGAGGGAACTCATCTTTCGGGCATGCAGATTTCAAATCATGGTAATCGATACAGACTCGAACTTTATCGTTCTTTTTTATGACTGGAACAATGTTAGCGACCCAGTCACGGTGTTGTTCTTCATGAATGATTCTACTTACAATAAGCTTCTAGACTTTACTCTCGATGTCCTCCATGATATCTGGTCTAAATCGCCATTGCTGCTACTTCACTGGCTTAGCTTTTGACGAAATATTTAGGCGGTGCATAGCAACTTTAGGGTCTAAGCCTGGCATGTCTTTATAGCTCCATGCAAAGACATCAATGTATTCTCCAATAAGCTGTATAAGAGATTGTCGTTCATCGCCAGACAGACTTTTGCTGATGAAGATTGGTTTAAGAGATGATTCATCTCCTAAATTGACTTGGACGACTTCATTTTCACTAGGTGGTTCACGTTGTTCAAAACGTAACTCCCACCTAGTATCCATCTTTTGAGCCCATTATTTAAACTCGATCGATAGGACATCGTCTGCAATTTGGTCAACTGACACCCTATTGACGAACAAAGTTACTTTGAACATGTCTCCAATGCTGGAGTCTGAATCCCAAATGCAGGAATCAGAAGAATGAGAACAATAATCTGCTTCGTTGTCTGATCTTTCAAGAGTTGTTGGAGGAGTGACATAACCCAAACCAACACTGTTTTGTTGATAATAGTTATTGGGTTTGCTGGAAGGAGCAAAGTGATGTATTGGCAATCGTCGTCCTCGACCGTAGTTTAGCCCTTGGTCCCTTTTTATGTCATATCCCTTGTTCTGGATGATATTCTTGGCCTGCCAACTATATCGGAAAAGTTACATTTTTCCAGAGTTATAGTCAGCTTCGGTGTTGTGATTAGGCGAAGTAGAGTCCAGTACGAACTTTCTTTCACCAATTATTCGACCGAAGATGATTAGTTCTTCACCCTTCTTTCTAGCTGGAAAGATGAAGTAGTGGATATCTTCTGGCCAAACTTTTTCCCGCAGATGGGGCGTCATGACCGGCATACAGAGGTGTGGTCCTATGCCGTTCTCTATAGCGTATATCGTATCTACATATTGGTTTACAGATTGGTTGACATCGGGGTAATTCAAAGATAAACCTTTACATAAAAAATACACAAGTTCTTCTTCTGGGATAACATCATCCACTGAAGGTACATTATTCTGAGTATTGATATACTCATTGAGAGGATCATTATCTGGAAGAGGAGCCACAGTCTTGGCCGAGTTCACCACATAGGGTAACTCTTCAGGATTGGGAGGATGGACTTCAGCAGGTTCCACTCGAGGTGTCTTGCGGAGAGTGATGGTCAATAGTTTGACCTTATCAGGGTTCTTCTTTTTTTACCCAGATTATGAGAGGCTTTGGAGTACATTTTGGGGTAGTACGTCCTTTGACTCGGATAATCAGGGGGACCATCACTGGAGGATAAACTCACTTCAGCTTCATCGTCAGCTTCGTTGCCGTCATCCTTAGAGTGATGAGATTAGTAAAGTACCAAATCTCCATAGTAGGCTTCAATGCCCTTAAAAGGATTGACATCGGTAAACTCCGTTTTTACGATGCCATCGTTGTTGACGTACTTGAAGCACTGGTGAAAAGTGGAAGGAAAGGTCATGTTATCATGTATCCACGAACGTCCCAACAAGACGTTGTAGGATATATTAGCGTCGATTACATAGCAAGAAACCTCCGTTTGGAGATCACCAATCGGGCACTTGAGACGGATCTTGTCCAGTGGGTGGCTTCTCCCAGCATTGAAAGCCATGATAGTTGTATTGGTTACAGATAACTTGTGCACCTAGAATTTTGAGCAAACTTCTAGGAATGATGCTGAGGGAGGAACCTGGATCAATGTGCATCCGATCCACCTTAATCGCCCCAATATACCCTGTATAATATCATGACGATTATTTTTGAGTAGCATGTCCTTCTGTGAAAAGGTGATGTTGGGCACCACTTCCATAGTACTGTGGCAGTGAGGACAGGAGACAGGGTCTTCAGTAGGGGCTTTGACTTCAGCGAGATAAGAGTCGGCGTGTAGTAATGCCTCACTTAAGGCCTTTCGTATTTTTTTGGAGAGTCGCAATAGATCGAACAGAGACAACCTGGCAGGTGTATTGGCCAGCTGTGCCAGTATGTCAAAGTTGTAAGGCTGATCCATGCCTTCGGGAGTTGGCACCTTCAGAGAATTGTCAAATCTTGTCTCCTTCTGCTTGGCTTTATCGGTAGTTGAAGGCTTAGACGGACCGGCTTCTAAACTTGTGGGAGCAGTAGGAGCTTGAGAAGGTACTGCTTCTTCTTGTGCAGTGTCATAAGTTCGTAGGTAAGCCTTCCCAGATCGCATCTCCCCAGATAGAACTTCATAAATGGGACAAGACACCATATGACATGATTTATATTTCTTACCCCTCTTTACTTTGTGAGATACCACCCCCTACGTTATTTCTTGCACAAGGTCGGGATGGACCCACAAGATCTCATCATGTTCAGTCGTGAATGGCATCAAGGTT
The DNA here is from genome assembly GCA_029216955.1 of Iris pallida. NCBI lineage: Eukaryota > Viridiplantae > Streptophyta > Magnoliopsida > Asparagales > Iridaceae > Iris > Iris pallida. The sequence continues at coordinate 37,770,458 of JANAVB010031617.1, forward strand.
GAGTTGCGAGCTGGCTGCAGGTTGACGACTTCCATTATTGCCTTAGGGATCGGGACTACGTCGTCTGGGACTTCTGTTGGAAGAAAGTCACCAAATTAAAGAGAGATCATGTTAAAAGATACGACGTTGTCTTCAGCTTCGAGGTTGATCACTTGATTGTCGATAAGCTGTTGTATCTTCTTCTTTAGGATGCTGTAATCCTTGGTAGAGTGGTGCACGTACTGATGACAAAGACAGTACTTGGGATCGTTGAGTTGGTTTCCCTCCGCAGGACGTCGTGGTGGAGGCGATGTCAGTTTATTACCCTTCGTTAATGTGTGAAAAATGGTAATAACATCGTCTTCGTCAAAGGAGAAAGTCTTCTTAGGTTTGTCAGAGGCGCCCTGAGAATTGGAAGCTCCCTTGGACGTGTCGACCTTCAAGACTTCTTTCCTTTTACCCCCACGGACAGGGATAGTTTGAGGGTGCTTGCCTTTGTCTTTAGATTTGGGTGTTTTCAACCTCAGTAATTCTAGATTAGGGACGTCGCTTTCGGCAGCATCAGCGGCCCCAATGAAAGCGGGCCATGTATCGTACTAAATTGTTGCAAAAATTAGATAATGGATGTCGCAACAAAATAATATAGTGCTTCTAATTACTTTTCCATCACTTGGCAATTAAAAAGATTGATTATAATACAAGGGTATATTAAATCTTGTTGCAACAAACAGTGAAACACCTTATTTTTTGGAATAATTCATTTCATTAAAAGAGTTAACATACATTCACATTCTTTGCTAATAAAATAGTTGATACATTACATAAAGACAAGTTCTAAGACTTGTATCAAGTTTATATTCAACAAAATCTTAATAACAAAAATTTTATAATTTCATGTCTAACCAAAAGATGATTGTTCAGCTTCTGCTGTGATCGTAGAAGTTTTGTAGCTTCAGTAGCAATTTTATGTCCCAACCACCTATGGTAGAATCCTGTAATATTTTTTGCTGCAAAAGTCTTTCCTCGAACATGCAAGACAACCTACAATGAATTATATGATAAAACATAAAATTAGAAATAAGTTAAAAATTGATCTAATATTGTATAATATATAAACAACAGTATTCTGTATATTATTTTAAATTAGACAAGAGTACTGTATATAAGTGCATGAATAGGTGCAAAGAAGTGTATATATAAACAAGTGATAATTTGGCATTCATTATTTTTTCTAGTAATTGAAAATTGATTCTATGAACCTAATACAAAAATGTAGTAAATGGAAACATAAATAAGATCTTCTAATCTTATAGATATTGCATTCATTTCCAAAGTACCAAAATGAAACTAAGAGAACAAACTAAACAAATGTAATAAAAACTTACCATAGCTTAAGGTTGTGTGCCCCCAAAATGTGACATAAAAGTCTCAAACATTGTTCGCATATTGCCTTGCTCAACCATTAGTTCACCCATCTTATTCTGTACCACTCCAAATTCCTGTTTTGTACTCCCAAGCTCTTGTTTTGTAGCCTCTAGCTCTCGTGATAATTCTTCATCTTTTCCCTCAGCTTCTTCAGCTCTGCTTCTTGAGTCTTCCATGTCTGAATATCGTCTACTTTGACGCGATGATGGACAAACCTCACCATGTCCAACACCACGAACATATCCAGGCTTTGTCCCTAGCACTATATCATATATCTCATCTGGGGTGAGTATTTTGCCATTTGAAGTAGGTTGACATTTGAGCTCAATCACCTTCTCCTATATTTAAAAAGAAACATGCTATCGATATGATATGTTTTTCAAAAACACAAAGTATAAGTTAGGCTTATATTAAAGATACTTACATAATTAACTTGTGCAATATCGGATGTCCAGCCTTTGCTACTTCTGTGGGTTTCTCTGTATAATTCAATCCTATCCAAAGGAACTTCATTTTCTGTCACCCTATACCATTTCAATTAAAATGTTATTTTAACTAAAAATTACACATATAGATATTTTTAATAAGTAATAATATAAATGAACATATTTGCAACACATGCAAGCTCATAGCGCACTTGAACAAAGGACTTCCTCCCCGTGCAATGGTTCACTTTCAAGCACTTTCGATTATGGGTATTTTTTCGCTTTATTTCTGCAATTAAAAATGAAACACTAAATGTATACATAAAAGCTTAAGCGTGTAGAAGAGGAATTTAAGAAGATAAGACAAGTAATCTAAATTAGATTAACCTTAATTAACTCACCAAGAATGCTAGATCTTAAAGAGTTCACAACATATCTTCCAATCATCTTCTTCAATGTCATCAGGTGGATTTGATTTTGCTGCCTCAATAGATATTTTTTTAAATTCCTTATAATGTGCGTTGAGGTAACACCTATAACTCTGAAATCGTTGTTGTAAGTATTTTTTCGTCCCTTATCTGACATTCCACTGAGATATGTCCATGTCAAAAACATCATATATCATAGCACAAGAAAATATAGATAATTGATATAACAAGTATAATTTGTGAAGGCTTTGAGAAAGAGAATCTAGTGTGATCTCACTTACTAAAATACACCCATAAATGACTTCTTTGTCCTCGTTTGTTACTTTCTTCCATTTCTTAATTGTAACTGGTGCCAAACTTTGACATATAATTCCTAGCTCTGTAGCCCTGTTTGATGACCAATTTCCCACAGGCTTTAAACATCCCAGAGGGAATACGATCTTTGCCTTTTGTCCCTTTTCAAGAAGTTTTGCTAGTTCTAGCCCTCGAGCCTTACCGCGTCCTTTCTTGGATATATTTGATGAAGTAGAACCTGTAAAAAAATGAGAGAAAAAGGACGAAACGATATGCAAGTAACATAGATTAAGTTGAAAGTACACAGACTATTGTACTTAAAGAAACAAAAGCTAATTAATTACCATGTTCATTGTTATTTGAGCCTTGAGAGGATCACGATAATTGTGGAGGTTGATCGTGCTCGTGTCCCTGGTGCCATTTTAAATCAATCCTGCGACAATTAAATATTTTTTTCTAATATTAGAACACATCATGTAAGGAATGAATGAGGTTAGAACAAACCAAGTAAAACTTGAACATACCAATTAAAGGTGTGAGTTTTTAAGTTACAGACTCTTATCATATTTCCACAGTATATTTGTTTTGTATTTTTACATCTAAACCTGTGTAGAATTCAGCATTCTAAATAAAAGACTTTTTTCTTATCACATGCTAGGAGTTGGGTTTGGACAATATGTTTTTGGTTCTAGTATAATTCTTGATAATAACCAACTCACCCATTCCTTGTTCTATTTTTGTGTGTATGCGCACATGTACCTGCATTTGTTTTGTAATCGATGTCAAATGATTCAACAATGTAATAATGAATGATACTACCAATATTACAGTGTACTATAGGCAAAATGTAATCATGTAAATGTCCTCTAATCTCCAGTTTGTAAGATGTAACATGGAAATGAGTTATAATTCTAGCACATTCAATGATATTAATTTACATACCTAGGTTACTTAGATCAAAGGTTTGTAATCATTTCTTGTAAATGAATGCACCCTATATATTTGATCACAAGCAACACGGGCATAAATTTTCATATTTCAGCATAAAATCATTTATTTTGTTGTAGATGCCTTATGGATGCTTTTTTTGAAAAGCCAAATCTTTGAATATTACACCTGTAGGTTTGTGGTTGCTCCTATATCATAAATCCCTTAACTGGTCACAATTTTATGCAATATGTTTATCTTAGCCCCCATTTAGTTTTTATATAGCTTTTTCTACCATTCAACTCTCATGTCTTCCTTCTTTAGTCTTTTTTAGGGCGTTGCCTGCCGCAACGGTAAGGTTTGTTGCTTGCACATAGAGGATGCATGTTCGAGTCACAGCATCAGCCTCCATATATGTGGAGGCAAGGATGCGTACATCGTGACCCTCCCCAGATCATGTGTAAGGGGGGCCACGTCCTTTTTACTGGATATTGATTGTCCTTTAGTCCATGTTAAGATAACGACTATACAAGTTGTGTATCAGTCCAAGTTATTTTGTTTCACAAGTTACATTATTCACTAACATGTAAATTATGTAATCTCATGTTTATGACTTTTTATGGAATCAGAATGTTGGTTTTGAAACTGATTTCCACTCTTTATACTATGTGCTTTGGTTCAAATTCTAGTACTCGAGCCTTCATCTAGTACTAGTATTCAACATCAGTATCTTTAATTAGACACAATTTCATTAGAATGTAATATCTTCCTGGAATCTTTTAACATAGTTACTAGTGAGTGTATTATGTTGCTGGTGCCATTTTTCTTGAGTTATTTCAACGCTCGAACTATTGAGTTAACTATCTTGACTATATGATAATGGGTTGATCAGTTTTCAGAAGTGTAAAGAATAAACAATAAGCTGACTTAGTAAAATTTGAATACATTTAAGGAAGGGAGGGGAGGATTGCCTGCAAAGCCCTTTTTATGTCTGTTAAATGATTTGAATTCTTGTGTTGGCATCAGATAATTAAAGTTTTGAGCGAAAGCTTTTCCTGTACAGTGATGATGTTGAAGTGCACAACAGACACACTAGTGTGGCCAGGCTGTGCCTCCTTGGCACAGGCCTGTGGGTAGCCATGGACTGGGGCAGAGCTAATTGGCCTGCAATAGGTACCAAGCATGGTTGGTTTGGCTAGGCTAATGTGGCCTTGGCAGTAGCTACATGGCCTTGGCAGTAGCTAATTGGCCTTGGCAGTAGCTAATTGGCTAGGCTAGTGTGGCCATGGCCGTAGCTAATTGGCCTTTAAGGGGTGTTAGAAGTAGGGGGTAGCAGTAGCTACATGATCAAGTGTGTGGTTGACCTTGGGTGGCAGTGTATGGGCCATGTGCCTAGGTACAAACAAGGTAGAAAGGTTTTTATATCCAAAAAGTTGTTGAAGGATTTCCTTTTACCTGCATCTACTCTTACCTGCTTCTACTCTTACATACACAAGGTATAAAGACCCACCAGTTAATCTCATTTCTATATCATGATTTATTGGTTAAATGGCATGCCAACATCTCAGGTACAGACAAGGTAGAAAGGTTTTCACATCCAAAGAGTAGAAGGATTTCCTTCTACTCTTACACACACAAGTAGGTTCCACACTTCCACTACTGTGAAGATTTTCTTTTACCTGTATCTTAATGACTTGCCTTTACAAGTGTTTTAACAGTCAAAAATAGGAAATCTATTCTTGTATTTGATACTGGAAATATATAAAAGAAAAAGAAAAAGGATATACAAAATATGAAATCTATCCTTGTATTATCCTTGTATTTGATACGAAATCCATCCTTTTCCAGATCTTATGAGGACAGGAAGATATATAAAATAAAAAGGGCCTTCCATTGGAAATATAAATGCAAACATCCTAACACCCCCTCCCCGCGAACTTGCATTGGCATTCCCCTTATGACACTGGGACACTCCTTTGTTGACTATATTGCACACATATGAATATGTTAAGACACGTTAAGTATATGGAGAACTTTGCACTGATATGGCATAACCCTAATATATTTGGAGTGTCTACAGCATGTCTGATATGTATGCAACAGATATACATGTGATACCAACGAGAATATCAAACTGGAGAAAGAATATCAAACTGGAATCTTCCTTCGTGAATTGTATCTCCGTTTACCAATGGGATTGGTAAACAGACAAGTTTACCAACGGGAATATTTATAGCGATATACAGAGAAGTTTACCAACGGGAATATGTATAGAGAAGTTTACCAACGGGAATATGTATAGAGAAGTTTACCTCGTGAATACGTCTGATATATATGCATCAGATATACAGAGAAGTTTACCAACGGGAATATCAAACTTGAATCTTCCCTCATGAATATGTATGCAGCAGATATACACGTTAACTATATTCCCTTCATTGTCTATAGCATGTCTGATATGTATAGCGATTGGTGTTCTTCCTGAATTATATCTCTGTTTACCAACAGGAATCTTCTCTCGTGAACTTTAAGAATCTACACATTCAAAACATATTAAAGCTAAAACACAGATTAGGAATCCACATTGGAGAAAGAATGTCAAACTGGAGCTTTTGATATGTGCACAGCTTTTCAAGTATTTTTCCAAGTTTTTTTTCCTTTCATGATCAGACATAGCTTTCCAAGTTTTGATATGTTGATTACTGATACTCGAGTTAGTATCAAGCCATCTTTGTGCCCCCTTGTGCACTATCTAATCACCTCTTATAGGCTTCCCCTGTAGAGAAAATCGTAGAACAATTTGCTCTATTAAGTTGTGCGCAGAAGGATCCCCTTTATGTATACACCAGTATGTGATACTCGGCCAACTCGTCTCCTTACCATCTATGTCTGATACATGTCAATTTTTCTTAGGACAGGAATGTATACTGTTATGTCACCATGCACTCGCCATGTTTCCCCGCCTTTACTAGAGTTCTTCTTAAGAATTTAGTCAAACAACTAGCAATCTCCATCTAAAGTTAAGCTTTAAAAGTAAAATATTTTACCTTTTGGAGTTGGAGCCAAAGACCCGACTGTCCTCCCCCTCGACTTCTTCTTCATTTTTTTTGCGACAGGGTGGATTATATATACCTAATGGCCATACTAAGACTAGTACTAACAGTAAATATGATTATATTAATATAAAATAAAAATAAAAATTGGGTAAAGGGCTCATAAATCTACCTACGTGTTTCATACTATTTATGATCAAAAGCTTTCCAAGTTTCCAAGTTTTGATATATTTTGAAAGAAGTTTCCAAGTTTTGATGTATCAGATCATGATATGTTTTTGATATGATCAGACGCATGTCAAAACTAGTTTTTGAATTGTTGAGCAAGTTTTGAAAGAAGTTTCCAAGTTTCCAAGTTTTTTTTTCCTTTCATGATAAGACACTGTTGATATGTTTTGAATTGTATCATCAGTCTCTCATGCCAGTTTGCAATTAGAGCTAAAAAAAATGAAATTTTATAGACATAAATAAACTGATAAGCATATTATGATAAAAAAAATCATAAATGCAATAAGATTATAGTTTCAAAGCATAAACTAATTTCATCGATAGAAAGAACTACATATCATCTATATCAGTGTCATGATCACTATGCATTGGTTCTACTTCTCCCTTATCAGAGTAGTAGTCTTCAAAGGTATCATCTGCTTCAGAAAGTTCATCATCGTTAATGAAATCATCATCTTCTAGATGTAATTCATTTGGATGGAGGCTGGTCACGTCAATGGCATTTGAGACCACATCATTCCTTCCTAATGACAAATATAGCACCTCTTCTTCAACATTTACATTCGTATCATTCGGTAGATGTTGTTGATAAGCCTCACCATCACCTATCAATCTATCATCTTCTTCTCCCTCTTCTATAACTACCTCAGGAACATCATAAATGTTTCTTGGTTGAGTTTTTTTCACGACTTGCCAGCTACCTAACAATTTAGAATCACTAACATAAAAGACTTGTTCGGCTTGAGATGCTAGAACAAACAGATCATCCTTGTACCATTTACGGGATATATTAATGGAAGTGAAGTAACCATCTATTTGGATCCCTGTCTTTTTATTTCCTACATCAAACCAATCACACTTGAATATAAAAACTCGATTTCCCCCCAAGTAGCTCAACTCAATAATTTCTCTTAAAGTACCATAGAAGTCGATGTCTTTTCCTTGGTGATCTCCCTTTACAACCACACCACTATTTTGAGTTCTAAGATGTCTCGCCCGCTCCTTTGTATGAAACCTCATTCTATTAATGATACACCCTGTGTATCGTCTTACTCGCTGATCAGGACCGCAAGCTAAGGAATATAGTTGATCTGTAGCTTCAGGTGATTTTTGTGCACGTAATAGTTTTATCTATCCATAAAAATTAAGTAAATTAGTAAGAATAACCCATCAAAAATAAGTAAGAATGATAAGGGTTTATGTGTAAATTAAGCTAATTACCGATAAATAACACTTACGCGATTTTTAAACCATTTTGGAATGAGTTGGTCATGTTTTCCTGTACATTATGTGTGCCTTGTCTCTCAAGCTCGGCCATGTGTTCACTACATATATTTATAAAAAAATCAAATCATGATAATAATAAAATAAATTATTTGATGCCAGGAAGTAACGAGGATGAAATAACTCACTTTATATAATGCTCTACTTCATTGCAATTGTTCAAGACATACAATCGAGCCTTACTGTATTCTGTCATATCCATTTTCTCATAAACTTTTCTTGATCCTAAGGGACGCATATTTGCTGAGAAAACAGTTATGTTACTATGCTTATCTAGACCTCCGTCAAAATTTCTTTTTTCTCGATTAAATATAGTCTCAACACCCTGAAGGTACATTGAGCAAAATGTAAGACATTCACTATCAATGTAAGCTTCAACAATGGAACCTTCAGGGCATGCTTTATTACACACATATCTCTTAAGTGTGCATAAAAACCTGTTGACATAAATAAGCCTCTACATTAGTCACTGCATCATGTAAACTTGAAAAAAATATATGCATGTTCAAAAGAAAAAGTAATTTAATATAGTAAGTTAAAAATTACCTTTCTATTGGATACATCCAACGATAATGAACAGGCCCTCCAAGTTTTGCTTTATGTGGCAAGTGAATAGCTAGATGCACTATAATATCAAAAAATGCAGGTGGGAATATCTTTTCAAGCTTACAAAGTACTATGGCAATATCTTTCTCCAGTCGCTCTAGTACTTCTAACTTTAAAGTCTTGCAACACAACTCTTTAAAGGAAAACAACTCAATTAATGTATTGCATATATCTTTACACATATATCCACGTATTCCAATTGTAAGCAATCGTTGTAACAAAACATGACAATCATGACTCTTCATTCCTAAGAGTCTACAATCTTTAGTGTTCACACATCGAGATATGTTAGATGCATAGCCATCTGGAAATTTAACCAACTTCAACCATTCACAAAACTCCTTTTTTCTTCAACAGATATTGTATAGTATGCTGGTGGCATCACAAATGAATTACCATCCTGTATTATGTGTAATTCCTTCCGTATGCCCATTAGTTCTAAATCTAATCTAGCCTTTATAGTGTCCTTTGTTTTCCATCAATATTCATCAATGTTCCAACCACATTCTCACAAATATTCTTTTCTATATGCATTACATGAAGATTATGCTGCAACTTTAGAGTTTGCCAATATGGCAATTCAAAGAAGATACTTCTTTTTCTCCAATTCAGCTCATATATTTCACGCTTTCTCTTCTTGGTATTAGCTGGACCCTTCCCAAATTTTATATTATTTAACTGATTAATCTGATACAAGACATCAATCCCAGATAACTCCTTTGGTCATAACATCTGTTCCCTTTCGCCATAAATTGATCACTACTTCTCCAAGCATGATTTTTTGGCAAGAATCGTCGATGACCCATATAGCATAACTTCCTTCCGTGCTTTAGTGATATTGAATAAGTGTCTTTATTACAATTCGGACATGCTAGTTTGCCTTTTGTACTCCATCCAGACAAACTATCGTAAGCTGGGAAGTCATTAATAGTACAAAGTAGAGCTGCATGTAATTGGAAATTTGTTCCGGTCGAGGCATCAAAGTTTTAATACCATCTTCACATAACTCTTTCAACTCATCTATCAATGGTTGCAAATACACGTCAATATCGTTAACAGGGGACTTGGGCCCTGGAATAATCAAGGACATGAACAGATAAGGTTCTTTCATATACATCCACGGTGGCAAGTTGTATGGAATAATAATTACCAGCCACATACTATAAGAATTGCTCATGTTCCCAAATGGGTTGAAACCATCACTTGCCAAACCAAGTCTCATATTACGAGGATCAATTGCAAACAAGTGATGTGTCTTATTAAATTCGATCCAAGCTTCTGAATCTGCTGGATGCCTAAGTACACCATCCTCCTCAAGCCTCTTTTCTTTATGCCATCTCATATTTGTAGGCATCTTTTTTGACAGAAATAACCTTTGCAGTCTTGGTTTTAGGGGAAAATATCATACTTTTTGAGGTATTTTTTTGCGTCCACCTTCATTTAACATATATCTAGGCTCATGACAAACATGACACTCATCTTTATCTTTGTGCTCCTTCCAAAATATTACACAATCACACTTACAAGCATGTATGGCCACATAACCAAGGCCCAGGTCCCGCATTATACTTTTAGCCTCATAATATGACTTAGGTAATGTTTCTCCATCTGGAAGTGCATCTTTGTACAGCTCAAAGATCTGAATGAAGCCTTTGATACTTAGACGATTGATTACTTTTAAATGAAGCAATTTTATTAGGAAAGATAATTTTGAATACTTTGTACAGCCAGGATAAAGTTTACGTTCTGCGTCCCTTAATAAGCTTGAAAATATCTTTCATTTCTTCTCTGAAGATTGTTGATTAGGAAGAGTATTACTAGTTTCTGCTTGTTCCTGACTAAAAGCTACTTCATCCAAACTAGAATTCATAAATGTTCCGGCATGTAAGTCTTCAAAAAAATCTTGCATCTCATGAATATTATCCGATAGAGCCTCTTCTTCATGTGTGCCATCATCATCACTATCGTCATCAAGAATTGTCGTAGGTTCAAATTTTTCACCATGATGTACCCAATTGGGTAAGTTTTAGTCATTCCTTTATCAAACAAGTGAGTTTCCACCATATTTATATGCTGGAAATATACATTGTTGCAGTTACAACATGGACAATGAATCCTATTATTCTTTTGGGCAAACCTACTCGCTTGTTGTATAAAGTCTTTAACTCCTTGTATGTATTGCCGACAGGATTTATTTGTAAGCTTCACCCAACTTTTATCCATATTTGTGTTCCTAAATAAAAAAAAACAAAAGAATTGAAAGCTGATAACAAAACCAAAAATCTGAAAACACAAAGCAACATATAAGAGAAAAACAAATGAAAGATAAACTGCTTACAAGTACATATTTGTAATGGGCCCTTCCTTTGTCATGTACTGATAGATTGTTTATATAAATATAAATTAGGTGAAAACAATCTTGTAATTAGCTTTTTTTGTATATTTATGGAAAACTTAAATCTCACAAAGATTTAAAAGAACTATTTTTTAATACAAGACCCCTCCAATTAGGATATTAAACAATAAATTAAAGAGACCAGGAAGCTACAAAGTATATGTTACGTGAATAATAGATCATGTTACAATATCACAACTAAAAAGTATATAATACACAAAATAGGAATAAGTTAATCAAAACTGAAATAAAATTAATCAGATGTAATGCTGATCAGTCATGTTTGGTATCATGCTTTTGAATTTCAGCAATATGTTCTATAGGTAGCTCTCATAACAAAAAAATTAAATCGAGCAATTTAATTTAAAAAGATATGCACGTAATATTTAAACCTACTATATAACAGTTATATCATAAATGTGTTTGCACAAAGGACTACTACCCATATAATACTTTCAATCTGTGGATGCTAATTGTAAATAGAAAAAAAAAATTGAAGCAAAACTTTGTCTCTCTTACTTTTTATTTAGAAAAAATAACAACGACGTCAGTAATATATGCTGGAAGGATTTAGAAATGGTTAAATAAAATCAATCAGATGTAATGCTGATTTCTTCAGTCATGTTTGGTATCATGCTTTTGAATTTTAGTAATATGTTCTATAGGTAGCTCTCATAACAAAAAAATTAAATCGAGCAATTTAATTTAAAAAGTTATGCACGTAATATTTAAACCTACTATATAACATTTATATCATAAATGTGTTTGCACAAAGGACTACTACCCATATAATACTTTCAATCTGTGGATGCTAATTGTAAATAGAAAAAAAAATTGAAGCAAAACTTTGTCTCTCTTACTTTTTATTTGGAAAAAATAACAACGACGTCAGTAATATATGCTGGAAGGATTTAGAAATGGTTATTCATGAACAACTACTTCAAAATTAACCGAGATGATAAAAATGATTAAGAGAGTTGTAAATTGTCTTGAAATTTTTTGGAAACATGAACAATTACCTCGCCGCGTCCAAAAAATAGTGCCGTACAGTAAGCCTCGCTGCGACACTAACCTGCTGTCAGCCTTGCCAAGCCGCTGCATCGTCCTTTCGTCAACCGTATGCGCAACAACTTCTACCTTCAGCCTGGCAACAAAGGAGGAAGAAGGGAAGAGTGCTCAGAGAAGGGGAGAGAAGAGTGGAGCAAAGGGGGGCGCCACCACTTCATGTTGGCTTCGGCCTGGCCGAGAGAGAGAGAGAGAGAGGTGCGTAGAGGAGGAAAGAGAAAAGTGGAGCGGAGGGAGAGAGTTTTGGTAGAGAAGAATTTTATTAAGAGAGGGTACGAGAGATCCTTCTGTTGAGAGATTTTGGGGGAAAAAAGTGAGGGAACAAAAATTTTAGGGAGGGAATTCGCGGGTTTATTGGCTGGGAATCCTGGGATTAGAGGGAAGAACGGGTTTTACGGGTTTGTTGATAGAAAGTTTTGTGGGTAATTTTTTTTTCCAAACCAATTTTAGCGGATACTTTTGGGAAAGAAAATTAATTATGTTGCAAAAGGGACATTAATTTATTGTAATGATAAAAATTTTTTGTCAAAAAAAATAATTTTTGACATGATTAGGTTTTGTTGTAAATAATATTTTTTGTTGCAAATAAATTTACCACTATTTTTTTATAATGAGAATAGAGTAACCCCAACTATTTTGTGATGAAATATTTTGAACAACATACTTTTTGTTGCTTAAAAATTTCAAATCTAAGTTTTGCAACAAATATATAAATATTGTTGCAATTAAATAATTTTTGCAACGAAACAAATTTTATTGCAAAAAGAATTGTTTCAAAAAGTTATTTTTTTGTAGTTGGATCGTCCCTGGGTAAGTATAGAGTCTGCGTGTTGAAGTATGTCATGTGTTGACAAGGAGAAGTCATCTCGTCAAATGTGTTTAGCGTCAATGGCTTGTAGTTAGGAGGGCAAGTAGCATTCTCCTATTCAGGAGGATAGGGTTGAGATATCCCCATCTTCTGAAGCTCGTCTTTATGTGAGATAGTGTCGAGACGGGAAACAAGAAAATCAATTGCATTCTGTTGATTGAGCAGGTGTTGAGAAACGGCTGTTGTACGGTTATCAGGCATCATTGATGAAGGACCACCTCCAGCATTTGTAAGATTTGGAGGAGGCACAGCGGAATGATACTCCTTCTATAATGAAGGAGGGTTGTTGCTATGAGCCGGACTAACATGTGGCGAGATATTTTGTTAAGGTGGAGGAACAGCCCCAGCAGCATGGGCCGCCATGATACTGGAAAGCATATCGGTGAACTTGGCAAATGCTGTTTCAAGACCCTCTACCCGTTTGTTGGTCTGAGTACTGGCTTCTTCAAGTCTCCCTCCATCCACCATATATGTAGAAAATATGCGAGGACGAACAGAGAAAATAGTACAACTGGTGCTGATACTATCTTTGAGTTGAAAAGTCTCTCATCTTCAGGTAGGAGAGGTAGATAGTCACCGTCAGACTCGGAGAGATCATCGTCATCTGGAAGGCTACCCCCGGTGTGAAGGTCATCTGCTTCAGACTCTAAAGGAATACTACCTCCAGTTGAAGGATGATCACCTCCAGCTTAGGAGTCCTCATCATCTATACGGAATCCCATCCTCGACCTAGTACCCATATAGACTCCTTCAGATGTGACAGCCTGCTGGCTATCTGTTGGCAGACTCTTTTTTCTTCTGTTCGCAGAACTGAGAGAAAAAATTAGGTTCGTGGTCCACCTTCTTTGATTTGGGCTCCCGTAAGGAGGTCCCCATGAGGCCATGTTGGATGAAACACACAGCGGCTCTTCATCGTCAAAGCGATGCAGTCGTCAGAACACAAACTGCCTCTGTGGAACTCTTGTTGCTTTGGAGCAGCAACAGTTGATGACAATACTAGTGCGTGGATGTACGCCATGAATTATTGTATCTTTCATCGCTTTACGCTTATGATTTATCATGTCGTGTAAGTCAGCAGAAGGGAGTTTAGCCTTAAAACCTATGTCACATGCATCGTCGAGGTTTGCATGTGGGTTTGTAAGGAGAGTTGGCACATCCGGACTTAGTTCACGTGCAGGGGCAACCCCCACACCTAAGTTCTGTGATGACCTTGAAGACAGCCCCGTGCTATACGCATTGGGGCGCATAGGTCCTGGAATCTTCTTTCAGGCGCATGCTTCTTGGCAGCATGCCTAAGCTTCCTCGATGTGGGCACATAATATGGGTGAGTAGAGTTTGGGCGCATAGCCTTGGGCACATGACCCTGGATGCATAATCTGTCGAAGACAGAAGTCTTCTGGCCAGAGTTATGAGCCCACACCCCCTCTTGGGCGTATAGCTTTGGGCTTGGTGAAGCAGAGCTATTTTCTTCTACCTTCGCCTCCTTCGTTTGTGAGCCTCGCTGAGTTTGCCCAGAGTGTCGAACACTTCGATTCTTGGTATCGTAGTATTTTTCTTTGCCAAGTCTCGAGCATTGAACACTCTGTTGTTGGTTGCATAAGAGAGAAGTCACTGGGCTAGTAAAGCTCGGAACGATGTGAGCCTTCTTCATTTATGAAGCTTCTGTGGTAGAGCCATGCGCCCACAGAGGACTCTATGCGCCTATGTGACAGAGTCCTTCAATTACATATCTGCTATGACATTGGCAGGATATGCAACGCGAGCCTTCTGAAGCCAGGTCTTGCGAGACTTGTTTAGCTTCGCTGTTTTTGAGGGAGTAGAGCCGTCCCTCGAGAGCATCTCTTCGAATGCCTGCTGATCGAACTTCATGATCAACATCTTTCGAGTGCTCCCCATTTTGTCGGTATCGAATTGCGTCACTACCATCTCGTTAGAGAAAAAGGTGATCTCCAGCAGTGTCGCCATTTTTGTGGACACACACAAAAAAGCAGAAGAAATGCTATCTTTTCTTATTGGAGCAAGGCACCACAAATCGAGTACGCCTGAGAGATCCTGCGCTGAGGATCCCCGAGTACAAAAATAATTCTGGAGAATGGGACGATAGAGATCGAGCGACGGTTGCTTCTTTACTACGTTGACACTTCGATTACAAAAGTGGAAGAAAACCTATAAAAATTGCTAACTTTCGGCTCACTGGCAAGAAGTGCAGCAATTTGGCTCTTGAAAATGCTCCCCGTTCTGTGCTTTGAAGAGGTATGAGACCTCTTTTTATAGTAGTTTTCGTGCTGGAAAGATGTTATACGCCTACATGAGAAAACATATTGGTTTTTATGTGGGCGCATAGTCCTGCTTTGGGCGCATAGGGTGTAGGCGCATGCAGAATGCGTGATCGTGGGTTGATCGTGGTGTTGACGTAGCCGCATTCTTCGGTGCACGACTGCTCGTGGAGACTGACGTGGCCGTATGCTTCGATGCACGATTGATCGTAGCTTTGACCGAGTCGGGGGCTGTTCTGACTTGGGCGCATAGCCTGAAACAAGGCTATGCGCCCCCCTCTGGAGGAGCCTAGAGTGGGCGCATGGGCGCATAGCTCGCTCTGTTGACTTGGGCACATATGGCTTCACTGGTGACTTAGGCACATATGGGTTCTCTGGCTTGGGCACATGGTTGTCAAGTCTGCTAAAATTTTCAGGCTTCTACAATTATTTGCGGCCGAAAACAAAGGGTACCGAGTCTTCGACAATTAAAAAGACAATGATCATCGAAGAATCAATGAATGTTCGAGGAATTAAACCAATAGACGATCAACGACGATGATGATGAAGACATCAGTACACCTAGCAAGGCATCTACAGAACCTGGAACCGGAACCAGCTACCTTCAAAGTCTACCAAAAAGAATGAAATTCCTGACTAACCACACCAAGGACTTGATAATAGGTAAAACCACCTAGGGCGTAAGTACTCGTTCCTCTACCAAAGTTATAGGTTCTTGTGTTGTATTTATTTCATAGCTAGAACCTAAAACTATTGATGAATTATGTAGTGATAACTATTGGTTAGATGTCATGCAAGAGGAATTAAACTAATTTGAATGGAATCAAGTTTGGGAACTTGTTCCCAAGGCCATTGATCATCCGGTCATTAGCACCCACTAGGTATTACGAAATAAATTAAACGAGATTGGTTTAGTCACTCATGACAAGGCTCGATTCGTAGCTCAAGGATACAACTAAGATGTAGGTATTGACTACGATAAGACCTATGTCCCTGTTGTGAGATTAGAATCCATTCGTATGTTATGTGCATTTGCACATTTTCATAACTTCAAACTTTTTAAATGGATATAGAGAGTGCTTTTCTTAATAGTTTCATAAAAGAAAGTCTTATACGGTTTGAAATAAGCCCCTCGTGCTTGGTACGACTGTCTAAGTTATTTTCTATTTGATAATAGTTTTTTAAAAGGCAAAGTTGACACTATACTGTTTGTAAAGTCTTTATATGAAAATCTTCTTTTAATTCAAATTTATGTTAATGATACTATCTTAGGATTTATTGATGAATCTCTGTCAAGAATTCTCTAAGGGTATGCAGAATGAGTTTGAGATGAGCATGATGGGAGAATTTAAATTCTTCCTTGGACTACAAATTAAACAAACCAACAATGGGATTTTCATCAACCAAGCCAAATACACAAAAGATTTGCTAAAGAAGTTCGATCTGGAATCCATCTAACCCCTTGGCACTCCGATGTCAACTTCAACCAAGCTTGATGTAGATGAATAAGGCAAACACTACTACAAAATTGATAACAATGACACATTATAGATGACACTCATATCAAAATGTCATTAATAATACATTTAATGTTGACTCATTTAATAATCGTCATTAATAACTTTATCAATGACATTAAAAAAAGATAACATCATGATAATTACTCTAAGATGACGTTTAAAAAGATAACGTCACGAAAATTTATATGGATGTCATCTTTTGTGTATGAAAAAAAAAGATGCGAGACTAACAACGATACAATAATATTAGAAGTCATATTTAGTTTAAACAATGACAAAGACCAAGTGTGTGTCATAAAATATTGATTAAAAATGGCTTACTATTGGATTGAATCCAATGGCCATGGATTAATTTTCTTTACTTCCTTTTGTTCTAACACTTGGATCACCATCCACAGACCAATCTTTTGTGATGTATCTGCTACTGTACATAATACCTTTACCATTGGAGGGAAATGATTTAACTAGTGTTATTTTTTGCAAAAGATTTAACTAGTGTCGTTTATGCTTTTTTTCATTGACAATTGTTTCAAAACTATCATTTACTGTATATGCGACAAAATCTCCTCCGGACAATTCTTGGTAACTTTTATTTTAATTGTATGCCTCATTTATCCCCTCTCTCCCTTCCCTCTCCTCCCTCTAAAGTTCTCCTTCTAGAATCCCCCGACCATGGATCCGCCATCACTAGGAACCACCACTGTCATAGTTCCCTCTTCTTTCTTCCACATTACCGATACCATTCCCTAGATCTGAGCTAGTGTCGAAGTGCCTCAAACCACCCCAAACCGACTCGACATTTTTCCACAATGTTGCTCTCTCTTCCTCTATTATTATCCTCTTAGCAGCGCCATAGAGGCCGTATATATTTTATTATGTGCTCCTCCGTTCCCTCGTAAATCTTTCAATCGAGGCTGACAGCAGCTCTCAGTACGAGATTCGTCGCTCCTTTCGTCGAAGGAAGCATATACATTAACTTCGCCAGCCAGAGGATCCACCTCTCCTCGTTGCGATATGAAACCTTCCAAAAGTGTTGCTATCACCATGGTAATCTTGTCGACTTTATTTTTTGGTTATGGCGTGGGCAACCCCAAAGCCGATGTCGTGTCCATGTCAAACACAATACAAAGACTGAATTTGTCGTTGGCGTCAGCTACTTTAAGCAAATTTAAGGGGTTGGGATCAATAATAACATTTTAAAATTTTTGTCAAAGAGCAATAAGCCAACTTTTTCCATTATGTGAATTTCATTGATCTTCTAACTATTTATTCTGAAATTTAGTATGTTCTTAAATATTAGTATTTACTTTCATCTGCTAGTTTATGAGATAACAAGATGTTATAATATAATATGTTCATAAATATGTAGCTTAAAATATTTTCTTATGTTAAAAACTTTTGGTCCGTAAACAATTGCACAAGACAACATAGGATTTCAAAACATGGTGTCTGCGGGCACAACTCGGGCATGCCATTCCAAATCGGTGTAGTTTTTTGACAATTTTCCATATTGTAGACATGGCTTTAAATGTTAAATTTTGTTTCTATTTCTCGGTCTCATTAAAAGGAGTTTCTTCTGGTAGGACTAGGCTAAAATGAACACGAGTTGAAACTATAAAAGTGGTTGTGGTGATAATTAATATTATAGATGATATCACAGAGCTGAATGGAAGAAATACTTTGATATAGTCGACCCAAAATGCGGGATAAAGGTTGTGCTTGTAGTTATTGTTGTCGTTTATCTTTGTTTATGGAAGAATCATCGCACTAATGGACAAAGTAACTAAATATTACCAACTTACAGTAGTATTGTTTTTTCACAATTAAGCATGTCAAAGTTCATTTTATGCACACATTTGTAATTGCATATATGGGGCATGCTAGCAAGTATTAAAACAAATGTCAGCATGTATTAATATATGTATTTTGTTGTTAAAAATGCCATACACACAAAAATTTGGTAAGGAAGCTTCCCTACACAACATGGGTTCTAACATATAATAATGGAGTTTGCTATCTCGTGCTATCTTTGTCCTTTTTGCTGCAAAGTTATATTTTCTTTTGCTATATTGTTGTGGAGATGAAATCAAACCATCTCATGTTGGGCTTGAACAAGATGCACAACTTTTATGAGTATGGAAGAACATAAATTCTTTAAATGGGAAAAAAGGTCATAATGATAGCAACCAGTATATGTCTCCAATCAAGTATTTGAACATACATGAGTGTGAAAGCTTCTCTGTAAGCATTACAATTTCTCTTGATAGATTATGTGTATTTTTCATTCAATTCATTGTAACGGAGACTTTGTTGCTAATGCTTTCTGGTTAATGTGAACTGCTAAATGTAAATCGGTTTAAAACTCTGGCATTTGTCAAAGGGAGCATTCATGAGTATCATGTTATTTTCAACTTTTTTTGCAGATTGGAATATTTCTCATGCCTCCTACATCTGTAACACCTCATGATATCATCCGGGAATGACTGTGTCGAGCAAGCTATTGTATGATCTATGTTAATCGATGTTCATGGATATTTTGTTTAATCTAAATTACTTCTTGATCTCTTGAAATAAGCACCAAAAAGAAAAGAAAATAAAATAAAATAAGAATTTATTGGTTTCATTTGTATGTTCTTATCCTTCTTTCTCTATCTAGGAGTTGTTGTTGTGACAAGGGGTCTGAATCGAAAGGGAGCAGATCTCAAAATATTGGACCATTCATTGTTATTGTGGATGTTGTTGAATTAATTATACTCACCTCGTTCTACGTATGTATAATGATTTGTTATTTTTTTCTCCTTTTATTTTGTTATTGTTCCTGGTAATTTTATCCACATTATGGGAAATGCCCATGTCTACAGTACTCATTGGGAACATTCTTTTCAATTCATGCTGACAAAGAAGATGGAACACCACTCAATGGCAGCTCTCTACCACCTCTTTTTGCATCACCATGCACCTTAAGAACTGCTCTTACAATATATGATGATCCTTTTAGTCCTCATAAGAAGGTAAGTTCGATCTTTTCAGTTGTAACACTCAAATTTGTCCTTTCATCCTTTTCACAACTTCCTGACTTATCAAATAATTATACATTCTCTTAGGCTGCTCGTGCTTTGGTCCAAGTGAAGCAGAACGATCAAGGTTTTTAGCTTCACCTGCTAGAAAGGTTGATATCTTAAGATTACATATGACTAGATTTTAGATATTGGTCTTCTACTTTTTAGTTTATATTTAATTTTTTTATTATTTTATATTATCAAATGGTTAACATTCTTCTTGGCTTGTTACAAGTCAGAGGAGCCTCCTTGAGATTATTGCCGAATTTCCTTGAGTCAAGCCTCCACTAGTTATTTTCTTTTGCAGCTATAGCACCCGGCTTGCGGCCTAGATATTACTCTATATCATCATCACAAAGGTGAGCAAAAATTTAAGGATGTGCCATTATTTTGTTCTGTCTATGTTAGCTAGTATTCATTAATTACCATCTTGTTAGTCAATATTAGTTTCACATAATATGAAGGTGGTCTAATTGCAGGATGGCACCAAAAGAGTTCATGTCCCATGTGCTTTGGTCTATGGACCTACAACCACGTACGAGTGTTTGGCTACAGACTCTACGAACCAGTGGAAGGAAAGCTCTACAGAAGCAGGGACGTGGTGTTCATCGAGGATCAGATCATGACCAACACTCAGGATTCCGAGATGCCTTCTGAGGCTGAGGAATTGCCTGAGTTAGAGTCATTTCGCTTCGAGCAGTTTCCAGAGGATATCGCAGAGGATCCAGTTATGGGGGAGACAGTACATGGAGTAGCTCCTAACCTTGATCATCAGCCTGCTGATGGTGGTCAGGGTGTCCCTCAAAAGGATGAGTATGCCGGAGAGGCAGTTCCTGAAGGGGAGGAGGCTGTCGGTATACAGCCAGCACCAGTGGTTCCTTTGAGGATGAGTGACAGGGATCGTCGACCATCTATGAGATACTCACCAGATGAGTATGTGCTATTGAATGACGGGGGAGAGCCCGAAAGTGTTGCAGAGGCTATGGAAGACGAACACAGGCAGGAGTGGATGGAGGCCATACAGGAGGAGAAGAGTTCCTTGCACACTAATTCCACTTATGAGCTGGTACGGTTGCCAAAGGGCAAGAAGGCTTTGAAGAATCGATGGGTGTTTAGAGTGAAGCAGACGGATGATGCTACTCGCCCTCGATACAAAGCGAGGCTGGTAGTTAAAGGCTACGGTCAGCGGAAAGGCGTAGATTATGATGAGATCTTTTCGTCTGTCGTCAAACATTCGTCTAATCGGGTGGTGCTAGCATTAGCAGCCAGTCTCGACTTGGAGGTCGAGCAGATGGACGTGAAGACGGCATTCCTCCACGGTGATCTTGAGGAGGAGTTGTACATGGAGCAGCCAGAGGGATTCTGTGAGAAGGACAAGTCACATTTGGTCTGCCGGTTGAGAAAGAGCTTGTATGGTCTGAAGCAGGCTCCGAGGCAGTGGTATAGGAAGTTCGAGTCGTTTATGGGGGAGCATAGTTATGCACGGACGACGTCGGACCACTGTGTATTTGTGAGGTATTTTGCTGATGATGATTTCATCATTCTATTGCTCTATGTTGATGATATGCTATTAGTGGGTCGGAATGCCACTAGGATAGCGGAGCTAAAGCGCCAACTGGGCGCGGCCTTCTCTATGAAGGATTTGGGCGTAGCGAAGACTATTCTTGGGATGGAGATCAGCTGAGAGAGAGTCCAAGCTGCTACACTTGTCCCAAACGAAGTACATTCACCGGGTACTTCAGCGTTTCGGTATGGACGGGTCGAAGAAAGTGAGTTGCCCCCTTGCGGCTCACTTTAAGCTCACTGAGGAGCAGTGTCCATCTACCGAAGACGAAAAGGAAGATATAGAGCGGGTTCCATATGCCTCAGCTGTAGAAAGCCTTATGTATGCCATGGTGTGTACGAGGCCAGATATTGCTCATGCAGTTGGTACAGTTAGCAGGTATCTTTCAAATTCTGGAAGGGTACATTGGAGTGCGGTCAAGTGGATTCTACGATATCTTCAGGGCACTGCTAGTTGGAGACTTTCCTTTGGTGTTGACGAGCTGAAGCTTGTTGGGTATACCGACGGTGATATGGCTGGAGATGTAGACACGAGGCGATCGACTTCGGGCTACGTGATGATGTTTACGGGAGGAGCGGTGTTGTGGCAGTCGCGGTTGCAGAAGTGTGTTGCCTTGTCGACGATAGAGGCAGAGTATATTGCGGCGACAGAGGCTTGCAAGGAGTTGCTGTGGATGAAGAAGCTGCTGCAGGAAATGGGACTGAAGCAAGAGCAGTATACTTTGCTTTGCGACAGTCAGAGTGCTATTCACCTTGTGAAGAATCAGGCGTTTCATAGCCGGTCCAAACATATCGATACTCGGTATCATTGGATACGAGATGTGGTTGAGAAGAAGGATGCGGAGCTTGAAAAGGTTCATACAGATGACAACGGAGCTGATATGTTCACGAAGTTTCTAACAAGGGAAAAGTTTGAGTAGTACAGGCAGATCGTCGGGATGACGACATCCTCCCCATAGTTGTGAAGTGGGAGATTTGTTGGAGTGGGTGGGGTTCCCAACCTATATGGAGAGACCCCGGAGTGCGACGAGCGCCATCTGTGTGTCAGAGAAGCTCGGGGAGGTGACGAGGCCATTCGGAGATGAAGGAGAAACTCGCGAGCCATATTTTTACATTCTGGAACAGGGGAGGCAAAATTCTGCCCGAATTCTACCTCCATACAGAATTCTGCCCGAATTCTGATTTTGGTTCTAGAATGTTGCTGGTTGGTTCTGGTTGTCCGACACAGAGTTCTGGCCGAACTCTGTGTCGTCGGGGCTGAGCGAAAATTTGGGGTAATTCTTCACCATTGGATCTAATCAAACGGTCCAGGTTTGTTGCGGGATTATGGAGTTAAGTTGGGATTTCCAAACCCTAATCCAAGAGTAACACAATCGGAGAATATTGAAGAAAAGAGAGAGAAGGCGGCAAGAGTGCCATTGCAACTTCGGGAGAGAAGACGGAGGATTGAAGGTTATTTTTCGAAGGAGATCGCGTACGGGTAATCTCTACTCGTCGTTCTCGCTCTTCGTAGCCTTGTAATCATTGTTCTTACTTCTGAGTGTTGTGGGGATCCGATTTGGATCGGAAGGAGTTTGTAGAGGGTGTAATTCTTCTATTCCATTAGTGGAGGCTTCTCAGGGTTGGACTCCGATCGTCCCGTGGTTTTTCCCGCAAGGGTTTTCCACGTCAAAAATTCTCTGTGTCTGTGTGGATTGTTTTATGTGATTGTTTTTGGGTTCGTGCGTTGTATCGTTCGGTCCTCTCGTAGGTACTCTCCGATTTGGGGAAAGGTTTTCGCGCTTCTTTCCCAACAGAGTGGTATCAGAGCCAAGTTCTGGAATTCAGAAGGGTGTCAGGAGTTGACAGAAACCAGAGAGGAGAGATGGACGCGAAGCCGGTGCGCATGGTGAATCTTAATGGCACAAACTATCACTATTGGCAGAGCAAGATGAAAGATTTGCTGTTTGTCAAGAAGCTGCATCTACCCGTATTTGCATTCGAGAAGCCCAGTGATAAATCCAAAGAGGACTGGATATTCGAGCATATACAAGTGTGTGGGTACATACGGCAGTTTGTGGACGAGAACGTGTACAACCACGTTGCCAATATTGAGCACGCGAAGACGTTGTGGGATAAGCTGGAATCCTTGTATGCGAAGAAGACCGGGATAAACAAATTATTCCTGATCCGAACGATGATGGGTCTGCGATACAAAGATGGGGCGTCTATTTCGGACCACTTGAGTGAGTTCCAGGGCGTGGTTGACCAGCTATCTTCTATGGGAGTCAAGTTCGACGACGAAGTTCAGGGACTGTGGCTGCTCTATACTTTGCCAGACTCGTAGGAGACCGTACGAGTATCTATGATCACTTCTGCTCCAGAGGGCGTGGTCAGTCTGGAGTTTGCCAAGAGCGGGGTGTTGAATGAAGAGATGCGGAGACGTTCTCAGGGCACTTCATCCACATCCCACCACTCAGAGGCACTTATTTCAGAGAGCCACGGAAGGGGCAAAAGCAGGGGTCCAGGTGGTGGCAGAGACAAGAGCAGAGGAAAGTCCAAGGGTCGTTACGAGGACTCAAAGTGTTACCATTGTGGTAAGAAGGGCCTCATCAAGCGGAACTGTTTCGCTTAGAAGAGAGAGAAGAAGGACGACAAGGGGAAGCAAGAAGAGAACACTACAGAGGCGGCCTCGATGCAAGGAGGCGATGTGATCGTCGTAGTTGATGAGGTCATTACTAACCTCGCCTGCGATGACAATTCTTGGCTGGTGGACTCAGGGGCTTCAGCACATGTATCTCAGAACAGGGCACTGTTTACCACTTACACGACAGGTGACTGTGGCGTGTTGAAGATGGGCAACGGAGATGTGTCGAAGGCGGTTGCAGTTGGAGATGTGCATTTGAGAACGAAGATGGGTGCGGTTCTTGTTCTCAAAGATGTTCGTCATGTCCCTGATATCCGTTTCAACCAGGTGTCGGTTGGAAGGTTGAATGACGAGGGATTCTTCAGTCTCTTCGGGAACAGTCAGTAGAAGCTTTCCAGGGGTTCGATGGTGATTGCCAAAGGAAGCAAGAAGTCGGGTCTCTACTATATGGAGGGGAGCGCACAGGGGACACAGGAGGTGAACGCAGTCAGTGATGCGTCTACCGAGTTGTGGCACAGGTGGCTCGGCCATATCAGCGAGAAGGGAATGAGCTACTTGGTGAACAGGATTGTGATTCCGGGGCTCAAGTCTACAAAGTTGGACAAGTGCACGCACTATTTAGCTGGAAAGCAAAATAGGGTGTCTTTCCAAAGTCACCCAAGTTCGAGGAAGCTGGCGTTGCTCGAGTTGATTCACTCGGATGTCTACGGTCCTATGAAGGTAAAATCTCTTGGTGGTGCTTCTTACTTTGTAACCTTTATTGATGACTGTTCCAGGAAGGTTTGGGTCTATGCCTTAAAGACCAAGGATCAGGTGCTGCCTACTTTTAAGGAGTTTCAGGCCTCTGTTGAAAGGGAGACGGGCAAGAAGTTGTTGTGTGTTCGGTCCGACAATGGCGGCGAATACATCGGTCCCTTTGATGCGTATTGCAGAGAGCAAGGGATATGACACCAGAAGACTCCGCCAAAGACACCTCAGCTCAATGGTGTAGCGGAGCGCATGAACAGGACACTGATGGAGAGGGTGCGATGTTTGCTGTCAGAAGCAAACTTGCCGAGTAGTTATTGGGGTGAGGCTCTTCTCACAGCTGCTTATGTTATTAATTTGTCTCTTAGTGCTCCTTTGCAGGGTGATGTGCCTAACAAAGTATGGTACAGCAAAGAGCCGTCATACAATCACCTGCGAGTGTTTGGCTGTAAGGCCTTTGTGCACGTACCGAAGGACGAGAGGACCAAACTTGAGCCGAAGACGAGGCAATACGTCTTTGTCGACTACGGTCGGGATGAGTTTGGCTATAGACTCTACGACCCAGTGGAAGGAAAGCTCTACAGAAGCAGGGACGTGGTGTTCGTCGAGGATCAGACCATGACCAACACTCAGGATTTCGAGACGCCTTCAGAGGCTGAGGAATTGCCTAAGTTAGAGTCATTTCGCTTCGAGCAGTTTCCAGAGGACATCGCAGAGGATACAGTTATGGAAGAGCCAGTACATGGAGTAGCTCCCAACCTTGATCATCAGCCTGCTGATGGTGGTCAGGGTGTCCCTTAGGAGGATGAGCATGCCGGAGAGGCAGTTCCTGAAGGGGAGGAGGCTGTCGGTATACAGCCAGCACCAGTGGTTCCTTTGAGGAGGAGTGACAGAAATTGTCGACCATTTACGAGATACTCACCGGATGAGTATGTGCTATTGACTGACGGGGGAGAGCCCAAAAGTTTACAGAGGCTATGGAAGACGAACACAGGCAGGAGTGGATGGAGGCCATGTAGGAGGAGATGAGTTCCTTGCACACTAATTCCACTTATGAGCTGGTACGGTTGCCAAAGGGCAAGAAGGCTTTGAAGAATCGATGGGTGTTTAGAGTGAAGCAGACGGATGATGCTACTCGCCCTCGATACAAAGCGAGGCTGGTAGTTAAAGGTTACGGTCAGCGGAAAGGCGTGGATTATAATGAGATCTTTTCGCCTGTCGTCAAGCATTCGTCTATTCGGGTGGTGCTAGCATTAGCAGCCAGTCTCGACTTGGAGGTCGAGCAGATGGACGTGAAGACGGCATTCCTCTACGGTGATCTTGAGGAGGAGTTGTACATGGAGCAGCCAGAGGGATTCTGTGAGAAGGGCAAGTCATATTTGGTCTGCCGGTTGAAAAAGAGCTTGTATGGTCTGAAGCAGGCTCCGAGGCAGTGGTACAGGAAGTTTGAGTCATTTATGGGAGAGCATGGTTATGCACGGACGACGTCGGACTACTGTGTATTTGTGAGGTATTTTGCCGATGATGATTTTATCATTCTATTGCTTTATGTTGATGATATGCTATTAGTGGGTCGGAATGCCACTAGGATAGCGGAGCTGAAGCGCCAACTGGGTGCGGCCTACTCTATGAAGGATTTGGGCACAGCGAAGACTATTCTTGGGATAGAGATCAGCCGAAAGAGAGAGTCCAAGCTGCTATACTTGTCCCAAACGAAGTATATTCATCGGGTACTTCAGCGTTTCGGTATGGACGGGTCGAAGAAAGTGAGTTGCCCCCTTGCGGCTCACTTTAAGCTCACTGAGGAGCAGTGTCCATCTACCGAGGACGAAAAGGAAGATATGGAGCGGGTTCCATATGCCTCAGCTGTGGGAAGCATTATGTATGCCATGGTGTGTACGAGGCCAGATATTGTTCATGCAGTTGGTACAGTTAGCAGGTATCTTTCAAATCCTGGAAGGGTACATTGGAGTGCGGTCAAGTGGATTCTACGATATCTTCAGGGCACTGCTGGTTGGAGACTTTCCTTTGGTGGTGACGAGCCGAAGCTGGTTGGTTATACCGACGCTGATATGGCTGGAGATGTAGACACGAGGCGATCGACTTCGGGCTACGTAATGATGTTTGCGGGAGGAGCGGTATCGTGGCAGTCGCGGTTGCAGAAGTGTGTTGCCTTGTCGACGACAGAGGCAGAGTATATTGCGGCGACGGAGGCTTGTAAAGAGTTGCTGTGGATGAAGAAGCTGCTGCAGGAAATGGGACTGAAGCAAGAGCAGTATACTTTGCTTTGCGATAGTCAGAGTGCTATTCACCTTGTGAAGAATCAGACGTTTCATAGCCGGTCCAAACACATCGAGACTCGGTATCATTGGATACGGGATGTGGTTAAGAAGAAGGACGCGGAGCTTGAGAATGTTCATATAGATGACAACGGAGCTGATATGTTCACGAAGATTCTGCCAAGGGAAAAGTTTGAGTACTGCAGGTAGATCGTCGGGATGACGACATCCTCCCTATAGTTGTGAAGGGGAGATTTGTTGGAGTGGGTGGGGTTCCCAACCTATGTGGAGAAGACCCTGGAGTGCGATGCTCGCCATCTGTGTGTCAGAGAAACTCGGGGAGGTGACGAGGCCATTCGGAGACGAAGGAGAAACTCGGGAGCCATGTTTTTACATTCTGGAACAGGGAAGGCAGAATTCTGCCCGAATTCTGCCTCCATACAGAATTCTTCCCGAATTCTGCTTTTTGGTTCCAGAATATTGCTAGTAGGTTCTGGTTGCCCGATACAGAGTTCTGGCCGAACTCTGTGTCATCGGAGCTGAGCGGAAATTTAGGGTGATTCTTCACCATTGGATCTAATCAAACGGTCCATGTTTGTTGCGGGATTAGGGAGTTAAGTTGGGATTTCCAAACCCTAATCCAAGAGTAACACAATCGGAGAATATTGAAGAAAAGAGAGAGAAGGCGGCAAGAGTGCCATTGCAACTTCGGGAGAGAAGACGGAGGATTGAAGGTCATTTTTCGAAGGAGATCGCGTACGGGTAATCTCTACTCGTCGTTCTCGCTCCTCGTAGCCTTGTAATCATTGTTCTTACTTCTGAGTGTTGTGGGGATCCGATTTGGATCGGGAGGAGTTTGTAGATGGTATAATTCTTCTATTCCATTAGTGGAGGCTTCTCAGGGTTGGACTTCGATCGTCCCGTGGTTTTTTTCGCAAGGGTTTTCCACGTCAAAAATTCTCTGTGTCTGCGTGAATTGTTTTTGGGTTCGTGCATTGTATCGTTCGGTCCTCTTGCAGGTACTCTCCATTTTGGGGAAAGGTTTCCGTGCTTCTTTCCTAACATGTCGATGGTACACAAGTTCCTTGCAGCATACATATTAAGGGGAGAAGATATTCTACTTCAAGAGATTAAATTGAGCAAGCTCTTCGATCCCCAGAAGAAAGGCCAATGGTGGTTTAAATGGAGCAAGCTTTAAACACTACAACAGATATGGGATATGATAGCGTGCGCTGAATGCTGTAGAATGCATATTATAGCATATTCCGTCCGCTATATATGCCCCCGCTATAATAACCCCATGTACAAGAACGCTATAAAGTTATAGCTTTCACGAACGCTATTCATGGAATATAGCATTCATTGACGCTATAGACAATGTATAGCATTTTGAAACGCTATATGATAGTTATAGCAATTAGGAACGCTATAGAACTTTAATAGCATTAATGAACGCTATTAATGTATTGTAGCGTTCATGAACATGCTATAGACATGTTATAGCACTTACAAACGCTATATAGTTTACATAGCCTTTACGAACGCTATAGTTCATTAATAACATTTGTTAACGCTATAATGTGTTATGGCGTTCCTGAACGCTGTTTATTTTTAATTGCGTTCCTGTATGTTATTGTTTGTTAATAGCGTTTCGATATATATCTACTTTTTATAGCATTTCTTTCCTGCTATTATATGTGCAACAATAGCATGTCAGAATGCTATTGCAGAGTCAAAATTCTGTATTCGAAAATTTGCAGAATGTAGGACATCAGAATACTATTGCAGATAATGTCACAGTTACACAAAATACAGGTATTCAAAAATTTAAATGCGAATCAATCACAGAATGAATTCCGAACATAAGTAAATTCATTAATTTCACTATCTAATATATGTGGAACAACGAAGTAGTACCAAACATTCAAAATCCTTAATTTCTCCATGTAGAACAACGAAGTAGTAGCAAACATATGTCCAAAAATTAAACATTAACAGTGTAGTCAACTACATATATCCCAAAATGTTGACTATCTAACATTTATCTCCCTTCGAGCCTATCCACAACCAAAACTCCTCAGAAAGCATCCTCTTTCTTCATCCAACCTACACAAAAATAGGGGGTAAATCATTAGTGAAAGCATTAAAAAAATAGAGTATCATAGAGTATTATAGAGTATCAAATACTAAAACGAAGTTCACAGACCCTATATTGTGAAGCATTTAAAAAAACCAAAACCTAATAAAAACTACTAATTGTATACATGTTCTGCACAACCTTAAGAAAGAATACTAAAAACCTGCATATAACAAATTCAAGCACAATTGTGAAAGCATTAAAAAAATACTAGTTATTTTTAAACAAGCTTCTATACCAATAATAAAAACTAATGAAACATAGAGACCAATTAAACCATATAGAGTATTTCATAAGATTAAATATAGAGGAAAAAGACCTCTTAAACATAAATGCCCTCATAATGCCAAACCACACAGCAAAGCCTGCATACTAAGGGTTCTCTTGACATAACAACCTTTAATTAATGTAAGTTGAAGGTTATATTTGGATTGGCTTGTTTCTCTTTAATAAGACATTTAGCAGGAATCTGTAGGCAGTCGAGCTTCTTCTAAACAAAATTCCATGATAGACATATCTGTCCTCATAACTGATGTAAATTTTATGCAATGAGGCCATGTAAGATGCAATTTTGCTTACACCATATACAAAAACAGCAAGCAAACAAAACTAGCAAATGTATGCCTTTTTTAAACTGTAAAAAATAGATATGCAAAGTCATACTACTAACAAAAACCAAAGCTTAAAACCTTGGGGCAAGCTATTTGAGCCCTTTTCTTCCATTCAGCTCTGTTAAGGATCCTATCCTCTGTAACATTAACAAAAACCATATACTTTTTTCTTTACATCCTCATTTCAAGTTCATTTAGGCCTAACCTAGTTCAAGAAGCTCCTTTAACTAATATCTTGTTGCTCCTAAATGGTGCATCTATTGTTCTAAGTTGCACATTTCCAGCTCACTGGAGCCGAACTTCTCTCATATTATCCTCAATTATTGCCAACTCCAACTTCTCACAAATTCATTCATTTCTTAGCCTAACTTCAACCTTTGTACCTTTCTAATTTCAGCTACACTCATTTTCTTTTAATTGCCAAACACTCCAGTCCATAAAGCATGGCATGTTTATAATAGAACATTCTTTCCATTTCAAGCTACACTGCCATCACAAAACACTCCAGAAACACTCATTTAAGTCATCATGTTTTAATTCAATAAGCAATATCCTTTTTATATCTCCATTATAAGGAAATAATACTGAAGGAAACATATGTTGTAAGAGTAAAAGGAGTTCTGTAAGTAATCAAACTAGGTTACGCTTCACACATAAGAAATACACACCTCACAGTTATTAATCTTGATTCCAATTAGTGTTAACCTAAACTCTCTCTTTGAGCTACCAATAGAAGGCAGCCTTCAACCATTATCTTCCTTATCCTTACTCTCTTCCTATGTCACCACAGCACCACCAATCAACCACCCTCCCTGAACCCCATATAATCTCTCCCATTTCCTTTTTACTGTTAGGCATACTGGTTGTATGTCATAGTAACCTTCTTCATCTCATATATACTAATGGCTAGCCACTTAAGTTAGTATAATGTTCTTTGTTGTTGATGGAAATTGTACAGTAAATTCTTCCCTCCATAACCAGGATGAAAGAATCGAAGGTTCCTTCAAATCTTCAAAACAAATCCTCCAAAATTGTCTTGATGATATGTTCACACCCAAAGCTAATGCAGTATATAAGGTGTTGGACCCTTAATTCTGATAGAGTCAAAATACTTCTACATTCCCTGGGTCACAGGACACCTAAATCTCCACTCTATACCTACATATTTACTGGCTCATGACAACACTCATTCCCATATCCTCCTATATACACAGCTAAAAGGCATTCCCCCCCCAACACCCCCAACCCACACAGCCACACCCACCACCTCCACCTACAGTCACCCTTCAAATTCAAATAAATGATCCCAACCTCACATAACTATTTGTCATCAGTCTTTCCTGCAATAGAAAAATGTCAGACCTTCTACCAACAGTTGTCTCCCAAGGAACAAAGTGGCCAATTGATATACAAGAAGTTATATTTTGGTCTTCAGTTATATCAGAGCTTCTTTGCTACATGCGAAGAAAGTTTGTAAGTGATGGATTGGCTCTCATGACACTGCCAACAAAATATAACAGTCTCTCAATGTGAGACATTATTTTAATTCTTCTTTTTCGTGTACTAGATACATGGTTTAGGATTGCATGAAACTAAGAACTATTAGAACAAAGTACAATTGAAAATTAAAATAGTGTCCTACTAGAACACTTCCTCCAATGCATGGCCACCCTTAGCACCCCCCCAAAACACCCACCCACCTAGGGCTGTGCATAATTAAGTCAAACCGACCAAATCGAACCAAGCCAAACCAAATCGATTGGTTTTAAACCGAATCGATGGTTCAATTGGTTTGGTTCGGCTTTAATTTTTCCAAAACCGACCGATTCGGTTCGATTCATGGTTTGGTTATGCCAAAAATTGACTAAATCGAACCGAACCGAACCAAAGAGGAGTGCTTAAAGCTGGTTTAAGTATTTCCGATCTCTTCCCTTTCGTGTCCTTTCGGTCTCTTTTTTTCTTTCCGTTCGGTTTGGTAAAGCTTGTTGAAATCTATCATATCCTATCCGTTCAGTTTTGTTTCGAAAGTCCGGTGGATCAATCTATACTTTCAATAAGCGGTTGAAGCCTATAGAGAGCGAAGCGACAAAACTCCTTTTCTTGTTGCGGGAAGCGTACCATACCATGTATTGCTTTTCTATAAGCCGACTTTGCAGATCAGATCTCTTTCCGGTAGCAGTAGCAGGTTTGAGACCGAGTGAATCTAATTACTCCTGTGCACATGGAAAGGACTTTTGGTTGAATGTATATGATTTTTTTATATGTATAATTGGCATTTTTCTCAACCTGCAAAGTGCAAGTTGAATTGAAGCTGCTGAATTGTATTTACTGTTGCAAAGTACAAGTTGACTGAGGTTTCACAAAAAAAAGCATACAATCCATTTTTTTATGTGATCAAAACCGACCAAGTCGAACCAATCCAAACCGAACCAAGTCGGTCGGTTTCAAAACTGAACCGACCATTTGGTTGGTTTGGTTTGGTTTTGTTTATTTTCAAACCGATTAACTTCGATTCGACTTCGATTGGGACCAAATAGGTCGACCACCTACCGATGCACACCCCTACACCCACCCACATCATTTTAAGGATAGGCTGCTTCTATGACACGAACCCATGTTTTCCCACATGCAGGTGTAAAGTCTAAGGTCGCGCCAAGCGATACACCCACTCGCTAGTATACATTACAGATTAATTTCGTGAATTTCTAAAAACCTTTAGCATAAAAGTGTAGAAGAAAACAGTCCAATACCCGTTTTGAGGCTCCAAAAAGTAAACAGATAGGCCTTCAACCTTCCCAAACCAAACTTTTATTTCTGTTCCACCCCAGGCAAAGCTTTGGCGAAAATGGAAGTCCTTCACCTAAATCATAAGAAACAGGAAATTCCCTTT
The DNA here is from genome assembly GCA_029216955.1 of Iris pallida. Lineage (NCBI taxonomy): Eukaryota > Viridiplantae > Streptophyta > Magnoliopsida > Asparagales > Iridaceae > Iris > Iris pallida. Next base: position 37,803,143 of record JANAVB010031617.1, read on the forward strand.
CATGAAAATATGGAGCCAGGACTTAGAGAAGAGAAACTTATGCAAAGGATCTTAATGAAAATGAAAGCAATGATTTGTTTACTTCGAATCTATAGTTAACATCTCCAGTAACTCAGATAGAGAATCAAAGTAATGTGGAACAAGGATGTCAAAATCAGGAACCTAGAATCTTTATGAAGCATCGCTATAGATAGAAAACCCGATTCTTTGTAACTTTTCGTTTCACATAAATGAAATAAAACCTTTACTTTTTTGCTAATGATAATCACTTCATGTCCGTCATTCATAGAAAGCTTGAACAAGGCCCTGATATGTTATTGCCTATGAAATAAATGCTCCATGCCTATGTTGTTCTCACAAGGTTCTTACTAGGTGTTTTTTTAATCGGGTTCTCCATGTAACAATGTCTATTGCTCCTTCTCTGCAATAGCTTTCTAACTAGGAAGGCCTATCATAACCAATGATTCTTTATGTCATAGAATGTTTCTTTATACCTAAATTCCAGATGATACAATTGATTAAACATACACCCTAACTGAAGGCTCCATGAGAATTGTTGTTCCTTGATTTCCTAACTGAAGGCTCCCTACAGAACAAACCCCAAGTTTAGAAAAGAGATCAAAAGTCCTACTAGAATAGGAACCAAGGATATATGTATTACTAGAAAGAGGAACCGCATCCATTAGAAATTTCTTTTAAGTATTGGTAATTTATGTATAGAATTTTTGAGACCGGAATAATATTGTTTTATTCCAATGTTGGTACTTTGAATAATTATAAAATGAAAAAAAATTTGGTTGGTGTAATTTCAAAGCTTGATGTGAGTCATATATTGGTTGGTGTAAAGATGACACACAAAAGTCATTTTATTAAAATAATGATATATGTGTTGATTTGACATTTGTTTCTTACGATTTATCTTTTATAGATAAAGATGGCGAATAGAAGTCATCTTTTGTAAATAAAGATGTCGCATAAAAGTCATCTTTTATAAATAAAGATGATGTGTGTTGATCTTTCATTTTTATCTCAAAATAAAAGTCATCTTTTATAAATAAAGATGACAAATATAAGTCATCTTTTGTAAATAAAGACGATGTGTTGAGCTGTCATTGTTGTCTCACGATAAAAGTCATCTTTTGTCAATAAAGAAGACGCATATATGTCATCTTTTGTAAATAAAGATGACATATAAAAGTTATCTTTTATAAATATTGATGACATGGTTGTTATTGTTGTCTTACGATAAAATTCATCTTTCGTATAAAAAAAAAGATGACACGTAAGAGTTATCTTTTATAAATAAAGATGATGCATAAAAGTTATCTTTTATTAAGAAAGGTGACATGTGATGAGTTGTCATTTATTTCTCATGATAAAGATGACATTGACGTAGATGATGGTTGAACACATTTCATCAATTAGTATATTTAGCCGTCATTCTTAACAATTTTTGTAGTAGTGAAACATGTCGACATACGTAAGTATCGAGGTATGATTGGTAGTTTACGTTATCTAACTGCTAGTCGCCCAGATATAATGTTTAGTGTTTGGTTGTGTGCAAGATTTCAAGCTAAACCTAAGGAAACACACCTGTGCACAGTTAAGTGTATCTTCTGATACCTTAAAGGCACTTCTTCTGTTGGCTTATGATATCCCAAAACTACGTCCTTTGACCTAACCGGTTATTCGGATACAGATTTTCCTAGATGAAAAGTAGATAGAAAAAGTACTAGCGGCATACATGTCATTTCCTATGTAAGGCTCTAGTCTCTTGGTTTAGCAAAAAGCAGAATTATGTCGCATTATCAACTGTTGAGGCTGAGCATATCACCATAGGACAATATTGTGCACAAATTTTATGGATATAGCTAATCCTAGAAGACTTTGATTTACACTACACAAATATACCCATTTTCTGTGACAACACTAGCACTATCAACTTGACTAGAATCCTGTATGTCACTCTTGCACTAAACCATTGTGATTTGACATCACTTTCTTAGAGACCATTACGCAAATGGAGACATCAGTTTAGAATATGTAGACACAAAGAAATAATTGGCTAACATCATTACAAAAGCTTTAGTGGACGATCGATTCAATTATTTACGTCGAGAATTAGGAATTTTAGATGTCAATATTATTAATTAATTTTATCTTATTAATTATTTTTTAATATGCAAAAACTGTTTTCGATACAAGCCTACAAAGGGTCTGTCTGTTACCACGGCTACGGCTAAAGCGAAGCGGTATTAAAACTTCCCCCGGTAGACTTCCGTTACCTGGGACAATACCCCTACAGCTAATCTGAGACAGTCACTGCATAACAAAATTTAATTCGTAAAATAATTTTAATTATATTAATTGAAATTTAAAATTACTAATCTTGTAATTAAATAATTAAAAAGGAATAACAAATACAAAGTGATATTTCGGTTTCTGTGCAAAATTACCTCAACAGAGTTCTAGGCGAACTCGACCCGAATTTTGGTTTTTAAACAACAGCTGAATGACCCACTTGTATTTCTTCTTCATTCTCCTCCAAAAAGCAGCGCAGCAGTCGTAGAAACACCCTAAAACCCCATATTTTCAACTCTTGATTCTTCTCTACTCCTTTGGATTTTTTGCTTCAATATTTTGGATTCGGGTGTAGAATCTCCTCCTCTTCCACATAATCTAATCTGAGAAGGTATAATCTCTTGTATCTCTTTGTGTCTCAATTTTTCAATTTCATAGAAACTTTCTATTTTCTTTGAAAATCATGCCTAGAGTTAACAATCCTTTCAAGAGAAAGAAGACGGCTAGTGAGGGAGCCTCATCTTCTGATCTTATCCAAGGATCTCTCTTTTCGCCTGTACAAACGGACGATAGGGCGTTCAATGAGTTCTTCTTTGAAAATCTAGGACAATCCTTGCTATATGGTATACGGATTTTCCAATTCGCATTATTTGCCCCAGTGCACCGATAAAGTGGACAATCTTTCTATCTCACAAACATTATTTTGAAACTTTAGGATTGTATAATCTTGGTACACATTCATTTCCTATTGCCACCAATACAATTGCACTATATTACTGTAATTTTACTCTCACGGATGATGATTATTTTGTGCAAAGCTGTGTCGCTAGCATTGATATTTGATTTAATGATAACGATTTAACGACGATGCTACAAATTCCAAACGTAGGTGAGCCGCTTGTCGATATCACTGATTTTGAATTCCCCAATTACACCACTTTGAACAACTTTAAGAATCTACTTTGTGCTTCTGATCTCGTCGATCCCGGTAAATTCAAAGCCATAAACTTGAACTTATTTGTCTATGAGTTACATCGGATTATCTATTCCACTATACTATCCAAGTCCACCTCAAAAGACGATGTAACTAGTCTTGAATTGTCTGCTATCTATCACATTCATCATAGGATTCACTTTTTTGTCCCTAAGACTATTATCTGAATGATGGCTAGGTGTCGTAAGATGAACATGAATCTTTTCTACGCGATGATCCTTCCTATCATCTTTCAACATTTTGAGATTGACTTGTCCTCTTATGCTCGTGATTTTGAGCCTAAGTATTTGTATCTATCTCGTCGCAGTGCCTTTGTCCCTCATACTACTTCTACTGCACCACCTTCTCTACCTCAGACTTATCCTATGTCATTTGAGGCCTCCATCAGCATTTGGATGACATACGACGTGCTTAACTGGATGAGCACAACTCTTTGCGAGCGTTGATGACTGAGATATTGAAGGAACAAGAGTTCTGAGATGCCAGTCGGTTTCAGGCACTTGCAAACTCCTTTGTGGATCTACATATCGTTCAGACTGGACAGCATGCCAATTCTCTTCCACGAGATCCTACTATCTTTGTTTACCACTATGAGGATAAGGCAGTCCATCACTACTTCAGTCCCGGTAATACCTATGATTGGTACCGTTGTTCTGGTGCTACTCCACATCATCTCATGGAGCTGATACTTTTGGTGCTGGACTTTCCGGATATATGTGTTGTTGTTGATCGTGCTGACGATGATTCTATTTAGATGATGACTTGATCTAGATGCTATAGTATTTGTCTAAACGTTATCTTTTTAGACTCTGTTTATGTTTATGTGTTCTTAGAAATGTTCCTACATTCCAAGACAATATTATTTTCTTTTATGCACTTCTATGTATGATTGTTTGAGATGCTGAGTGTGTTGTTCCAAACTTTTTTAATCTTTATGCATTTTTATTTCAGTATTTATTATCCCTTTTGGTATGCACTTATGCTTAGCATTAACTCTAGCTACTGCTTCAAATCATAAACTGTCTATGAAATTTATTTGTTTTCATTATATTATCTCTGTGTTTCTTCAATATTTGTTTCTTATGCATGAATTACGGGGGAACTAATCTCTTTACAATTATTTTGCTAAGTAACAATAGGGGAGAAAGAATCTAACATATTTTTCAGGATAATATCTACCAAGAGGAGACAGTACCAAATAAAAAACTTTTTCATATTTTTGTTCAAATCATTACCAAGATGTTATATCGGTCAAGGTTTGTCAATTATAAAAATAGGGGAGATTGTTGGCTCATTGGTCATGGTCCAACCGGATTTTAATAATTGATCTAACCTTGTCTCGATATAAGGGCTACTTCGACGAACGATAGCCTATGCCAGCTACCGTACAAGACTTTAGAACTTAGAGTTGTATTTGTTATCGCGTTTATATTTCAAATTATCAATGTACTTTTGCATTTTATTGAGTCTAGGAATACAATATAAACTGCGTCGTACTGGCAAATAGGCAACCCAAGAAATATTTTCAAAATACCCTTTTTATTTTGAAAACAAGCCCACTCTTAAAGCCCAAACTACCTCCTAACTGATTGACCTTTCAAAAGCCCAAAATGCGAGCTGCCAACCAAATCAAACCAATTATGCACTAGCAGAATTTGACACGAATTCGCCCTAAATCTGGCCCTAGTTCGGCTATCTATATGTTGGATTTTAAACTCAGTCTTCCCGTAGTTACGGATGCAATGGCTATATGCCGAGATTCTCTAATAGAATTCTGTCAAAATTATGTCCAAATTATGCCCGAATTCTCCCTTTGGAAATCCTATAAATAGAGAAAAAAAATTTACCATTTTAACAACAATTTACTTTCATATATCTTCTCTCTAAAGCTTACTACGATCTTCCAAAGTCCCAATAAGCTTTCAATTTCAACTCCTAAGCCAGTTATAATCCTCTAGTCAATTTGCCAGTGTTGTACGATCTAGAAGATTGGAATGATTGTCATCAAGTGGCTTCATAAAAGTGAGACACTTCATAATTGAAGTTGGTCGGGTGCTTCAGATCAAAGCTTCATAGAAGTGAGACACTTTACAAGAACTTCGGATGAAAACTTGTGTTTTTCCATAGTGGATTTCAATCGAAAGATAGAGTTCTTTTGACTGGATTAGTCCTCAAAAGAGTGAGACTAGTATACATCATCGTATTTGAGTTTGCTCTTTCTACTTTACTTTTACTTACTAATATCTGTGATATATTCCTGTGATCTTACTGCTAATATTTTTTTAATAGCTAATATTTCGCTACTTATTTGATCCCACCCCTCTAGAGTATATCGCTTTACATTTCCTTACTAAAAAATGTACCACTCCTTCTTGTATTATCCAGTTGAATTTCTAGTAATTATCACTTCACACAGAGCAATGCTCTTTATCATGGTGCATTATGATGATTAATATATATGTTGAACATGCCGAAACTAATTCTTTAGTCCTAGTACAGTTTTTTTGGAAGTTTTTGGTTGGCAGTCAAGGTTGAAAACTTTTAATCCAATATGTTATTTTTTCTTAAAAGAATAAGGAAACAACTACAAAGAAGAAGAAAAACTCGACTACAGCTTAAATATCATTCCTAAGATTATAATTTCTATGAAATATTTTACCATTCAAAATATCATCATTATTATTGCATGGCTAGGAATATATAACTGAACCTTCAATTACCATAAGCATGTAAAAGATTTATTTTTTTGTTCATGACTAACCAATAACTTCGATATGTTAGTTTTTTAGCGTCACCATGACTGACGTCAAATTACGTGCTAATTTTTTGGTAACAAATTATGTGTTACTTCACATTTTTTGTTAAAAATTACGTGTGATATGCAATATTGACGTTGATCAAACTAAAAATAGTCTAAAATTGACAATGCACATAATAAAATTTTGGCTACACCTTCTAAAATACTATCAATAAGTACCATAGCATTTTCGAAGGCGAGCAAACTGTTCTTAATTTTGCCTAATGATGGTGTTAGCATTAACATGACATGAACAAATTACTTCAACATTTATTTTACTAACCATTCTTCGAACTATGTGTTATTTTTTTATTTACAAAGTAACGTGTTGCTTCTTTTTTGTTAAAAATTTGAATCAAGTGTTACTTTAACTTGCAATTTTTGATGTAGTGTTAATTTATTTGACAAGCACTACTAATAACAAAACATTTATAAATTGTTGTAATAACCCCCCTTCGATTTTCACATAACATTCTCTAGTTAATCTATTGCTAGTAATATAGCCTTTGAATTGGCAAACAAAATGTCCCTCTATTTGCATAGTGATGGTGATGGTTTTAGATCTCGGCTTTTCTAACGAATCCGACCCATCAAGATCATTAATGATATATTACTAAGCCAGATTCTGGCTCAAGCATATGGCAGACACTAACTAGTTTGGAGAGATCAAGGGTCGAGTCCGTTCGGATAAGACTCTATGCATAAACATGTGATATCTACTGAGACTGAACATATCGATGGAAATCGGTTTGGAGAAATCATTACACAAGTCCCTTCAGGGCCAGACCCCGTACATCCTATGAACCCTAGAACCAATAATGTTGATTAGTACGAAGAGATCAAGGATCAAGTTTATTCAAGTTCGGATCTGCTACACACGAGCATGGGCCCTCAATGTCATTTCGTTTGGGTAGATTAAGTATCAAGTTCCTTCTAGTACCCGAATGACAATGATTCATGTACGGGCCATCCCAATTAATTTGTTTGGAGAGATCAAAATGAAGTTCCTTTCGGTCCAGATCAGATTGATAAACATACATGAGAGAGAAACTTAATAAATACATAATATATCTAAGAAATCAGTAAGTTATAGTCCTTTATAAAATGAGATTACATTGGAAAATGAATTATGCATGACTTCTTTTATCTATTATTGTTGAAGTTAAGTTTCCAGCAAAGTATCACTTTCAATAATGCAATTTCTTTGTGATTTTATTGCCATTAGTAGCTTTTTGCCATAATAATAATAAAAATAGTTTATAGTGTTATGTTGATCGAAATACGTATTGAACATGCATAAAATGTAATGTTTTGACTTTGGAGAACAGTCAAGGAATAGTCATGTGTATACTCATGAAATTCTAAATCAAGGTCTACTCCCACTACAAAGATAAATAAGGTTTGATGGACATTTTTTTATCATATTCTTAAAATAACGATTGTACCATTTTATTTTATACTACGGGTTTGATTGATCATATGATTTAGAGCAACATCGCTCGACCTTTTGTTTCATTACCAGTGTGTGTTATTTTTGGTGCTGGTGTGATATATACATATGTCATGTCTAGTTTTTGGCTAAAAAATTTCAATTTAAAACACTTTTATTAATTTGCTAATTTCTTGTAGTTTGGTTTTAGGTTTGGACTATTCTCCAGTTTGTCTTAAATGAAAGATAAAAGCAAATCCAACCTAAAATAAACTAAGAAAGCAAATACAAAGAAGTTATTCTTAAAAGATATAGCTTACAATTTTATTATTATAATTCCAGCTTGTACGAAATATGTTATCGATGAAAATACAAATATTATTACTTGCTTGTTGTATATATAATAAAACATCAAATATCCAGATATACTAAACATAGTTTTTATTTTTGGCATGAATGGATCAGTCTAACTTGTTTATCATTCTACCATTTCAACTTACTGTTATTTTATTTTTTACAAAAATAGGTGGTAGCTTTTTTTATGATTAATATGACATGTTACTTTTGCATTCATTGTCCAAAAGGTTTATAAATAACAATAATGACCCTCCATTTGCGTATATATCCTTCTAAGCTACCATTTACATGTACTATTAATATTTTCAATGGCAACAAAAGTATTCTTATTTTTATGGTGATGGCTTTTGCAACGTCTCTAGGCGTTGCTAATGGGTCTCGACACATTAAAAATCTATTGTTGTAGAAGCACCAAGAGATCGACACTCTTCAATTGGAAGAGGTCGAACGTGAAGCCTATGGCGGTTTAGACCCAATACATCATCTTGTGGCACCCACCAAGCCGTAAGCACTCATCTATGCTAATTGATATGGAGAAATCAAGCGTGAATCTCCTGGGGGCTCAGACCCAATACACCATCGTGCAACTGCCACCATGCCTAATATACTCATAAATGCCAATGCATATGGAGACACCAAGCATGAAGTCCTTGGGGGCAAGACCCGATACACCCTCATGCATCACCTACCATGCCTAAAGCAGTCGTCAATGCTAATGGATTTTGAGGTATCAAGCATGAAGCCCCAGGGGGCCAAGATCCGATACACCATCCAGCATCACCCACCAAACTTGAAGCGTTCATCAATTCTAATGGATTTGGAGAGATCAGTCGAGAAGCCTTTTTTGGATTGGACCCAATATACTATCACGCGACACCCATCAAGCGTGAAGTACTAATCGATGCTTATGGATTTTAAAAATTCAAACATCTACTCCCTTCGAATTCGAAGTCGATACACAATGTCGCTATATATATATATATATATATATATATATATATATATATATATATATATATATATATTTATATATATATATATATATATATATATATATATATTATATATATATATATATATAAAATATATTTTATATATATATATGTATATAATATATATATATATATATATATATATATATATATATATATATAAAAATATATATATATATATATATATATATATATATATCCAGTCAACGATAATGAATTTGAAGAAATTAACTATGAAGTCCCTTCATGTCGAAACATAATAAATAAACCCGTACCCCCCACGAATTAGGCCAAAAGGTAGAGTCAATTGTATCGTTGGAATAATATTTATATATATATATTATTTGTAAGTTATGATATAAAAATAAGACTGTCATGGACAATGAAATGTACCACTTCTTATAGTATTATCCAGTTGAATTTCTAGTAAAATATCACTTCACACAGAGCAATACTCTTTATCATGATGTATTATGCTGATTAAAATATGTGTTAAACATGCCCAAACTATTTCTTTGAACCTAGTACAGTTTTTTTGTAACTTTTTGGTTGGAAGCAACGTTGAAAACTTTTAATCCAATATGTTGTTTTTTCTTAAAGCAATAAGGAAATCAACTATAAAGAAGAAGAAAACTCGACTGCAACTTAAATATCATTCCTACGATTTTATTCCCATGAAATATTTTACCAATCAAAATATCATAATTATTATTGCATGACTAGTAATATATAATTGAACCTTCAATTATTAAAAGTATTTACAAGATTTTTTTTCTTTGTTTATCACTAACAAATTGCTTCGATTTGTTTGTTTCTTAGCCTCACCATGAATAACGTCAAATTATGTGCTATTTTCTTGCTAACAAAATTACATGTTACTTCGCCTTTTTGGTAAAAAAAAATTACTTGTGATATGCAATTTTGACATCGATCAAACTAAAAATAGTCTAAATTTTAGCATTAACTTGACACGAATGAATTACTTTGACATTTATTATACTAACCATTCACCAAATTACGAGTTATTTTTTGGTTTCAAAGTAACATGTTACTTCTTTTTTGTTACAAAATTAAATTAAGTGTCACTTTAACATGCAATTTTTGACGTAGTGTTAATTTATTTGACATGGACTACTAATACAAAAACATTTATAAATCGTTGTAGTGAGCCCCTTCGATTTACACATAACATTCTCTAGTTAATCTATTGCTAGTAGTATAGCCTTTGAATTGGCAACCAAATTGTCCCTCTGTTTGCATGGTAATGGTGATAGTTTTAGATCTCAGCATTGCTAATGGATCCGACCCAACAAGATCAATAATGACATATTACTAAGCCAGATTATGGCTCACAAGCATATGGCAGACACTAATAGTTCGAAGAGATCAAGGGTCAATTTCGTTTGGACAAAAATTGATGCAAAAACATATGATATCCATTACGACTGAACATATCAATGGAAATCGGAATTAAGAAATCATTACATGTCCCTTTAGGGCCAGACTCCATACATCCTACTAACTCTGGAACCATTAATGTCGATCAGTACAAAGAGATCAAGGATCAAGTTTCTTTGGGCCCGAATCTGCTACAAACCGACCATTTGGCCATCAATGTCAATACATTAGAATAGATGAATTATCATGTTCCTTCTTGTACCCGAATGACAAAGATTCATGTGCCGTCCATCGCTGTATATTGGTTTGGAGAGATCAAACATGAACTTCCTTTTGGTCCAGATTAATAAACATACCGGAGAGATGTTGTAGTCCTGTATAAAATGAGATTACTTTGGAAAACGAATTATGCATGACTTTTTTTTTATCTTGGTACTCATAAAATTCTAAATCAGGGTCTCCTCCCACTACCAAGATAAAAAAGGTTTGATGAACATATTTTTTTATCATATTCTTAAAAATATCGATCGTACCATTTTATTTTATATTATGGGTTTGATTGAACATATGATTTACGGTAAAATAGATCGACCTTTTTCCCATTAATTTGCTAATTTCTTGTGGTTTGGTTTTAGCTTTGGACTATTCTCTGTTTTGTCTTAAATAAAAGAGAAAAGCACATCCAACCTAATAGAAACTAGAAAACCAAATAAAATGAAAGTATTTTTAAAAGATATTGCTTTGAATTTTATTATTATTATTTCAGCTTGTATGAAATATTTTATCGATCAAAATACCAATATAATTACTTGGTTGTTGTTTATATAACTAAACATCAAATATCAAGATATATTAAATATTTTTTTTTTGCTTGAGTGGATCAGTTTCACATGTTTATCTTTTTACCATGTCAACTTACAGTTACTTTTTTACGTTTAGTATGACGTGTTACTTTTGCATTAATTGGCCAAACGGCCTATAAATAACTATAACGACCCTCCATTTGCATATATAACCTTCTAATCTACCATTTACGTGTACTGTTAATATTTTCAATGGCAACAAAAGTGTTCTTCTTTTTATGGTGATGGCTTTTGCAACGTCTCTAGGCGTTGCTAATGGGTCTCGACACATTAAAAATCTATTGATAGAGAAGCACCAACAGATAGGTACTAATCAATTAGAAGAGGTCAAGCGTAAAGCCCCTGGCGGCCCAGACCCGATACATCATCTTGTGGCACCCTCTAAGCTTGAAGCTCTCATCGATGCTAATAAATATGGAGAAATCATGCGTGAATCCCCTGGAGGCCCGGACCCGATACACCATCGTGCAATAGCCACCATGCCTGAAGTACTCATAAATTCAAGTGGTTATGGAGACATCAAACATGAAGTCCTTGGTGAGCCATACCCGATACACCATCATGCATCACCTAGCAAACCAGAAGCACTGTCAATGCTAATGGATTTGGAGATATCAAGCATGAAGCCCCTGGGGGCCCATACCCGGTACACCATCTAACATCACCTACCAAACCTGAAGCGTTAATCGATGCTAACAGATTTGGAGAGATCAAGCGGGAAGCCTCTTTAGGATCAGACCCAGTACACTATCACGCGACACCCATCAAGCATGAAGTACTCCTCGAAGCTTATGGATTTTAAAGATTTAAACATCTAGTCCCTTCGAGTTCGAAGCCAATACACAATGTTGCAATATATATCCACTCAACGACAATGAATTTAAAGAAATTAACCATGAAGTCCCTTCATGTCTAAACCTAATAAATAATCCAGTGCCACCCACCAATTAGGCCAAAAGGTGGAGTCAATTGTATCGTTGGAACAACAAAAATTATATATATATATATATATATATATATATATATATATATATATATATATATATACACATATATATATATATATATATATATATATATATATTTTTATATTTTTATATATATATATATATATATATATATATATATATATATATATAATGTATAAAAAAATCAGTGCAAAAAATAAAAAAAATATATATATATATATAAAAACCAAAAAATTATATATATAGCAAATGACCTCTAGCCTAGTGGTTAAGAGAGATGCATGTGGCCCAATTGGTCGGGAGTTCGAGCCCCAGTGGAGGCGAGTTCACCACAATTACCCATTGCTTCAAATATATATATATATTTTTTATATATATATATATTTATATATATAAAAAATATATATATATATTTGAAGCAATGGGTATATATATATATATATATATATATATATATATATATATATATATATAAATATATATATATATATATATATATATATATATATTATTTGTAAGTTATGATATAAAATAAGATTGTCATGGACAATGAAATGTACCACTTCTTCTTGTATTATCCAGTTGAATTTCTTGTAAAATATCACTTCACACAGAGCAATGCTCTTTATCATGATGCATTATGCTGATTAAAACATGTGTTGAACATTCCCAAACTATTTCTTTCAGCCAATTACAAATTTTTTGAAACTTTTTGGTTGGGAGAAAGGATGAAAACTTTTTATCCAATATGTCGCTTTTTCTTAAAAGGATAAGGAAATCAATTATAAAGAAGAAGAAAAACTCGACTACAGCTTAAACATCATTCCTACGATTTCGATTTCCATGAAATAATTTACCAATCAAAATATCGTAATTATTATTGCATGGCTAAGAATATATAACTGAGCCTTTATTTATCAAAAGTATTTAAAATATTTTCTTTCTTTGTTCATAACTAACCAATCGCTTCCATAAGTTTATTTAGCGTCACAATGACAGACATCAAATTAGGTGCTTTTTTGTAACAAAATTACGTGTTACCTCACGTTTTTGGTTAAAAATTACATGTGATATGCAATTTTGACATCGATAAAACTAAAAATAGTCTAAATTTGACAATGCACATAATTAAATTTTGGCTACACCTTCTAAGATACTACTAGTAAGTATCAAAACATTTTCGAAGGCGAGCAAAGGGTTTTTAATTTTACAAGATGATGGTGTTACTACTAACTTGACACGAATGAATTACTTTTACATTTATTTTACTAACCATTCACCAAATTACGTGTTACTTTTTGGTTTCAAAGTAACATGTCACTTCTTTTTTGTTACAAAATTAAATCAAGTGTTACTTTAACATGAAATTTTTGACGTACTGTTAATTTATTTGACATGCACTACTATACTATTGCTAGTAGTATAGCCTTTGAATTTACAACCAAATTGTCCCTCTGTTTGCATGGTAATGGTGATTGTTTTAGATCTCAGCATTGCGAATGGATCCGACCCATCAAGATCATTAATAACATATTACTAAGCCAGATTATGCTCACAAGCATATGGTAGACAATAATAGTTTAGAGAGATCAAGGGTCGATTCCGTTTGGACAAAAATTGATGAATAAATATGTGATATCCATTGAGACTGAACATATCGATGGAAATCGGTATGGAGAAATCTTTAGACGCCCTTTCAGGGCCAAACCCCATACATCCTAGGAACTCTGGAACCATCAATGTCGATCAGTATGAAGAGATTAGGGATCAAGTTTCTTCGGGTGCGGATCTGCTACACAACGAGCATCGGGCTATCGGTAACAATTCATTCAGATAGATGAAGTATCACGTTCCTTCTAGTACCCGAATGACAAAGATTCATGTGTCGGACATCGTTGTCAACTAGTTTGGAGAGGTCAAGCATCAACTTCCTTTCGTTCCAGATTAATAAACATACCAGAGAGATGTTGTAGTCCGGTATAGAATGAGATTACATTGGAAAATGAATTATGCATGACTTCTTTTATCTATTATTTTTGAAGTTAAGTTTTTAGCAAAGTATCACTTTCAGTAGTGCAATTTCTTTGTGACTTTACTTCCATTAGTAGCTTTTTGCCATCGTAATAATAAAAAATAGTTTATAGTGTTATGTTGAACGAAATATGTATTGAACATTCATAAAAATCAATGGGTTGACTTTAGACAACAGTAAAGGAATAGTCACGTGTATACTCATAAAATTCTAAATGAAGGTCTCCTCCCACTACGAAGATAGATAAGAATTGATGAACATATTATTTTTTATCATATTATTAGAAATAACGATTATACCATTTTATTTTATAATATAGGTATGATTGAACATATCAATAGATCGACCTTTTTTTAATTATCGGTGTGTGTTATTTTTGGTGCTGGTGTGATACATACATAGGTCTTTCCTAGTATTTGGCTAAAATTTCTCAGTTGAAGAATACTTTTATTAATTTGCTAATTTTTGGTAGTTCGGTTTTAGGTTTTGACTATTCTCCATTTTGTCTTAAATGAAAGACAAAAGCAAATCCAACCTAAAAAAACTAGCAAATCAAATACAAAGAAACTATTGTTAAGAGATATAGCATTCAATTTTATTATTATAATTTCATCTTGTACGAAATATTTTATCGATCAAAATACCAATATTATTACTTGGTTGTTGTATATATAACTGAACATCAAATATGAAGATATACTAAATATAGTTTTTATTTTAGGCATGAATGGTTCAATTTGACATGTTTATCTTTTTACCTTGTCAACTTATTATTATTTTGTTTATTTACTAAAATAGGTGATAGTTTTTTTATGGTTAATATGACGTGTTAATTTTACATTCATTGGCGAAAAGGCCTATAAATAACTATAATGACCTTCCATTTGCATATATAACCTTCTAATCTACCATTTACATGTATTGTTAATATTTTCAATAGCAACAAAAGCGTTCTTCTTTTTTATGGTAATTGCTTTTGCAACGTCTCTAGGCGTTGCTAATGGATCTCAACACATTAAAAATCTATCGATAGAGAAGCACCAAGAGATCGACACTAATCAATTGGAAGAGGTTAAGCATGAAGCCCCTGGTGGTCCAGACCCGAAACATCATCTTATGGCACCCACCAAGAATGAAGCACTCGTCGATGCTAATAGATATGAAGAAATCAAGCGTGAATCCCCTGTAGGCCCGGACCCGATACACCATCGAGCAATAGCCACCATGCCTGAAGTACTCATAAATGCTAATGGATATGGAGACATCAAGCATGAATTCCCTGGGGGGCCAGACTCGATACACCATCATGCATCACCTACCAAGACTGAAGCACTCGTCAATGCTATTGGATTTGGAGATATCAAGCGTGAAACCCTTGGGGACCCAGACCCGATACACCATACAACAGCACCCACCAATCCTGAAGCATTCACCGATGCTAACGGATTTGGAGAGATCAAGCGGGAAGTATACTATCATGCGACACCCATCAAGCGTGAAGTACTCATCAAAGCTTATGGATTTTAAAAATTCAAACATCTAGTCCCTTCGAGTTCGAAGCCGATACACAATGTTACAATATATATATATATATATCCACTCCACGATAATAAATTTGAAGAAATTGGCCATGATAAATAATACAGTGCCACCCACCAATTCGGCCAAAAGGTGGAGTCAATTGTATCGTTGGAACAATATATATATATATATATATATATATATATATATATATATATATATATATATATATATATATATATATATATATATATATATATATATATATATTTTATATGTATATATATATATATATATTTTTTATATGTATATATATATATATATATATATATATATATATATATATATATATTGAAGCAATGGGTACTTGTGGCGAACTCGCCTCCACCGAGGCTCGAACTCCCGACCACTTGGGCCGCATGCATCTCTCTTAACAACTAGGCTAGAGGTCATTTGCATATATATATATATATATATATATATATATATATATATATATAATGCAAATGACTTATAGCCTACTTGTTAAGAGAGATTCCCGGTGGGAGCGTTCGCAATAATTACCTTCATTCAATATATATATATATATAATTATATTTATATATATATATATATATAATTATATTTATATATATATATATATATATATATATATATATATATATAAAATATATATATATATATATATATATATATATATATATAATTTGTAAGTTATGATATAAAATAAGATTGTCATGGACAAAGAAATGTACCGCTTCTTCTAGTATTATCCAATTGAATTTCTCGTAAAATTTCACTTCACACATAGCAATGATCTTTATCATGAAGCATTATGCTGATTAAAACATGTGCTGAACATTCCCAAACTATTTCTTTCAGCATACTACAGTTCTTTTGAAACTTTTTTTTTGGAGAAAGGTTGAAAACTTTTAATCCAATATGTTGTTTTTTTCTTACAAGAATAAGGAAATCAACTATAAAGAAGAGAAAAAACTTGACTACAGCTTAAATATCATTCCTACGATTTCGTTTTCCATGAAATATTTACCAATCAAAATATCATAATTATTATTGCATGGCAAGGAATATATAACAGAAGCTTCAATTATCAAAAGTATTTAAAAGGTTTTTTCCATTGTTCATCACTAACCAATCATTACAATATGTTTGTTTTTTAGCGTCACATGACTGATGTTGCTTTTTTGTAACAAAATTACGTGTTACTTCACGTTTTTGGCTAAAAATTACATGTGATATGCAATTTTAACATCGATCAAACTAAAAAATAGTCTAAATTTGACAATACACATAATTATATTTTGGTACACCATTTATGATACTACTAGTAAGTATCATAGCATTTTGGAAGGCGAGCAAAGTATTTATAATTTCGCCTGATGATGGTGTTAGCACTTTGACACAAATGAATTACTTTGACATTAATTTTACTAACCATTCACCAAATTACGTGTTATTTTTTGGTTTCAAAGTACACTACAAGAAAATTGATCATTTACGACGCGCAAAGCATGCCGTAAAAGATCTTTCACGGCATACATTTTTTTGCCATAAATGGCCATGCCGTAAATGACCGTATTATTTACAGCATGCATTCGAACGCTGTAAATGATCCGTTCCATCTTTTTTCCAAAGCACATTCGAACGCTGTAAATGAATATTTCTATATTTTTTTACAATGCGCATTTCCAACGCTGTAAATGACCATCTCCATCTTTTTTACAACGCGCATTCGAACGCTGTAAATGACCCATTCCATGTTTTTTATAATACGCATTCGAGTGCTGTAAATAACAGTTACGAATTAAAAATAAAATATTCAAAAAATTGGGGCCATATTGAGCCTAAAAATTAAATTTATTTTCTTAGACATCATTGATATGCCCGGCATTAGCCCTCGAAATTTTGGATTATCTATTTTTTTAACTACGACTATACGACCATCATTTCTGTGTGCACAACCTTTTTCAATTCAACTACTACTAAAAAAATGTACGCAATCATAAGTAGCCAACAAAGCTTTCCTATTATTTCTGGAATGTACAATATTTTTGCTTTGTGAAAGAATTAATATGACACACTGAATCATTACCATATATCGTGCTATTTTTGTGTCCCCAATTCATCGGTTACAAGAAACAAACAAACCTTACAAATCATTGCAACAAAAAATATAGTAGAAGTGGCAGCAAAAAAATACAATAGAAGCTTTAAATAGAAAAAAGATTCTGGCTCCTTTCTACCAACTTTGCGACCCTCTTCGAGCAACCAAAGTCAAAGGGGCTCTCGAACGCACCGCACCGCAACATCTTGATCTTCGGGAGCATCGCGACAATCATAATTGAAGACGGTGACGACGGTGATACCCTGGTGATCGACCCTCCGATAGACAGGGGCCCCCTCCCCCTAAAAAGTATATATATATATTTATATAGCTACCCACATGTCCATGTGAACCCCGCCATCAGCACCAGTAACTCAGTCAAACTCTCGTCGGCAGCTCGCACTTTCAAATCTCTGCACCACCAAAACAAAAGAGTACAATAGCCCTATTAATTAATTAATTAATTTACTAGGACAGGTAAAAGTGAAGTAGGGAAGTCGGGGTAGTGGATTTACTGGGAGACTAAGCTACCATTAGGTTTCTCCCTGATAATACAAACTATGGACTAAACGTGCAACAATTAAACCACAAGCATACGATAAAGCGGTCAATAGAACCTCACTTGATATTATATGATAAATTATATTTACAAGAGACCAATACACTTGTATGAAAAAAATGGGCAAGTATTGAGAACCAATAAGGGACTTTAGTCCCACATCGGAAGATGTATTATGAAGAGGGGTTGGACCCTCATAAGTAGTGGCAGTAGTCCATCAATAAAAATCATCAATTATTCATCTTCTACATGGTATCAGAGCTATAACCATCCCCCCTCTCCCCTCTCCCCAAAAAATATAAAAAAAAATTTCCTTTCCCCTCCTCCAGCTCCAGCAACGCCCCCAGGCTGACCCCCGGCTCCACAAGCCCCCCCCCCCCCCGTCCGGCTCCACCAGCCCCCCGGATCACCCCGCGCGTACCAGCTCCACCAGCCCCCGAATCCGCAAAAGGCCAACACGACGAAGAATCTGAAGTTTTGCTATTCGGATATTTATGTTTTTGAGATGCTATATGATCTGATGTTTGTTGCTTTGTTTTGATTGAGAAAGTGTAGTCTTTTGTTTTAAAAAAATGGTGTATTTCGAAGACAAACAAAAATCAAATGCTTTATTTGCACCCGCTCTGTTCATAGATTATACCGTCTGGAATGAACAAATGCTTTATTTGTTTTTCCTTCCCCGATCTTCACATCGGGATCTACACGAAGAATGATCGTATTTTCTCCTGTGTCCTGACGTGTTCACTTTACATGCGCGTGTAGAAGCATGGAAAAGAAGGAGATTTTCTATGCGGTTCGAAGTTAACATGGAGCCTCATGCGGCTCAAAAAAGTAACAGAGAGCCTTATACGGCTCTAAATCAATATAGAGGCTCATGCGGCTCAAAAAGGCTCAGAAAGCTTCATGCGAGCCAAAAGCAGAGGGAAGACTTATGCAGTTTGACATTAGCCTGAGCAACAAATGTCTCTTTATGAAGCAGGTCATAATTACTCTGACACAAAGAAGTGACAGCTCTGACAAAGATACAGCCCAGACATGAAGACGTGACATGCTCCTAAAAAGAGGAAAAAATCATAATGACATCCGGCACGATTCACGAACCAAAGGAGGCTCATGTGGCTCAGCCGTAAAACTCTTCATGCGGCTTGATCATGAAACAGCTCTCATGCGGCTCGGCTATGGGACGTCTCTCATACGGCTCAGTCATGGGACACTCTCCATACGGCTCGGTCATGAGACACTCTCCATGCGGCTCGGTCATGAGATACTCTCCATGCGGCTCGGTCATGAGATGTCTTTCATGTTGCTCGGTCATGGGATGCTCTTCATGCGGCTCAGTTGTGAGACGTCCTTCATGCGGCTCGGTCATGGGATACCCTTCATGCGGCTCAGTAATGCGACAGTCCCTCATGCGGCTGAGCCAGAGACGTCTCTCATGCGGCTCGTCTCAAAATAGCAGTTGAGACACGTGGCAAAAATTGACCATATCTTGACAGTTCAAATTTACTGCAACAAACAGATCATGATCAATCTCAACCAACCCCCAGCTGACCGAGTCTCGAGACGCAGTTACAAGGATATGGCCCAAAATTTGCCACATGGCTGTACATCCCATTCCTAATAAATTCCTATAAATAGCAAGGTGCTATTCCCTTGCAAACCCCCCGCACATATACAGAGAGCATTTTCTTTACCAGAGCCAAAGTTGCGTTCGATCGTCCAAGGAGTAAGGCAGAGTTGATAGCACTCTCCCGAGCCTCTACCGTCACCCCCAGAATAAAAAACAAAACAATTGTACTTAGATTACTTTTCCTAGGTTTTATTCCTAGGCACTCTTTTGTACAAGCGAGTTTGTAATTATGAGTCCAGTTCAGTCCTCCTATAAAATTTTTTTGTGCTACGACAATCAAAGGCAAACACGATGACGACTCTGCTGGGGACTAACTTCGCTACTGCTGATAAGTTGGTGACACAATCGGACACAGCCAAACTCAGCTCCACGTAACAAATGCTGGTTGTTCGCTTCGACCTGCAAGTATTTGAAGAGATGCTCTCCGAATGGAGCGCTAGCCCAATCCAGAAGCGAGCCGGCACAAAGAAGGCCCACAGGGCGTGGAGGCCCAAAACTGTTGTCCCTCCCCAAGCTCTAGAACAAGTTTTCTCTGCTGCTCAAGACGACGAGGAGGACTCACATGTGGCCCCACTTCAGGCCTTAGAGGACCCTGCTGTCCCCAAGTTCGGCAAAGGAAAATACTACAATGCTGGACTTGTGGGAGCAAATGGGAACTCTATGCGGTTCAAGAAGAAGCCGCATAAGGGTGGGAGCAGCAGGAAGAATGCATATGCGACCGCCAATCCCAGCCGCATGGGAAATACATATGCGGCCACCAATCTCACCCGCAGGGAGAAAGCTTATGCGGCCACCAATCCCAGCCGCATGGAGAATGCATATGCGGCCACCAATCTCAGCTGCCGGGAGAATGCTCATCCGGCCAGCAATCCCAGCCACAGGGAAATGGTCTATGCGGCATCCAATACCAGCCGCGAATCATACGCCTTATGCGGCTTGGGTTCAGTCTTCGACCGCCTCTCATGTGGGCCTGACCTCAGAAGCTCCAATGAGGATGTGCCAGACTCTATGCGGCACAGCATGGACTCTTCCTACTATGTACCCTCGGGTGCTAGAGCGAAGAAGTCTAGGACAGCATGGGCTCGTTGAGCTCAGACAGCTGTCCCTACTGCTGACCATCTGAGAATCATGTTAACTGTTACGCGGGCCTCTGATGGAAAGTTGTACAGAACCGCCCATGTCCAGCCCCCGGTGGCAAACAGACATAGTGGTTCTCAAAATTCTTCCAACACTGATCGATGGCAAGTACTTTTACGAGCCCCGTATCAGGGAGCAAACATGATGCCTACACACTCACGTCCACAAAGCGAGTACAAAGGTTGATCGAGATATCCTTGACTTGCGTGATGTGATCCTTCACAAGCGTAAGGAAAGAGAAGAAACCTTGGCATACAAAGAGTCCTTCTATGGACGTCACTGCACTCATGTTATTGTTAATTGCTGCTGCAATAAGACGGCAGTACAAGAGGATTGGCAGTCCGTCTTCAAACGACTGCAGCAACCAGGACCGGTCCTACAACCAAGCTCAGAGGACGAGGCGCTTCCTTCCGCCTCTTATAATTCTGTTTGGAAGGTCCCTACCGGCAAGGGAGGGAAAAAAATGAACATGTCCATCCCGACAATCTCAGCCAGCACGACCAAGAAACTCTCATCTAAGGGGTTGTCCACAGCCGTCACATGAGGGGTTTATCAAGGTACCCGCTCAAAGACGAAATCTTCAACACTTGGAGATTCGACATCTCCATCCCTGGGGTAGCTGGAGCTGGGGGTAGCACTCCTCCGAACATCCACAACAATCCAACATTTCAAGAAGATGAACCAAGAGAAACAATTCCCCTGACAGATACAACAGACTCAGACGTCCCTTAGGACGTCCACTGGTGCCAAGACGAGGCAAAATCCTATGCAAGGGGTAGCACTTTCTTTGAGTTTGAACCAGAGAAGAATATTCTTATATACCTCGACGACTTCTCTATACGAGGGTATGATTCGGAGGGCACGTCTTCTACAATTCCTTCCACTTCTCCTCATGTGAGGACGGTATTCATGACTAATAACGATCAAGACGGTCCCAGTGATTTCCAGCGCCTCGACACTCTTGAGGCCATACTCCAACCTTGGTTAAGTCTGTGGGCGAGATCAAGGCTGCCTTACCGGCTCTGCAAGCAAGGACACCTGGTCAAACAATCTTGGGTCCCACCGTCCATGCAAACTCAAACACGACCGCGCCGACCCCAGACAACAATGTGCTCGAAATATCGGCTCCCATTGCTGCAGAAGAAGCTAGGGAGGCGAGAAGAGAAGTTCAGGAGCTCCGTATAATATTTCTTGCCCGAGAATCCTCTCAGGACCACAGGACACGATAACCGTATCCTGCTGCATAGAGAGATGTTCCCTTCCCTCCATGATACAAATCTTTCAATATCAATCCATATGACGGGAACACCTCAGCGAGCCGGTACATGACCTACTTTGAAGTCACAACAGAATATTTGCCGTATGACGATGCTATCCTCACACGGTTATTCATCAGGATATTGGAAGGGGTCGCGTTCGATTGGTACCGTAACTTGCCAGATAACTGCATTCACTCCTTTGTCGGCTTTAAACATATGTTCCTGGAAAGGTTCTACGAGGTGGGATAAGACGTGACAATGTCCACCCTCATGGACGTTGTTCAAGGGGAGAAAGAACTGACAAGGAATTACATCGAGCAGTTTTGCCAAACCGTAATAAAATTGCCCTCTGGGAACCCGGACTCTTCTTTAATTGAGATTTACTAAAATAGGCTGCTCCCCACAATCAGCCTCTGGATGGGCGAAAGTCAATTTAAATATTGGAAGGCCTTCATTATCAGCGCCACTAGCGTAGAAATAAAGTTAAAGAAGGTTCGCCAACTGGGGTTACATATCTCGAATGGAGAGGACAAGAGCAAGCGCCCAAACAACAACAACAACAACGGCGGTAGTTCCTCCAATAACCGGGACCCTAAAGGCAAACAGGCTATGGTGGCCGATACAGCCCAGAAGCCTGAACCAAAGTAGGTAGAGAAGCAGTGGCCCCAGATGACCTACTCCTTCGTGGATAGTCATGTCAAGCCCATCTTTGACAAGCTCTTGTAAGGGAATAGAATTCAGCTCCCTCCACCGAGACGTAAACCCCGACCTGCAGAGATAGAAAGCCCGAAGTACTGTCACTTCTACCGCTACGTCCACCACGCTACTCAGGACTGCTTCTAATTAAAGCGGTACATCCAGAACCTCATCGATTCCAAGGCTCTGTCTATTGATTTCGAAGAGGTAACCGTGGCTGCCAACATGGTGTCAGTCCAATTCGGTAGCTTCCCTCCAACGAAGACTCAAGATAGCGTAGTACCCGTCCCTCAGGCAACGATGGAAGTCACTAATCTTCTACTTCCCCAAGACCAGACAACTAGGCTGGTGCCCCTCACCACGTCAAGAGGGGAGGTCATGTGGGTCCACCCGGACTTGGTGCCTGAAGTAACTCAGTCAGCATCACCCTCTACCGGTAAGAAGAAGGATGGGAAGGCTAAGTTTTGTCACACGAACTCGACCGAAATCGAAGAAGCAACAGCTGTCGTTACCCGATCCGGTGCACAGTCTCAATCCATACCGGGTAACACGGCTAAAGATCGTCAGCCGGTCGCTACTAATGCCCCAGGACCTTCTCAACCTCCGCCGACCGATAAGACTAGGCCAAAGGAGACCCGCTTTGACAAGACGCTCCGTAAAGATGCACCTCAGGAGCTGGAGAGGCCTTACAATTTTGACATCCTGGCACAATTGGCCAACACACCAGCCAAATTGTTATTATACGAGCTCTTGAGGCTCTCCAAGGATGTTCGCGTCGCACTGAGCGAAGCACTCCAGAATGCTGACGCTTATTTGGCTCAGGTCAAGCTCACTGGGGAGAGCTCGCCAGCAGATTTCCCGGACAGAAATTATACTAGAGCGATGCCCAACATCGTGTTCACTCTGTAGGATATGCTCATCAAGACCAACCTACGTGATCGCCCTCTGTATCACACCGGATACATCGGCGATGTCAAAGTAGATCGGATGCACATTAATTCCGAATCTTCAATAAGCATCATCACGAAGAGCTTACTTAACTTCCTGGGCATCCCTATGCATCGTCTGACACCTACCAGCATGGCCATCAGCAGTTTCAATTCAGAAAGAAGCTATCCTATTGGGAAGATTTGCCTGAAGTGCCAAATCGGCGACCTCTAGTCATAAGTGACTTGCTACGTCATAGACGGAGATACATCCTACAATATTCTCCTGGGGCATCCTTGGATACACGATTATATGATCGTCCCTCCATATTGAACCAGTGCTTCAAATATGTCGACAAATACGGCTTCGTAAGAACCGAATTTGCCGACGTCGATCCCTTTAAAGGGCTTGAGTCCTACTATTCGGATGCCTGCTTGTACGAGAAATCGAGAAAGCACCTGGTCGAGGAGGATGCTCAAGGTCAGACAGAGGCTGTAGTGGGATCAGAAGAACCTCTGAAGATCCATCACCAAGCCCGCAAACCAGGCAGAACTGCACCTCTTATAGCCACTCTGCACAAGGAAGTAACCAGTCTCACTGTACAAAAGGAGCAAATGGTTATCCGACTCCAAAGGTCTAGCCAGGGGCCGAGACCCACTGTGGAGCCAATGACAATCAGACTGTTAAGAGCCGGTCAATGACAATCAAAAGAGATAAACCCTCCTGTTAAGCCAATGGTCATTCGTCTTTCCAGGTCAAATCGACAGCCAAATACTAAACCAAGGACCGCTAGTGAGCCAATGACCCCACGTCCAGTATCACCAGTGGAACCCTTGATAATCAAGCTGCCCAGTGGCCACCGACCCCACGTACAGCACCACCAGTGGGACCCTTGGTGATCAAGCTTCCTAGATCATCTTCCCAATCTTCAATAACACAGGGGGTGGCTGAAGAAGAGCAAGAGCTAGCCAAATATGTGGCTGCGCACACTGATGTTCCCTCTGTCGATGATGTAATATCGCCAGAGAAGATACCTTATTTTATAAATAAAGGGTTATCTTTGAACTACCTCGAGCTTAACAAGCTTCGTATAATGTATGCTATGGAATACGGTATGGGCACCAACTTACACACACAAGTGACAAATGTCTATTCCACGAACCAACTTACTCCCGTGGAAGGCGCTTGCTTCATAGTCGCAGGAGGGGATCGTCCAATCATCTTCGGCCGAAAGAATGATCAAGAGTCCTTTAGCCCAAAAGAAGTCGATCTCAAGACCGACACTGAAAGACTGCCGCTTTATCTATATAGTTGTCAATCCCAGTACCTCATGCAAAAACAAGGGTATGATATGAAGACTACACCAGGCTTGAACTACGGTACCGACCGTCGATTACCTTTACAATTGCTAGTCTCGGCTGGAAAACCACAGGATTATTACAGCAAGACCAGACGCGGTCTAGGCAATATTACACCCGCATCAACTCCCGAGAGCTCGGATGAGGAATATGAATGGCATTCTCATTCGACTGGATCACCCACTTTCGATTCAGATGTCAGCATTGGCGACGTACTCAGGCAAGCTTGGTCTGTCAATATGGCATTTGCTGACGCCTATGAAGAAGACGAAGATATACCCGAACTTCTTGAATTAGAGCCATGGGCCCAATATCTAGATATGCAATGGGAGAAGCGTTTCGAACAACGAGAGCCCCCTACCGAAGATGAGGTCATGCAAGTTGACCTTGGCGATGAGTCCTCTTCAAAGCCAATCTTCGTTAGAAAAAGTCAAACAGATGAAGACATGCCAGGGTTAAACCTCGAGGTTGCACTCCACAAGCTCAATATTCATCCGGACGCAAAGCCGGTCAAGCAACAGCAACGACGGTTCCGTCCAGACATCATGAATTCTATCGAAGCTCAGGTCAATAAACTAATAGCCAGCGGCTTCATCCGTGAGGAATAATATCCAGACTGGGTAGCCAATATAGTACCGGTCCTCAAGAAGAATGGAAAGATTCAAATTTTTATCGACTTCCAGAATCTGAACGAAGCATGTCCTAAAGATGAGTTCCTTCTTCATATCACGGACATAATGATCGACAACACATGCAGCTTTGAGCGCATGTCTTTCATGGATGACTTCTCAGGATACAATCAAATCAAGATGTTCCCTGACGATGAAAAGCATACATCATTCTGAACACCGATTGGCACTTACTGCTACACAGTCATGCCCCTTGGTTTAAAAATACTGGCGCCATATATCAATGAGCTATGAGTGCCATCTTCAAAGACCACCTACGTAAGGCAGTAGAATGTTACGTCGATGACATTGTCGTCAAAAGCCGCTCTAAGGAAGATCATCTGCACAATCTGAAGACAGTATTCGACCTGATGCGGGCACACAATTAAAAGATGAATCCTACCAAATCGTTCTTGGGCATATCCAGCGGGAAGTTCTTGGGTTTTGTCATTACCTTCCAGGGTATCCATATAGACCATGAGAAAACAAGGGCAATCATGGAGATGTGTCCCCCAAGAAATCTCCGTGAGCTCAGAGGCCTTCTAGGGAGGCTAGCTTATATCAGGAGGTTTATCTCTAACCTCTCCGCACGATGTCAACCATTCACATACCTCATGAAGAAAGGCGTCTCCTTCGTATGGGATGAAGAGTGCCAACGTACCTTCGACAATATTAAAGAATATCTATCGAACCCTCCAGTCCTGGTCACCCCGGTTGCTGGAAAACCATTTTTGCTTTATGTGCGAGCGATGGAGCACTCCCTCGGTGCTTTACTAGCACAAAACAATGATGTGGGGCATGAACAAGCTATCTATTACCTCAGTCGAATGATGATAGGGCCTGAGCATAGATACACTGCCGTGGAGAAGGAGTGCCTCGCTTTGGAGTTCGCCATTCAGAAGATGCGACAGTATGTTACAGGACAGACCATACATGTTATATCATGAGTCAACCCCCTCAGGGTCGTCATGACCAAACCAGGTGCACTCAGCTCTCGTCTCGCTACCTGGGCGATATTATTGTCTCCCTACAACATGATCTTCGTCGCACAGAAGGCTGTTAAAGGTCAATCTTTGGCAGACATTTTAGCTGCCCATCCATGTTCAGAAGCAACCAGAGTATATGAAGAGATTCTAGACGAGGTCGCCAATTCAAATATGGCCTCCTATGATACCGTATGGCGAATATTGTTTGATGGTGCTTCAAAAACCAGGCCCAAGGGTAATATTGTCGTTGGAGTCGGAGTGGTACTGATTTCTCCCTCTGGATTGGTGATCAATCGGGCTTACTCCCTCATGGATCCTTGCTCAAATAACATGGCCGAGTAAAATGCCTTGGTTATCGACCTCCGACTTGTAAAGAAACTGGGGGTAGAGTACCTGGAAGCATAAGGCAATTCGTAGTTAATCGCTAATCAGATCCGAGGTTCATATGAAGTTCGCCATGAAGACATGATCCCCTATAATCAGATAGCAATCGACATTATTACGTTTTTGAAAGGATTCTTTATAGAACATGTTCCCAGACTCCGAAATATTGAAGTCGATACCCTAGCAGGTCTTACCGCTTTTCTGGCAGTCCTAAATCATACTCATCATTTGGTTGACGTAATAGGCCATGAATTGGTTTGTCCTAAGAACAATGTGCAATTAGCTGTGAGTCACTCTGCCTTGGCGGTCGACGAAACGTAGGACTGGAGACTTCCATTTATTGACTTTGCAGTCTATGCTATCTTGCCGGAGGATCCGAAAGAAGCCACTTCTATTATAAGACGTTCTCTCAGATCCTTCTACGATACAGAGACAAGGATGTCGTATCAGCAATCCTATGATGGATTACTACTCCAGTGTTTGTCAAACACAAAAGCCAAATAAGTCGTACGCGAAGCTCAAGATGGAGTTTGCGGGGCTCATCAACCTGGCCCAAAATTACAGGACCACCTTCGCCGGATGGGCTATTACTGGCCTACGATGGTAGCAGATGCGATAGACTATGCAAGAAAATGCAAAGCTTGCCAGGTCCACGCAAATTTCATACACCAACCATCCGAATTCCTACATCCGACGGTGGCATCCTGGCCATTTATTGCATGGGAAATGGATATCATTGGTCCAATCACCCCGCCTTCATCCAGAGGATACCGTTTTATACTTAAAATTACGGACTACTTCTCCAAATGGGCGAAAGTTGTTCCCCTTGCAGAAGTAAAGACATAAAACATGATCATCTTCGTCAAGCATCACGTTATTTATCGCTTTGGACTACATCGAAGGATCATCCATGACAATGGTCCGCAGTTTGCGAGTCATGCCTTCTATCGGTTTTGCGACAAACATCGAATACAGAATTTTGCTTCAACACCATACAATCCGGCGGCTAATGGTCTGGCTGAAGCTTTAAACAAAATCGTAATCAAGCTCCTCAAAAACTTTGTGTCCTCAAACAAACGCGACTGGAATGAAAAGCTTGGCTAATGCTTATGGGCATACCGTACTACAGTCCGGATAGCCATTGGGAACACACCATTCTTTTTGGTATACGAAAGTGAGGTAGTTCTTCCATTGGAAACTCAAATCCCCTCGCTCCTCATCGTCTTCACTTACAAACTAACGTCGGATGATAATTACCGTCGTCGGCTACAAGAATTTGAGGCCTTAGATGAGAAGCGACTGCTAGCTCAGCAACGAATTGAGCTTTATCAATCACGCATTTCTAGAGCTTTCAACAAAAAGGTCAAACTGAGAACATTTCAAGTAGGCGATCTTGTTTTGGCGGTTCGCAGGCCGATGGTTATGACCCATAAAACTGCCGGCAAGTTTTAGCCCATGTGGGAAGGCCCATTTATCATTGAGGCTGTATTCTCCAATGGCGCATATCATCTCGCAAAGCAAAACGGAGACTTGCTCATGATGCCCATCAATAGCAAGTTCCTGAAGAAGTATTATATTCTCCGAATCAACCGAATTGTTAGGTTATGTACCATTAAGTACCGCTGAACCAACACTCTGGTTACCCCAAATAAAAATCATATTACATCTTTCGGGAAGCAAGTCATGTATGATCGTACCTCTGAACTTCCTCCCCTAGAAGAGCATTTTCTTCAGAAACTGTTACCCGCGCTTTCAGTACATAAAAAGGGTAACAGGTCCACGAAATTCCCGAAACAACCACGTTCACATTACCACTGAGTTGTTTCTCTTCCATCACAAAAAAATCACCCCCTACATAGAACATCCACGTCCATATTACCTCTGAGTTGTTCTATGTATCCTTCGTTGAGTCCACTCCTGCCACGTCCTCATTACCTCTGAGCAGGAAGACTCCGCTGTAAAACCCCCATATTTACCACGTCCTCATCACCTCTTAGTAAGTATGTTGGTTTTCTCTCGACTTATTACCCGTACCTAAAAACCAGGGTATGCCAAAGGTAATAGGCCCACAAATGTCTGCAGTTGACTAAAAATGTCCACAATTGACCATAAATGTCCGCAGCTGACCACAAATGCTATACTAGGTCCTCTAGTACATCCACATCTTTTCTCATCATCACATGCTTTTTGAGCCCAGCTGTTCCATAGCATTCTCTCCACCTCTACCAAGAACTTCCATGTCCACCTCACCATAGAGCCGTTCTATGTATCTATATTGAGCCCACCCCTACCATGTCCTTAGTACCTCTGAGTAGGAAGGTCCTATCATCAAACCTTATGTTTACCCAGTTCAAATAAATATGCTGGTCTCTCTATCGAACTTGTTATTCGTACCTAAAACCAAGGTATGCCAAGGGTAATAGGTCCACAGAATGGCCCTTAGTAGGGCAAGTACCATAACACCAAAGATACTATACAATCGCAACAAGCACCACAAATAAAGGATGAGGAAAATATACTCCTTTATTCAAAGTCAAACGTGCTACATTTTCTTGGACCATGTCCTGGTTTTGAAAGAAAAAAATGAAGGGGCATAATAGTAAAAGAGAGAAAAAGCCGATTATTGTTCGGCGATACACAGTTCTTTGAGCCGGTCCTTTAGCTTGGCTGTCGATCGCTCAATCCTCAGCGTGGCCTGACGCTCGGCTTCTTGAGTCAACTATTCTGCATCCTCTAGATGTGCATGAGCCTGCCAACGGTCTTCAAGTTTCTTCAACGCAGACTCTAGAGCAGCAGAGGCTCAGGTGACCTGATCGGTCTCCCGGCAAATTAACTCCATATCTTCGCGGGAGGCCTGGAGCTCTGATTCTAAAGAAGCTAAATTTAGCTAAACTTGGAGAATCTGCTCGTTGGTTTCGGCTATCAGACGAGATGTGGCCTCCTCTCGAGCTAAGCAGTCCTCTCCTCTCCGGCTGAGTTGATCATACTTCAGAGATAGATCTTGAAGGTCCTTCATTCGAGCAGGCTTAGACGTATTCAGTACTATCTTTACCTTCTCCATATCCGTTGTAAGGAAGGCACTCTCCTGATCTATTGCCAAAGATGTATCAGCTTGTCGTAGCACTTGAAGCTGAGCCACGAGCTTATCAGCTTCTATCAGTTTGGGCTCCAAGAGGTCGACAATCCCTGGCCCGCCGGAGAGTGTTCTGAGGAGTTCAATTTGGCCGCGGGCATATTAACGAGCCAGTACAAAAGACGTCCCTCTTTCCAAGGCAGCGCCGACCACTCGCTTCAAATAGCGGTAGAAACTGTCAATCACGTCCTTCGATGATTCGTCTAGAACATCCGAAGAGGACGGTGTCAAAGGAAGAGTAGCCGGGAGAGTCGAAGATGGTTGCAAAGAAGATGTACCAGAACTTGACGCCCCTATCACTAGGGATGCAAGCTCCGAGCGATAAGACGTCTGGACTGCAGTCATCTACTCTTCTGCAGCCCGAAGGTTTCGAAGACTCGACAGTGCTGAAAGATCAACCTTCGATAATGGAACCACATTAATCGAGGAAGGTGTATGGACCATTTCTTCCCACCCTGACGGTCCCATTACTTATTCTCCTGAATTTGACCCGACAAGAGGGCC